>CM035434.1:127196572-127356572 GCA_020310875.1 Ceratopteris richardii | reverse complement strand
ACTAATTCAAGAGAAATAGTAGAGGATGCATTTTCATTGATAGTTTCAAATCAATAAAAGATTAAGTGTCTAATATATTTATTTATGATATTCCTATGATTGGAGTAGCACTCAATAAAATCTCAAAAAGAAGGATAAAATAGGGTAAAAAAGGTGAGTTACAAGACCATGAACACTTATAAAAACTAGTCCTAGATCAAAAAATATTGAATACTAGTATACATGATTTGGATTATGCATCTAGAGGATTTCTATAACACAACTATAAGGATTATTGTACATCCAAATGGGATTTCTTAATAAGTAAACACCATTTCTTTGAAAAAGATTTAATCAACCTTCATGCCTTCTTTCTATTTTTTCCATTCCTTCCACATTTTATTCAATACTTCACTCCCCTGCCTAGTCTCTATTGTCCTCGATAGAACCTTTTAGTATCTACCATGGGTGTGAGATATTGGACAACTAAGTTTCTTTTATTCTCTGCACAACTAAGTGGATGTCCTATAGCAAGCTCTTGTATTCAAAAATAAAAGAAACTTATTTTTGAACAATAAAATTTGTATGCATTACAAAAATGAGCAAAATCAAAATAGATAATACTTAAAAACTTGTAGAAAAATGTGGACGTGCCTCCAACATGTAGAAGTGATGTCTCTATGCCTCATACTTGAGCTTCGATGGCCATCGTGTGTTGCTCAAATCTTCTAGAATCTTCACCTCCAATTTCATCCCTCTCTTCCTATGATACATATGGAGGTTTTGAACTACCTACTCATTGTGCATGTTGAGACATATTAGAATATATTATGCTTGTTAGAACATCTATGTGCACATTGATTCATATTAGAATACCTATGTGCACATTGAACCATATTATAATGTCTCTATGCATGTGGAGCCTCTAAATTCTACTCTTCCGTCTTTGTGTGTTTTCTTCTCTTCCTCATATTTTTCTAGACATTTTTCCATCGATTCTGAGTTTTAAACAATGAACTTCATTATTTTATTTCACAAAGATTCATCCATCTTTCTCTCAATAGCATTTCCTTGTGCTTCAAAGCCGGTGAATTTCAATCCTCTTCATTAGACCATAAATGTGACATATGTGAATTCAAAACAAGTATAATTTCAATTGACATCAACCAACCTTCTTGCATACTTCCTTCATGTGGAGATCTTTGATGAACAAAGCTTTTCAAGGTCTTCATAAACCTTTCTAAGAATAACATCCACTAGAATGGACATTGCCCCCAACTACAACCTTGTTGACTATGTGTACAAGCAAATGAACATTGCTAGTCATGAAGTCTATAGGCAAATGCTTCTCCATCATACATTTTTTATGGAATTCAGCCGAGAAATTTATATGGATTCTTCATGTATCTCTTTTGAAGATATTCATCTCACTAATTCACTTAGTTTATAATTTATGTCTTGAATATGAACATTGAAACTTTTTTTAACCAGAATGGGCAATATGGTTTGTATGAACTTATGAAAATCACAACTCTTAAGGAAAACCAAAGTAACTACTCAAAGAATATTAATAACTCACTTTACTTGTTGCAGTTTATCTTTTTGCAATATTGTTGATCCCATCAAAGTCAACATGGTCAAAGTCAAAACAATCAAAGTCAAAGTGGTCAAAATTCATCATGCTCAAGGTCAAAGGGGTCAAAGTTCAATTGGTCAAGGTGCACAGGTAGTGCACAATCAATTTGTTCACAATGGTTATGTTTTGTAGAAAGTGGATGCAGGTTGCAGAATTGTCTTTCTATAAGTTTGAAGGGTTTTGAAGGTGTTTGGAAGGTTCAGATGAACCCTCCCTTATGTACACATATTGAAGAAATGAAGGCAAAAGTAAAGGTATGTGAAGTGGAAGTGGTACATAAAAGTGAAAATATGGCCCCCCATTTAAAATTTTGTGTTAGTCCTAAAGTCACTACATGACAAAATAGGGATGTTGGAGTTAGACGTCTGCGGAAGAACGCGAACAACACAAGGAAGAAGAAGAAGCTTGGAGCACAACACACAATACTCAATGTATTACCACTAGAATGTACAAAGATAAGTAACCCATTAGGGATACAGGCATAACTACAGGTCGGGGGAAAAACCCTCCTAAAGAGGCAAAAAAGTGCCCTGATGGTCCTAGTGTGTTCACACACATAACTACCTAAATATATCAACAAATCCCACCTAGGAGTGATGCCTTGAACAAAGATCTTGCACTCATGTATAAGGAAGTGCCAACCTATGTGGAATCAATCCACAAAATGAAGTAATCCCAAAGCTTTACGAAAATCTTTGAACTTCTCTCGAGGCAGAGCCTTAGTAAAAAGGTTTGCAATGTTCTCTTGCATGGGCACATATGCCAAGCTTATCTCTCCAAAAGAGAACCTCTCCCTGACATAATGATAATGCACCTCAATGTTCTTGGTGCAAGCATGGAACGCAGGGTTCCTCACAACTGCCAATGCGCTCTGACTGTCAGTGAAGATGGTGGTGGTAGAAGACTGGCCAACACCCAAATGAACCATAAGCACAGAGACTAGCCATAGCATAGCAACCTGATGCAAACAAGACACTATGAGAGCCTGAATGAGTACAATATGATAGAGGTGCATCTAATTTGCTATCACACAAAGTCGACACTATCCATTTTGGCATAATTTTTGCCTGCTCAATATCATCTCTCTCATCAACAAGTGCATCATGTAAATCTGTATCAAAAATGGAATGATCTACATCATCACATGAAACCTGCAAAGGCTGAGAAGTTGCCTCATTAGGACCAGCACTAGACTGTCCACCTGTAAAAAGAGGCAGCAAAGTATCATACATGACTTTGGAGCTAATAGATGTCTCCTTAGTACATGAAAGTAATGGTTGAATAGCATCTTCCACAAAACAACATCACGGCTAACCAAAATGTGTTTAGTCTGTGGATGATACAGACAATACCCTTTACTTTCAAAAATATACCCAACAAAAATACATTTTACCAATTTATCATCCAATTTTTTGCGATGTTGTTCAGGCACTAATGCATATGCCAAACAACCAAAAACATGCAGATGAGCAACATATGGGTTGTGATCATGCCAAGCCTCATATGGAGTGATAGACTGTAGCACATTAGTGGGACACCCATTAAGTACATATGCTACATACATAACAACCTCAAGCCAAAAACTATGTGGTAAAGCCTGACTCTTGACCATACACCTTGCCATCTCCATGAGTGACCTATGTTGATATATTTAGGTAGTGATGTGTGTGAACACATTAGGACCGCTGGGGCACTTTTTTCCCTCTTTAGGAGGTTTTTTTCCCCCGGCTTGTATATAAGCCTATTGCCCTAATGGGCTACTTATCTTTGTACATTCTCTAGTAATACATTCAGTATTGTGTGTTGTGCTTCAAGCTTCTTCTTCTTCCTTGTGTTGTTCCCATGCTTCTGTAGACGTCTAACTCCAACAATTGGTATCAGAGCAGGTCGTCGCTTCATCTAGGGCGCCATCGACACTCTTCTGTTTGTAGTCTCAGATTCGCATGAAATTGAGTGAGCATACTCAGGGTGTTTCAAAAATCAAAACAGCTTTGCTGTGTGGTGCCGAAATCGCGATCTGAGCTCGTTTCGGCCTCTGAATGCACTATCGCAGTGCTTATGTAGGCTATTTTGTCTTTTTGTGCCAAAGGTATATACCAGTTTCTGTTTGCCAGTATAAGCGTCTCAAAGTCTGCTACAGGTCTAGTGGAATTTGTCTGGGCAGTTCTGTTCAACTTTTTGAGATACAGTCAATTTTCTGCATCAAGGTATTTTAGTCACCGGCCATGGCTGAAAGCAGTGATGTATTCCATATGTTGGCTGTTGAGGATAAGTTGGATGGTACCAACTACCCGTTATGGGCTTATATGATGCGACATGTGTTGGTTGCAAAAGGACTATGGAACATTGTATAGGGTGTCGAAAAACGTCCTATGACACCTGCAACTGTTACAACTACAGGTACTGAAGCTGATGCAGAAGGTGTCGAAGATGCTGATATTCTGCATATTCCTATTCGTGCTTCAGTTTTTGTTGCACCTACTACAGAGCAGATTTGTCGGGATGGTAGAGATGCCCAGGCACATGCATTGATAGCTTTGTCTGTCAAACGTGGCATTATTCCTCATATTCGCTCTTGCAGAACAGCTAAGGATGCACTACAACATATTGGGGGTATACCGAGGCTTCTACCGAGGAAAATGAACGGGCACAATTTTTCCCGGACGTCGGTGTAAGGGTCAGTGTATGCGTGGAAACCAAAGCGCCGGTATAAGTGTCGGGATAAGCATCGATATAAGCCTCGGTATAAGCATCGGTATAAGCGTCGGTATAAGTGTTGGTATAAGCATCGGTATAAGCGACGGTATGCCCCTGGGCAAAATAGTCAGTATAAGCATCGGTATCTGCCTGGGGATACCGACGCTTATACCGTCGCCTATACCGATGACCATATCTGCAAAAAAAAATTTGGCAGAGTATGTTGTCTCTTGCTACAGCAACATTCCCATGCTGCTGTGTAGCAAAAGACAATACACTCTGCCCAAGAAAAACCCGAGTACATGTGACATGTATGACAGGCAACAGAAACATGATTTGATAAAGCAAAACATACTGTCAAATACAAAAGACATGGGAGAAATCAATCATGAACCATGTACAAAGAAATGAGACACATTGACATGATATTTATAAACAACAACAAGAACACATGTTTCTGTGTATATGCCTATGTATGTGTATGTGTATATGTATTATGTATGTATATTTGTATATGTGTAAATATTTGTATGAATTTTTAAAAACCCTAGAACCCTAATCCTAATGACCTAGACCTAAAACATGTGTATGTGTGTATTTTTGTGTATATATATGTGTATGTGAATATATATATATATATATATATATATATATATATATATATATATTATATATATATATATGTGTGTGTGTGTGTATGCATATGCGTATCTCTCTCTCTCTCTCTCTCTCTCTCTCTCTCTCTCTCTCTCTCTCTCTCTCTCTCTCTCTCTCTCTCTCTCTCTCTCTCTCTCTCTCTCTCTTTCTCTCTTTCTCTCTCTTTCTCTCTTTCTCTCTCTCTCTCTCTCTCTCTATTTATAAAAAAGAACAACATAATCACTTACATCGATGTAATTCTTTTTATCGCTCTCTTCAAAGCCCAATTGACGTCGTCTCTTGTCAAATTCCAAAGAATCACTGCCAAAAAGCTCCTGCAAAACAAAAGAAAAGAGAAATTAAAAAAGATATATGTAAAACCCAAAAACCCTAATCCTAAAAACCTAAGTATAAAACATGCATATGTGTGTATGTATATATGATGTTTGTGTATGTGTATGTATGTATGTATGCATGTGTATATGTGTGCATGTGTGTATGTATTATGTGCGTATATGTGTAAACATCAAAAACCCTAAACCTAAAATATGTATGTGTGTGTGTATGTATGCATATGCATATGTGTATGTAATATGTATGCATGTGTGTGTATGTATCTCTATATCTCTCTCTTTCTATCTATCTATATCTCCTTCTTTATCTCCCTCTCTCTCTCTCTCTTTCTTTCATCTCTCTCTTTCTTTCATCTCTCTCTCTCTCTCTCTCTCTCTCTCTCTCTCTCTCTCTATATATATATATATATATATATATATATATATATATATATATATATATATATATATATATATATATATATATATATATATATATATATATATATATATATATATATATATATATATTGAAAACAAAACAATCACTTACATCGATGTAATTGTTTGGAGCGTTGTCGTCAAAGTCCACTTAATGTTTTCCTTCGTCGAATTCCAAAGAACTGATGCCAAAAATCTCCTACTAAACAAAAGAAAAGAGAAATTCATAAACCCTAACCCTAAAAACATGTATATGTGTGTATGTGTGTATGTGTGTATGTGTGTATGTGTGTATGTGTGTATGTATATGTGATGTGTGTGTATGTGTATGTGCATGTATGCATGTGTGTGTATACATATGTGAGTGTGTATACATATGTGAGTGTGTATACATATGTGAGTGTGTATATATATGTGTGTGTGTGTGTATGTAATATGCATGTGTGTATGTATGTATGTTTGTGTGTACATGCATATGTCTGTGTATGTATGTATGCATATGCATGTGTGTATGCACATATGTGTCTATATACATATGTGAGTGTGTATGTAATATGCATGTGTTTATGTATGTATGTGTGTGTACATGCAAATATGTGTGTATGTATGTATGCATATGCATGTGTGTATGTATACATGTGTGTGTACATGTGTGTATGTATATGTGTGTATATGTGTGTATATGTGTGTATGGGTGTATGTATATGTGATGTGTGTGTATGTGTATGTGCATGTATGCATGTGTGTGTATACATATGTGAGTGTGTATACATATATGAGTGTGTATATATATGTGTGTGTGTGTATGTAATATGCATGTGTGTATGTATGTATGTGTGTGTGTACATGCATATGTGTGTATGTATGTACGCATATGCATGTGTGTATGTATACATGTGTGTGTACATGTGTGTATGTATATGGGTGTATACATGTATGTATGTATGTGAGTATGAGAATGAATATGTGTGTGTATGTATATGCATGTGTGTATCTAATATGCATGTGTGTATGTAATATGCATGTTTGTATGTAATATGCATGTGTGTATGTATATGTGTGTATGCATGTGAGTATGTAATATGTATGTGTATGTATATGCATGTGTGTATGTAATATGTATGTGTATGTATATGCATGTGTGTATGTAATATGTATGTGAGTGTGTATGTAATATGTACATGCGTATGTGTATGCATATGTGTGTGTATGTATGTATGCATCTGTCTCTCTATCTTATTCTCTTTCTATTTCATCTCTCTCTTTCTCATTCATCTCTCTCTCTATTTCACTCTCTCTCTATCTTTCTCTTGCATCTCTCTCTCTTTATCTCTCTCTCTCTCTCTCTCTCTCTCTCTCTCTCTCTCTCTCTCTCTCTCTCTCTCTCTCTCTCTCTCTCTCTCTCTCTCTCTCTCTCTCTCTATCTCTTTATGTTTCTCTAGATCTCTCTCTTCCTTTCATCTCTCTCTCTATCTCACTCTATATCAATCGAAAACAAAACAATTACTTACATCGATGTAATTGTTTGGAGCATTGTCCTCAAGGTCCACTTAATGTTGCCCTTCGTCAAATTCCAAAGATTTGATGCCAAAACGCTCCTGCAAAACAAAAGAGAAGAGAAATTAGAAAAGGGAAAACACAAAGAAATAGAAAGGGTGCTATAGTATGTGCAATTCTTACAAAAATTTCAGATCTAGAGAAACAGAGATGTAGAGAAAGAGAGAGAGAGAGATAGAGAGAGAGAAAGAGAGAGAAAGAGTGAGAAAGAGTGTGAAAGAGAGAGATGTGTGTACACAATAGGTGCATAATGTAGTTCATGCGCGCAAACTCGACAGTAGCAAACTTTGGTTCAAAATGCAAGCTCGAATTTTTGCTCTCGGGCCCGGTTAAAATGTTGCCTCGGTATAAGCGTCGGTATGAGCGTCAGTATAAGCATCGGTATAAGCATCGGTAATTTTCAGTAAAGTATCGACGCCTATACCGGTGCTCATACTGACGCCTGTATACCGACGTTTAAATGACCGTCGATATTGCATCCGTGGTTTTTCAAGCATTTTCAACGGTCATACCGACGCCGAGGCGTGACCGTCGGTATGGGCCTGATATGTTGTAGTGATGCTTGGGATACACTTACCACATTGTACCAAGCTAGGAATGAGGCTCGTGTTGCTTACCTCCGAAAACAGTTGGAGAGTGAGCACATGAATGAAGGTGATTCTATGGATAGTTTCCTAACAAAGATCAAAGACTTGAAGGAACAGTTGATTTCTGCTAATGAGGTTATACCAGATAGCTCACTTGTGCAGACCGTTTTGAATGGTCTTCTGATTCATATCAGAGTTTTGCTTCTACTCTTCGGTTGATGATGAAAGGCAATCCAAATGCCTTGTCATTTGAGGAGTTAGTCTCTGTTCTGTTGCACGAAGATCAGTCCAGGCAGAACAGGTCCATTATGTGTGTTGCAGATCAAGCTTTCCTAGCTAGTCAAAAGGGAAAAGGAAAATGGAGCTCTTCTACTAGTAAGCAGAAATCTACAAATGCTGCACATTCGAAGAACCAAGACAAAGATGAGAAAAAATCAAAAAAGCAAAAATTGTTTTGTAAGTACTCTAAAGGGAATGATCATATCATAAAGAACTGTCCAAAACTGGCTGCAAAAGAGGCAAAGAAGAAAGAGGCTGGAATGGTTGTTGCAGAAGCCTCTACACCAAAAACGGAGTCTATTAATCTTGTGCAGGAAGAAGAATGGGCGTTTACTATTGTTTGCAGTTTTGACCCATCTTCTCATGAGCAGTGCATGTCTGCAGTAGACTCGAGATGTTTGCCAGTATTTTGACAGTGGGGCGACCAAACATATTACCTCGCAGCACAGTTTCTTCTCTTCACTTGAGCCTGCCCCTACAGAGAATACTCAATATCATCTCTCTCATCAACAAGTGCATCATGTAAATCTGCATCAAAAATGGAATGATCTACATCATCACATGAAACCTGCAAAGGCTGAGAAGTTGCCTCATTAGGACCAGCACTAGACTGTCCACCTGTAAAAAGAGGCAGCAAAGTATCATACATGACTTTGGAGCTAATAGATGTCTCCTTAGTACATGAAAGTAATGGTTGAATAGCATCTTCCACAAAACAACATCACGGCTAACCAAAATGTGTTTAGTATGTGGATGATACAGACGATACCCTTTACTTTCAAAAATATACCCAACAAAAATACATTTTACCAATTTATCATCCAATTTTTTGCGATGTTGTTCAGGCACTAATGCATATGCCAAACAACCAAAAACATGCAGATGAGCAACATATGGGTTGTGATCATGCCAAGCCTCATATGGAGTGATAGACTGTAGCACATTAGTGGGACACCCATTAAGTACATATGCTACATACATAACAACCTCAAGCCAAAAACTATGTGGTAAAGCCTGACTCTTGACCATACACCTTGCCATCTCCATGAGTGACCTATGTTGATATATTTAGGTAGTGATGTGTGTGAACACATTAGGACCGCTGGGGCACTTTTTTCCCTCTTTAGGAGGTTTTTTTCCCCCGGCTTGTATATAAGCCTATTGCCCTAATGGGCTACTTATCTTTGTACATTCTCTAGTAATACATTCAGTATTGTGTGTTGTGCTTCAAGCTTCTTCTTCTTCCTTCTGTTGTTTGCATGCTTTTGTAGACCTCTAACTCCAACAATTGGTATCAGAGCAGGTCGTCGCTTCATCTAGGGCATCGTCGACACTCTTCCGTTTGTAGTCTCAGATTCGCATGAAATTGAGTGAGCATACTCAGGGTGTTTCAAAAATCAAAACAGCTTTGCTGTGTGGTGCCGAAATCGCGATCTGAGCTCGTTTCGGCCTCTGAATGCACTATCGCAGTGCTTATGTAGGCTATTTTGTCTTTTTGTGTCAAAGGTATATACCAGTTTCTGTTTGCTAGTATAAGCGTCTCAAAGTCTGCTACAGGTCTAGTGGAATTTGTCTGGGCAATTCTGCTCAACTTTTTGAGATACAGTCAATTTTCTGCATCAAGGTATTTTAGTCACCGGCCATGGCTGAAAGCAGTGATGTATTCCATATGTTGGCTGTTGAGGATAAGTTGGATGGTACCAACTACCCGTTATGGACTTATATGATGCGACATGTGTTGGTTGCAAAAGGACTGTGGAACATTGTACAGGGTGTCGAAAAACGTCCTATCACACCTGCAACTGTTACAACTGCAGGTACTGAAGCTCATGCAGAAGGTGTCAAAGATGCTGATATTCTGCATATTCCTATTCGTGCTTCAGTTTTTGTTGCACCTACTGCAGAGCAGATTTGTCAGGATGGTAGAGATGCCCAGGCACATGCATTGATAACTTTGTCTGTCAAACGTGCCATTATTCCTCATATTCGCTCTTGCAGAACAGCTAAGGATGCACTACAACATATCGGGGGTATACCAAGGCTTCTACCGAGGAAAATGAACGGGCACAATTTTTCCCCGACGTCGGTGTAAGTGTGTGTGTGTGCATGGAAACCAAAGCGCTGGTATAAGTGTCGGTATAAGCATCGGTATAAGCCTCGATATAAGCATCGGTATAAGCGTCGATATAAGCATCGGTATAAGTGTCGGTATAAGCTTCGGTATAAGCGACGGTATGCCCCTGGGCAAAATAGTCGGTATAAGTGTCGGTATAAGCGTCGGTATAAGCGACGGTATGCCCCTGGGCAAAATAGTCGGTATAAGCATCGGTATCTGCCTGGGGATACCGACGCTTATACCGTTGCCTATACCGATGACCATATCTGCAAAAAAAATTTTGGCAGAGTATGTTGTCTCTTGCTACAACAACATTCCCATGCTGCTATGTAGCAAAAGACAATACACTCTGCCCAAGAAAAACCCGAGTACATGTGACATGTATGACAGGCAACAGAAACATGATTTGATAAAGCAAAACATACTGTCAAATACAAAAGACATGGGAGAAATCAATCATGAACCATGTACAAAGAAATGAGACACATTGACATGATATTTATAAACAACAACCAGAACACATGTTTATGTGTATATGCCTATGTATATACATGTGTATGTGTATATGTATTATGTATGTATATTTGTATATGTGTAAATATTTGTATGAATTTTTAAAAACCCTAGAACCCTAATCCTAATTACCTAGACCTAAAACATGTGTATGTGTGTATTTTTGTGTATATATATGTGTATGTGAATATATATATATATATATATATATATATATATATATATATATATATATATATATATATATATATATATATATATATATATATATATATATATGTGTGTGTGTGTGTGTGTGTGTATGCATATGTGTATCTCTCTCTCTCTCTCTCTCTCTCTCTCTCTCTCTCTCTCTCTCTCTCTCTCTCTCTCTCTCTCTCTCTCTCTCTCTCTCTCTCTCTCTCTCTCTCTCTCTCTCTCTCTTTCTCTCTCTCTCTCTTTCTCTCTTTCTCTCTCTCTCTCTATTTATAAAAAAGAACAACACAATCACTTACATCGATGTAATTATTTTTATCGCTCTCTTCAAAGCCCAATCGACATCGTCACTTGTCAAATTCCAAAGAATCAATGCCAAAAAGCTCCTGCAAAACAAAAGAAAGGAGAAATTAAAAAAGATATATGTAAAACCCAAAAACCCTAATCCTAAAAACCTAAGTATAAAACATGCATATGTGTGTATGTATATATGATGTTTGTGTATGTGTATGTATGTATGTATGCATGTGTATATGTGTGCATGTGTGTATGTATTATGTGCATATATGTGTAAACATCAAAAACCCTAAACCTAAAACATGTATGTGTGTGTGTATGTATGCATATGCATATGTGTATGTAATATGTATGCATGTGTGTGTATGTATCTCTATGTCTCTCTCTTTCTATCTATCTATATCTCCTTCTTTATCTCCCTCTCTCTCTCTTTTATCTCTCTCTTTCTTTCGTCTCTCTCTTTCTTTCGTCTCTCTCTCTCTCTCTCTCTCTCTCTCTCTCTCTCTCTCTCTCTCTCTCTCTCTCTCTCTCTCTCTCTCTCTCTCTCTCTCTCTCTCTCTCTCTCTCTCTCTCTCTCTCTCTCTCTCTCTCTCTCTCTCTCTCTCTCTCTCTCTCTCTATCTATCTATATATATATATATATATATATATATATATATATATATATATATATATATATATATATATATATATATATATATATATATATATATATATATATATATATATATATATATATATATATATATATATATATATATCAATTGAAAACAAAACAATCACTTACATCGATGTAATTGTTTGGAGCGTTGTCGTCAAAGTCCACTTAATGTTTTCCTTCGTCGAATTCCAAAGAACTGATGCCAAAAATCTCCTACAAAACAAAAGAAAAGAGAAATTCGTAAACCCTAATCCTAAAACCCTAACCCTAAAACATGTATATGTGTGTATGTGTGTATGTGTGTATGTGTGTATGTATATGTGATGTGTGTGTATGTGTATGTGCATGTATGCATGTGTGTGTATACATATGTGAGTGTGTATACATATGTGAGTGTGTATATATATATGTGTGTGTGTGTGTGTGTATGTAATATGCATGTGTGTATGTATGTATGTTTGTGTGTACATGCATATGTCTGTGTATGTATGTATGCATGTGCATGTGTGTATGCACATATGTGTCTATATACATATGTGAGTGTGTATGTAATATGCATGTGTTTATGTATGTATGTGTGTGTACATGCAAATATGTGTGTATGTATGTATGCATATGCATGTGTGTATGTATACATGTGTGTGTACATGTGTGTATGTATATGTGTGTATGTGTGTATGTGTGTATGTGTGTATGTGTGTATGTGTGTATATGTGTGTATGGGTGTATATATATGTGATGTGTGTGTATGTGTATGTGCATGTATGCATGTGTGTGTATACATATGTGAGTGTGTATACATATATGAGTGTGTATATATATGTGTGTGTGTATGTAATATGCATGTGTGTATGTATGTATGTGTGTGTGTACATGCATATGTGTGTATGTATGTACACATATGCATGTGTGTATGTATACATGTGTGTGTGTACATGTGTGTATGTATATGGGTGTATACATGTATGTATGTATGTGAGTATGAGAATGAATATGTGTGTGTATGTATATGCATGTGTGTATCTAATATGCATGTGTGTATGTAATATGCATGTTTGTATGTAATATGCATGTGTGTATGTCTATGTGTGTATGCATGTGAGTATGTAATATGTATGTGTACGTATATGCATGTGTGTATGTAATATGTATGTGAGTGTGTATGTAATATGTACATGCGTATGTGTATGCATATGTGTGTGTATGTATGTATGCATATGTGTGTGTATGTATGTATGCATCTGTCTCTCTATCTTATTCTCTTTCTATTTCATCTCTCTCTTTCTCTTTCATCTCTCTCTCTATTTCACTCTCTCTCTATCTTTCTCTTTCATCTCTCTCTCTTTATCTCTCTCTCTCTCTCTCTCTCTCTCTCTCTCTCTCTCTCTCTCTCTCTCTCTCTCTCTCTCTCTCTCTCTCTCTCTCTCTCTCTCTCTCTCTCTCTCTCTCTCTCTCTCTCTCTCTCTCTCTCTATGTTTCTCTAGATCTCTCTCTTCCTTTCATCTCTCTCTCTATCTCACTCTATATCAATCGAAAACAAAACAATTACTTACATTGATAAAATTGTTTGGAGAATTGTCTTGAAGGTCCACTTAATGTTGTCCTTCATCAAATTCCAAAGATTTGATGCCAAAACGCTCCTCCAAAACAAAAGAGAAGAGAAATTAGAAAAGGGAAAACACAAAGAAATAGAAAGGGTGCTATAGTATGTGCAATTATTACAAAAATTTCAGATCTAGAGAAAGAGAGATGTAGAGAAAGAGAGAGAGAGAGAAAGAGAGAGAAAGAGTGAGAAAGAGAGAGATGTGTGTACACAATAGGCGCATAATGTAGTTCGTGCGTGCAAACTCGACAGTAGCAAACTTTGGTTCAAAATGCAAGCTCGAATTTTTGCTCTCGGGCCCGGTTAAAATGTTGCCTCGGTATAAGCGTCCGTATGAGCGTCAGTATAAGCATCGGTATAAGCATCGGTAATTTACAGTAAAGTATCGACGCCTATACCGGCGCTCATACTGACGCCTGTATACCGACGTTTAAATGACCGTCGATATTGCATCCGTGGTTTTTCAAGCATTTTCAACGGTCATACCGACGCTGAGGCGTGACCGTCGGTATGGGCCTGATATGTTGTAGTGATGCTTGGGATACACTTACCACATTGTACCAAGCTAGGAATGAGGCTCGTGTTGCTTACCTCCGAAAACAGTTGGAGAGTGAGCACATGAATGTAGGTGATTCTATGGATAGTTTCCTAACAAAGATCAAAGACTTGAAGGAACAGTTGATTTCTGCTAATGAGGTTATACCAGATAGCTCACTTGTGCAGACCGTTCTGAATGGTCTTCCTGATTCATATCAGAGTTTTGCTTCTACTCTTCGGTTGATGATGAAAGGCAATCCAAATGCCTTGTCATTTGAGGAGTTAGTCTCTGTTCTGTTGCACGAAGATCAGTCCAGGCAGAACAGGTTCATTATGTGTGTTGCAGATCAAGCTTTCCTAGCTAGTCAAAAGGGAAAAGGAAAGTGGAGCTCTTCTACTAGTAAGCAGAAATCTACAAATGCTGCACATTCGAAGAACCAAGACAAAGATGAGAAAAAATCAGAAAAGCAAAAATTGTTTTGTAAGTACTCTAAAGGGAATGATCATATCATAAAGAATTGTCCAAAACTGGCTGCAAAAGAGGCAAAGAAGAAAGAGGCTGGAATGGTTGTTGCAGAAGCCTCTACACCAAAAACGGAGTCTGTTAATCTTGTGCAGGAAGAAGAATGGGCGTTTACTATTGTTTGCAGTTTCGACCCATCTTCTCATGAGCAGTGCATGTCTGCAGTAGACTCGAGATGTTTGCCAGTATTTTGACAGTGGGGCAACCAAACATATTACCTCGCAGCACAGTTTCTTCTCTTCACTTGAGCCTGCCCCTACAGAGAATATTGTTACATGTGCCAACAACTCCTCTTATCATGTTATGGGAGTTGGTAAGATCATTTTGACTACTGCTGATGGTAGTTCTTTCACTTTTTCAGATGCTTTATTTGTGCCAAGGATCAAGAAGAACCTGTTATCAGTTTCTACATTAGCCAGGATTGGCTTGGTTGTGAAATTTGTTGATGATAGGTGTACAGCTCATGATCTGTCAAATGGCGATGTGATTATTGCTTCTCGCATTTTATGTCGTGGGCTATATAAGCTCATAGACTATCTGAAATGGTGTCCTCCTTGCCCAAACTTGAGGCACCTGGAAAACATGTTTGTGAAGGCTATATTTTGGGCAAAATGCAACATTCGTCCTTTCCAAAAGATGGTTCAATTCGGGCTACTCAAAAATTGCAGCTTGTACATAGTGATTTCTGTGGTCCTATGCAGACACCTTCTTTTGGGAATTATCTTTACTTCCTGACTTTCATCGATAATTTTTCCAGGCATGCAAGGGTATATCCATTGAAGGCAAAGTCTGAAGTGTTCATGTGCTTCAAAGAGTTTTTGGTTTTGGCTGAAAATCTGTCAACATGTAAAATGGGCACCCTCCATTCTGATTTTAATGCATTTCTAGCTGAACGTGGGATAAAACACCAGTGTACAATGTCGTATACACCTCAGCGGAATGGAGTTGCTGAACAAAAGAACAGGTCACTCATGGAGATGGCGAGGTGTATGGTCAAGAGTCAAGCTTTACCACATAGTTTCTAGCTTGAGGCTGTCATGTGTGCAGCATATGTATTGAACAGGTGTACCACTAAAGCACTATAGTCTATCACTCCATATGAGGCTTGGCATGATCGCAAGCCATCTGTTGCTCATCTGCATGTTTTTGGTTGTTTGGCATATGCATTAGTGCCTGAACAACATCACAGAAAATTGGATGATAAAGCAGTAAAATGTATTTTTGTTGTGTACACTCCTGAAAGTAAAGGCTATCGTATGAATCATCCACAGACTAAACGCATTCTGGTTAGCCTTGATGTTGTTTTTGTGGAAGATGCTATTCAGCCATTGCTTTCATGTACTAAGGAGACATCTGTTAGCTCCAAAGACAACTTCTCAGCCTTTGCAGGTTTCATGTGATGATGCAGATAATTCCATTTCTGATGCAAATGTACATGATGCACTTATTGATGAGAGAGCTGATATTGAGCAGGCAAGAACTATGCCAAAATGGCTGGTGTAGACCTTGCGTGATAGCAAATTAGATGCACCTTTGTCATATCGTACTCGTTCAAGGTCTCATTGTGCCTCTTTTGCATCAGATTGCTATGCTATGGCTGCATCTAGTCTCTGTGATGAGAATGAACCTATTTCATTTGATGAAGCACAAAATTTAGAAAATTGGATGGCTGCTATGCAATCTGAATATGATGCTATAATGAAGAATGGTACTTGGTCTTTATGTGACTTGCCTCTTGGCAAGAAGGCCATTGGCACTAAGTGGGTATAAAAGCTGAAGCGTAAACCGGATGGTACAGTTGACAGCTATAAGGCTAGGCTTGTTGCAAAGGGTTATGCACAAGAAAGAGGCATTGATTTTGATGAGACCTTTGCACCTACATGCCGTATGACTACTATTCAGAGGATCTATGCACTTGCAGCTCATCATGGTTGGAATGTACATCAGCTGGACATTAAAACAGCATTTCTAAATGGTGACTTGCATGAAGAAGTGTATGTTTTTCATCCCCGTGGCTTTGTGCAAAAAGGGTATGAAAACCAGGTGTGCAGGTTAAAGAAGGCATTATATGGTTTGAAGCAAGCACCACGTGCTTGGTATGAGAAGATACATGCCTATCTTATTGCACATGGTTTTGAGAACAGTCCAACTGAAAGCACCTTATATGTTAAGCGTGCTAATGATGTATTTCTGATCATTGTTGTCTATGTTGACGACATGCTGCTCACTGGTCCTATTGAGAAGCATATTGCTGATTTTAAGGCTGATTTGCATGCCTCATTTAAGATGTCTGATTTGGGGCATTTGCATCACTATTTGGGCATTCAGTTTATGCAAGTTGATGGTGGAATGGCTTTGTGTCAAACGAAATATATTGACACATTATTGCAGTGTTTTGGCCTTGAAGACTGTAAGCCTATTGCTACTCCTATGGAGACAGGTTTACGATCTAGTCTTCATGATGCTGGAGATGCATTTGATGTTGTTCTCTATCAGCAGACTGTTGGATGCTTGATTTACTTATGCATTACTCGGCCACATATTCAGTTTGTTGTCTCACAGATGAGTAGGTTTATGCATTGCCCAGGAGTCAAGCATTGGCAAGCGGTTAAGCGCATCTTTCACTACTTGAGTGGTACTCGACTACTTGGGTTGTTTTATCCCAAGGGGGGGTCACTACTGCTAGATTTGCATGCTTTTTTTGACTCTGATTGGGTTGGTTGCTATGACACTCATGTGTCCACTAGTGGCTTTTGCTTCATGCTTGGTAGCTCATGTATATCTTGGTTGAGCAAGAAGAACCCTACTGTGGCCACTTCCAGTTGTGAGGCTGAGTATAAGGCAACTTTCAAAGCGACTCTTGAGTGTGTGTGGCTCAAACGCCTTATGGCTAATTTGGGTGTTGGTCAATCTTTTGCAACCACCATCTTCACTGACAGTCAGAGCGCATTGCAGTTGCGAGGAACCCTTTGTTCCATGCTCGCACTAAGCACATTGAGGTGCATTATCATTATGTCAGGGAGAGGTTCTCTCCTGGGGAGATCAGCTTGGCATATGTGCCCATGCAGGAGAACATTGCAGACCTTTTCACCAAGGCTTTGCCTAGGGAGAAGTTTGAAGCTTTCTGCAAAGCTTTGGGCTTACTTCCTTTTGTGGAGTGATTTCCACATAGCTTGGCACTTCCTTATACATGAGTGCCAGCTACTTGCTCACCACATGACTCTGAGGGGGGATTTGTTGATATATTTAGGTATTAGAACCACTGCGGCACTTTTTTCCCTCTTTAGGAGGTTTTTTCCCCTTGGTTTGTATATACACCTATTGCCTAAATTGGCTACTTATCTTTGTACATTCTCTAGTAATACATTCAGTATTGTATGTTGTGCTTCAAGCTTCTTCTTCTTCCTTGTGTTGTTCGCGTGCTTCCACAGGCATCTAAGTCCAACAACCTATTCTTCTGTTCAGCAACTCCATTCTGTTGAGGTGTATACGGCATTGTACACTGATGTTTTATCCTATGTTCAGCCAAAAATGCATTAAAGTCAGAAGACATATATTCTCGTCCTCGATCAAAACGGAGGGTGCCCATTTTACATGCTGACAAATTTTCAGCCAAAACCAAAAACTATTTGAAGCACATAAACACTTTGGACTTTGCTTTCAATGGATATACCCATGCATGCCTAGAAAAATCATCAATAAAAGTCACGATGTAAAGATAGTTTCCAAAAGAGGGTGTCTACATAGGACCACATACATCACTGTGAACAAGCTACAATTTCTATGTAGCTTGAATAGAACCATCCTTTGGGAACAAGGAATGCTGCATTTTTCCCAAAATACAGCCTTCATATACATGTTTACTAGGTGCCTCAAGTTTGGGCAAAGAGGACACCATTTCAAATTTCTACAGGTGCAGAAAACTAGCAAAATTCAGATGACCAAAGCATGGATGCCAAAGCTTTGCATCTAACATAGCCTGAGAATCATGTACAGTACATGTTGAATCATTCATAGATTTTTCATTATCTATGAGCTTATACCGCCCACGAGATAAAATGCCAGAAGCAATAATCATGTCGCCATTTGATAGATCATGAACTATACATCTCTCATCAACAAATTTCAAAACCAAACCAATGTTGGCTAATGTCAAAACTGATAAAAAATTCTTCTTGGTGCCTAGCACAAACAAAACATCTGACAATGTAAAAGAACTACCATCAGTAGTAGTGAGAATGCTCTTACCAACTTCCATAACAGGATAAGAGGAGTTGTTGGTGCATGTAGCAGTATTCCATATAGGGGCTGGCTCAAGTGAAGAGAAGAAACTGCACTGCAAGGTAATATGTTTGGTCACCCCACAATCAAAGTACCAAACATCTGAGTCTACTGCAGACATGCACTGCTCATGAGACGATGGGTCAAAACTTCAAACAGTAGTAAACACCCATTCTTCATCTTGCACAAGATTAGCAGAGTTTGTTTTTGATGTAGAGGCCTTTGCAACAACCATTCTGACCTCTTTCTTCTTTGCCTCTTTAGCAGCCATTTTTGGATAGCTCTTAATGACATGATCATTTGCTTTATAGTATTTGAAAAATATTTTTTGTTTTTTTTATTTCTTCTCATCTTTGTCTTCCTTCTTTGATTGTGCAAAATTAGCAGATTTTTGTGTACTAGTAGAAGAGCTACATTTTCCTTTGCCCTTCTGACTAGCCAGGAAATCGTGATCTGTAACACGCATAATAGAACTATTCTACCTGGACTGATCTTCTTGCAAAATAACACAAACTAACTCTTCAAATGTTAAGGCATTGGGATTGCCTTTCATCATCAAACCAAGAGTAGAAGCAAAACTTTGATATGAGTCGGGAAGACCATTCAGAACAGTCTGTACAAGTGAACTGTCAGGATGGACTTCATCAGCAAAAATCAATTGTTCCTTCAAATCCTTGATCTTTGTCAAAAAACTGTCCATAGAATCACCTTCATTCATGTGCTTACTCTCCAACTGTTTTTGGAGGTAAGAAACACAAGCCTCATTCCTAGCTTGGTACAATGTGGTAAGTGTATCCCAAGCATCCTTAGCTATTCTACAAGAGCGAATGTGAGGAATAATGGCATGTTTGACAGACAACGCTATCAATACATGTGTCTGAGCATCTCTGCCATCCCAACAAATTTGCTCTACAATAGGTGCAACAAGAACCGTAGCACGAAGAGGAATCTACAAAATATCACCATCTTTGACGCCATCCGCATCAACTTCAGTACCTATATTTGTAGGTGTAATAGGATGTTTTTCAACATCTTGCACAATACTCCACACTCCTTTTGTGACCAATACATGATGCATCATATAATCCCATAATGGGTAATTCGTACCATCCAACTTATCCTCAACAGCAACATACAAAATACATCACTACTTTTCGCCATGGCCACTGACTAAAATACCCTGATGCACAAAATTTATTGTATCTCCAAAAGTTGAACAGAACTACCCTAACAAGTTCTACTAAACCTGTAGCTAACTTCGAGATGCTCATACTAGCAAATCGAAACTGGTATATATCTTTGGCACAAAAGGATGAAATATCCTACGCAAGCACTGCGATAGTGCATTTGGAGGCCAAAACGGGCTCAGATCGCGATTTCGACACCACAGAGCGAAGCGGTTTTGATCTCATAATGACCTTGAGTATGCTCACCAAATTTCATGCAATTCTGAGACTACGATCGGAAGGGTGTCGATGACACCCTAGATGAAGCGACGACCTGCTCTGATACCAATTGTTGGAGTTAGACATATGTGGAAGCACGTGAACCGCACAAGGGAGAAGAAGAAGCTTGGAGCACAACACACAATACTAAATGTATTACCACTAGAATGTACAAAGATAAGTAACCCATTAGGGCTATAGACATATATACAAGCTAGGGGGAAAAACCTCCCTAAGACGGAAAAAAGTGCCCCAGTGGTCTTAGTGTGTTCACACACATCACTACCTAAATATATCAACAAGGGAGTCATGGGCTGTACACATTTTTTGACAATCTTGGGACCTTAAAGTGAGCACCAAGATACTCTATTAGTTAGGAGCGTACATATGTGAACCGACACTCAACTCAAGGCATGCATTATTCTTGGTTAGACTAAGCAAGCTAGGCATATTCTACACTAGGAGAGAGAAGAGCAAGAGACATTCAGCAGTGTCTGACGTAGAGAAGGAAGTGCAAAGTGTGCAAGAAGTGTGGCTTAGGTGTGTGTAGAGGAGGGCTAAGCAAGTCAATCAAGGGTCACAAGGTCCCATTGAAGCTGTTTGTGCATCGACAGAAGGTATCCATCCCTCCTCCCCTATTGGACGCTTGAGTGCAAGGTGTGCACAAGTGCAAGCTCTTGGAGAAGGTGGAGATCTGGTGCAAAGAAGGTCAATGGCAAAAAGAACCTTGTGTATTTTGTAACCTTGTTTGATCGTGTACTCTTTGGGATTACGCATTACACACAGAGAGCATTTGGCTTTGTGTTGTATATCATCATTTATTTTTCTCTTCATAATCAATCTATAGAAGCTTCCGATGTCTGTATTTCTCTTCATAGGGCCTTCTTCCTTCTCCCACAAACACTTAGTTCCCTTTCTGCACAAGAATCCCCCAACAAAATTTGGCACGCCCGATGGGACATACGTATGTGAACCGACACTCAACTCAAGGCATGCATTATGCTTGGTTAGATTAAGCAAGGTGGGCATATTCTACACTAGGAGAGAGAAGAGCAAGAGACATTTGGTCAGTGTGCGACGTAGAGAATCAAGTGCAAAGTGTGGAAGAAGGGTGACTTAGGTTTGTGCAGATGAGTGCTAAGCAAGGCAATCAAGGGTCACAAAGTCCCATTGAAGCTGTGTTTGCATCCACAGAGGGTGTCCATCTCTCCTCCCTTATTGGAAGATTGAGTGCAAGGTGTGCACAAGTGCAAGCTCTTAGAGAAGGTGGAGTTCTGGTGCAAAAAAGTCAATGGCAAAAAGAACCTTGGGTATTTTGTAACCTTGTTTGATTGTGTATTCTTTGGGATCATGCATTATGCACAGAGAGCATTTGGGTTTGTGTTATACATCATCATTGTACTTTTCTCTTCATAATCAATCTATAGAAGCTTTTGGTATTCGTATTTCTCTTTTTATCCTTCTTCCTTCTCCTACAAACACTCAAGTCCCTTTCTGCACAAGAATCCCCCAACAAAATTTGGCACGCCCGGTGGGACCACAAGGACGCTTGAGCATGGGAGAAGCAATATTTGCAAAGGGTAGAGGAAGTGCAAGGATATCGACAGTGCTGGTCTAAGAGGTAATCTTCTTCTATTTGGAATTCTCTTAGCCTAAGAGGAGTATGAGCAACTCATGATTGCAACCTGGTTGCAAACCTTGAGGGTCCCTTGAAAAGCAACAAAAAGGAAGGTTATTCGGAGATCAATGAGTCCCTTGTCATTGACATCAGTAAAGAATGTGGCACCCCAGGTAGACTTGGACACTTTACTCTCTACATTAAATACCAAATTTCCATCTTTCAAGGGATTAGCAAAGAAGACCCAGATGAACACATTAGGAGATTTTTGGCCTTACGTAAGAAAAGAGGTCTGATGGGAAGAGAATATGCTTTTTTTACTCTTTTCCCGACAACATTAGAAGGGTTAGCAGACAAATTGTTTAGTCAATTTGCCGACAACCATTTCACCACATGGACCTCATGAAGGAAGCATTTAGGACACAGTTCCAACAAGGGAACACAACTAAAAATATTATTGAAGAGTTAGAAAATCTAAGACTAGGTCTTGGGGAGACCTTTCCAAAATTTGTTACGGAGCCAAGGCATTGATGGCTGAATTGCCAGACCCTCCTCATGATTTTTTCATCAAAAAGTGGTTATCTAAACCACTTCCAATATCAACACAACGTAAAATAAAGGAGTTAGTGTTACCAACAACAACAGCCACAAGATTGGAGAAAATTAGGCATCAGTATGGGACAAGCTCTTCCAATTTATCATATCCTACAGAACCTGAGGACCCAATAATTCAGCTAAGGAAAGAACTTGAGAGGTTGAAAAGGCATAGACTCCACAAAGAGAAGGAAAGCGTAGTAACTCAGCTCAGGTGAGAAATTGAGGCCTTAAAGCTACAAAAAGAAGAGGAAGCCCAAGCAGAAGACTTGGCACAACTGGGACAAGAGTTGCAAGAACTCTGGGGAGGTGGCATCAAAAATGGATTATGGTGCACCATGTGCAGCAAACAGGGTCATGTGGTAAGTGAGTGTCCACTTTTGAGTGTAACTTTCTAGTTATGCACGAAAGTTGGGCATGAGGCTTAGGAATTTCAGTCAAGAGCTATGCCTACAACAATTGGACACAAGGAGAGCCCTGCCACCAATTAATGTAATGGCAAAAGCACCCAATCAAGGTAACAATTACAACTCTAGACATAGGGATAACTTTGGAAATGGGCCAAGGAGGCCAACTATTTGTTTCATATGTGGAGCATGTGGGCATTATCAAAGCAAGTGCACTCTCCCAGAAAATGCCCCTCATTGCAAAAATTGCCTAGAGGCTAGGGACCATTATACCAATTTTTGTCCTAAGGACCAGGCCCCTAAAGCTGGACTCCACATTCAAATGATTTCTGTGCACAAAGAAGAAGTTGTAGAACAAGTCAATGTGCCATCACCATCTACCAGGGTAGTGCAGCTAGAAAAAATTGGCTCTTTGCGATGTAGACAAGAAGCAAGGGGAAGGCTCAATTAGACATAGGTCAAGAGTCAAGGACTAATGGACTAAACAAGGACAAAGGGACATCTGAAGACAAAGCCAACACATGTGCAAATACAAGGCAACAAGAAGATCTCATAGGTACTAATTATGTCATTGGGCATGCATTCAATAGGGCTCGTAAGGAGTTTGATAAGTCAAATAGAGCCCATGCTCTTAAGGAATCGGAAGCTTCAAGACTACTCAAGTCCATGAAAAAGGAGGTTAGTATTTTTTTATTTAATAAAGATGGATGTGAAATTCAAGTCAGAGCTCTTGCAGATAATTGATGAGGCTTCCACAACAGCTTTAGTGGCAAAGACTACTGTTATGCATAAAGATAGATTTCTAGGGGAAGCCCCCCTCATAGATTATAAAAGCCCTTGGTTAACTTTCATTATCAAAAGACATGAGTTTCAAGGAGCTATTGTAGATGGTAATTTAGGCATGAACTTAATGCTTGAACATACCATGAAAAAGATTGGACTACAACCTTCAAGTCCTGCGAATTTCACTATAAAATTGACAGACCAAAGCATAGTAAGGCCTATGGGAGTGTTCCCTAGAGTCCCAATCAAGATACAAGGTACCATCTTTAGCTTGGATTTTGTTGTCTTAAGGCTACCACAGGTAGAGGTAAGTGTCCCCCTGATGATTGGGAGACCTTGGTTAAGGCATGCCAATATGCTACATGAATGGGGTAAGGACACAATGTGGGTAAAGCAAAAGGGAAAAGAGTTGTAGTAAATATTTTTAGAAGAAGGATCAAACAACCAAAGACATACCAACACTATGCAGACAATTGGTATTTGTATGGAAGAAGAATTATTGGACAACCCAGAGGAAGATCTATATGAAGAAGAAAACATGTTGGCTTGGCTCCATGCAGAAGACCCATCTTCCTGCTATGGAATTTTTCCAAACCACACAAGGAGAGAGGAATTCTATGAAGGAAAAGAGGATATCATTCAGGTTACTGATTCGAGTGAAACAGTCTCAGCCACAAGCCATACAAGAAAGAAGAAAAGAAATACCCTTAATGAAGCTACTGCAAACCCTATATCAATGGCCACTTTGTTATGGATATTGGTATGAATATCATTTGTTATGTTATTTTTTATCGCAGTAGATGCAAGGCATTACAAGGATGTGGAAGGAGTACCTACAAGTCTTTGAAAACAGAGGATTCCATTGGCTAAAGAAGCTGGACTAGTAAAAATGAACATTTGCAGATTAAATCACATAGTAGCTGAAACAGAGATACAAAAGATGGAGTATGGGGGAGATATTATTCCAATGAAGGATTCAGGGTGGCCCTGTCAAATGGTCTGTGTGCCCAAAAGGACGATAGATCAAATGAAGTGCAGTTCAATTGGAGATTGGGGAGGGCAAAGAGTTTCAATTAGTCATCATATCAAGGCTCAAGGCCTATCATCAGCAAAAGTGAAGATTTTTGGATCACCTAGAACTTGCAAAATCTATCCAGGTTGTACATAGCCTTCTCGTACCATTTTTTACTTAAGTTTTATTAGTTTTTATCCATTTTCATCCTTGATCTTTGAGTTTTTATGCAAATTAGAAGCCATTTCACAGTCCTTTGCATGAACAATTTTCTGAAAAATTTTAGGAAATTTTTTAAGAATTTTGATCATTTTTTTAGAATTTTTAGAATTTTTCATCTTTTTTCAAAGTCATTTTCTTGATAAATCTATTTGGATTTTTATCTATTTTTATGGTATTTTTCAGAAAAAACCCTGGCGACAAATCTTTTTTACTATTTTTATCTATTTCAAAAACAAAGTTCCTCTCTCTATGTCTCTCTAATCTCTCTCTAATCTCTCTCTATCCTCTCTTTAGCCCCTCCCTCCTCTCTCTTCCCTCTCTCTCTTTCCACCCCCTCCCCTTCCCCCCCACCATACGATAAGTTTTATCCTATGGTGGTTAAACATATTTTTTTTATTTTTATAGAAAAAATGCTTTTGGCTCTAGATTGTGCCTCGGATGGCCATTTTTTTCAAATTTGGGGTCATTTTCATGTTTCTTAATACTAGTTGACTCAATTTTTGCATTATGTTTACCAAAATCCTGATTCTTCTCCTATTTTTGGTCAAACCCCACATATTTTAGGCACATTTCTCATGTGTTTTTTATTTTGCATATGGTCCACATGGTCTATTCTCACTTTATTTTCCCACATGTTTCGTATTTTTTCATATGCACCCTCTGTAGCTTTCATATTTTATCCTCTTGGCCCTCTGAGAGCCCCTATTCCTACTCCATGCCACTCCATTTATCGTTCTATCCAACCCCACCCTTATCCCTCCTTACCCTATCCCTCTCAGCCCTTCAGCCCTCCCTAACCTTTCTTTCCTACCCTCATTCTCCAGCTTCTACTTCTTTAATGAAAACTTTCCTGTTTTGTCCTTCCCTGGTGATTGTCCTTTGTTGTTCCTAGTGGACTTGGTAGCTGCTCAATTGTCCTTTTGAAGTTTGTGTGCACAGGTATCAAAGACAAATCACTCTACTCATGGTTTGGTTGTTAGCTCTCCGAGGCATAGAGCCCATTAGGAGGTGAGCAACTATTGAGCCCATTAGGAGGTGAGCAACTATTGAGCCCATCAAAGTTAGCATGGCCAAAGTCAAAACATTGAAAGTCAAAGTGGTCAAAAGTCGACATGGTCAAGGTCAAAGGGTTCAAAGTTCATTTGGTCAAGGTGCACAGGTAGTGCACAATCAATTTGTTCACAATGGTTATGTTTTGCAAAAGTGGATGCAGGTTGCAGAATTGTCTTTCTATAAGTTTCAAGGGTTTTAAAGGTGTTTGGAAGGTTCACGTGAACCCTCCCATATGTACACATATTGAAAAAATGAAGGAGAAAGTAAAGGTATGTGAAGTGGAAGTGGTACATAAAAGTGAAAGTATGGCCCCGCATTTAAAATTTTGTGTTAGTCCTAAAGTCACTACAAGACAAAACAGGGAGTCATTGGTTGTACACATTTTTTGACAATCTTGGGACATCAAAGTAAGCACCAAGATACTCTATTAGTTAGGAGCGTACATACATGAACAGACACTCAACTCAAGGCATGCATTATTCTTGGTTAGACTAAGCAAGATGGGCATATTCTACACTAGGAGAGAGAAGAGCAAGAGACATTCAATCAGTGTGTGACGTGTGAAGAGAGATGGTGGATGCAATCTGAAGATGAGTTGGTGCTGCTACAACCAGCTTCACACCAGCCAACTGAGACTTTAGAGTTGGTTAGTAGACCCTTTGAGCTTCCTAAATCCACCAAAATATTAGCCAAGTACTTTGGAACATGTATCGCAAATGTTTTTTGGAACATGTATCTCAAAAGTTTAAGTCAAGTCAGACTAGTTGCGAAATGACTAGCTCCCAAAACTTGGTATTTTTTAACACACACCTGTTGGAAAAAATGAAGAGTGCTCTTAACCTGGTAGGAATTAGATAAATTCCTTTTTGGCATAGCAAATAGAATTATCAAGCTTCCCAATCCAAGTTAAAACACTTCAAATGATCAACTGAGCACTGAGAACAAGATTTATCAACATCTGGAACATGCCCACCATTCTCGAGGCTCTGCAGAGATAGACCAGTGAGCAATAAAATGCATATTTCTCCCAAACTATAAATCCAATGACCATGAAATGTTTATCACAAACTACACGTATAGAGCAAGCCAACGCACTTTAAAACTCTGAAAAAGGTTGAGTAGAGCTCTAGATATAAGCTTCTGAAGTTACTGCTCTGAGTGAGTATAGCAGAGAACAAAACAGAGAAGTAGAGAATGATGAATGTATAGATTCACATATGATTACAACCACATTGGCAATGAATATTTGCACAATGGGAGTATAATGATAGAGCTATGGAGTAAGCTCTTCAATCTCTACAAAATGACATGAAGTGGTCACGTACAAGGCTTGCTAATGACCACTTCCTTCTTGCTCTTTTTATAGCAACTTTTGGAGGGAGTTTTGAATTCGAATTCGAATGGATCCACCTAAAAGTGATCCCCAAAGTTAGGAAATATTCCCTCAACTCACTAATTCGTTGTTTTAGGTAGTTAGAGCCACGAGTTTGCTTTTTACATCATGGATGAGGTAAGCCATTCTTTTTATTTTTTCTTTTTCACAATTACAAGAGATAAAATGTACTCTTTTACAAGAGGTGTTCACATGACTACACATATGAAAATAAATCAAATAATATCAAGCATGTAGGCTTGGGTAAAATTCACCAACATGACGCAGAGAAGCAAGTGCAAAGTGTGCAACAAGGGTGACTTAGGTGTGTGCAGAGGAGTGCTAAGAAAGGCAATCATGGGTCACAAGGTCCCATTGAAGCTGTGTGTGCATTGACAGAAGGTGTTCATCCCTCCTCCCCTATTGGAAGCTTGAGTGCAAGGTGTGCACAAGTGCAAGCTCTTGGAGAAGGTGGAGGTCTAGTGCAAAGAAGGTCAGCAACATAAAGAACCTTAGATATTTTGTAACCTTGTTTGATTGTGCACTCTTTGGGATTACGCATTATGCACAGAGAGCATTTGGCTTTGTGCTATACATCATCGTTGTACTTTTCTCTTCATAATCAATCTACAGAAGCTTTCAGTTTCTATATTTCTCTTTGTATCCTTCTTCCTTCTCCTAAAAACACTCAAGTTCCTTTTTTCACAAGAATCCCCCAACAAATACCCATTGTTAGCTATATTTGTTGGGTTTTTTGTACTAATATGATTTCATTTTGAAGTATAAATTCTTGATTGTAGGCATTTTTTAAGAGGCGAAGATGCAAGGTGACATTGGAAATGGATACGCATATCTCTGCCCTTAGAATCGAAGGTTTGGATTATTTGCATGGGGGGATGTGATCATTTTGTTATTCACAGGGATGTAAAAAGTAGCAATTTTCTCCTTGGCATGCAATTCGAAGGGAAGATTTCTGATTTTAGCATCTCAAAGTCTAGGCTATATGACACTTCAATGATGATAGGAAATTCCCAAGTCTATATGGTTGTTCAAGGAAACTTTGGATATCTCAATTTTTTCCTATGTAGACAACAACGGATTGCATAAGAGGATGCATTGCACACGGATAAGAGAAGGTCTGAGAAGGTTTTTTTTTGGTGCAGGTGTTGAAGGAGGAGGGGCATCGAGGGCTCTCTATGTCTTTGTGTGTTGTTTTTTCTATGTAGGGAGGTGTCAAAGGCAAAGGATATCATGGTCTTTTTTTGAGTGGAGGCAAGCACCTTGAGGGGAGTAACAAAAGGAGTAGTGGGGAGAATATATAGACGGGCATTGGTGTACAAAACCAAGAAAAGGAGATGTGCAATATTTGGTGGTTGGCACCATGCAAGTTCATCTCAAAAGCTGAGAAGAGCATGGATGTTAAGGGCTCTTGGGTTGTTGAGAGATCTATTCAAGAAACAATGAGAAGGAACAATTGCACACTATAGATTCGAAAGAAGTAAAGATACATCATGGGTGACAAACTGGAGGGAAGAGTTGGAGAATTTGAAGGATCTTATGAGAGAAGGATAATGACTTCATGAATGCAACTTGAACAGAGTTCTATTGAGACTTCAAATGGAAATTTGAGAACTTTCTATCCAAGTGATGAGGAAGCTTTGCGGGCAAGTTAATGTATAGAAGAATCATGAATTTTTGTGGCTACACAATAGCTGGATGGAATATGCAAATAGAGGGGTCAGAAGAGAGACTTCAGACATGACAGAGCTGGATATGCTTGGCAAATTATGAAGTACCTGAGATTTGTAAGTTGAATCATATGTAATTTTGAAAGGATGCACAAATTTTATAGCTATGTTCCTATGAGAGGCAATAATTTAATTTCTTCATTCCTGTTAAAATGTGTCTATCTATTTTGATCCCCTTCATTGCGATATCTTTGATCATTTGCACTAGATCTATGCGCTTATATACTCATTTTAGGTTCTTATGCATTAAGGATTTAAACTACCACTCATTTTAGATTCTTATGCATTAAGGATTTAATCATGGAACTACCGAAAATTCTACAGAATACTTTTTTGGAATTATTACCTTGTGATCAGCTATGAGAAGCTTATTGATGTATCATTTCATTTTTGCATGCAAAGGGTTTTGCTATTCCATTTATGCATAGAGGTGATTAGCTCAAATCTTGCATCTATGCATTTTTTGTGAAATGTTTTTGGTCAATTATAGCGTAAAATTAGTTTTCATGTGTATTTGGTAACCATCAATGCATACATTACTCTCTTCTTGTATATAATCTCTCTTGTATATGCACCTATCATGATATCTTGATTTTATATAGATATATAATCTCTCTTGTATATATAGATATATAGATATATATGCACCATCAATGCATACATTACTCTCTTCTTGTATATAATCTCTCTTGTATATGCACCTATCATGCTATCTTGATTTTATATAGATATATAATCTCTGTTGTATATGCACCTATCATGCTATCTTGATTTTATGTTTAGCATAAGCTTTTTAGCACATGAACCTAAGTCAATGCTTAGTATACATCACTTTTAAAGGGCAAAACGCAAGTTTGAATTCACAGTAAAAGGCTTTACGTACATTTTATGTATTTCATGGTCTGAATGTATGGCAAACGTTTTATGGAAAATGGAAAAACCATTTGGCGGCAGTTGAGCTTAGCAAAACTTTTGTGTGTTTGTGGTTGAAGAAATGCTATCTTTTTGCTATGGGAATTAATCCACATGTGTTGAGATGATGCACAATTCTCATGTATGAATGGAGTGAGAGTGAAAGATCAAGAAAAAGGGTGGGGTGAGGAACGGAAAAGGTATAGAGAAGGTGCTTAACTCTCTTGTGTGTGGAAAAGAGAAGTGTGGGTAGCATGTGAGTGAAGGAAAGAAAGGAGTTAGGCTAGAGTGCTACATACTGAAGGCTAAAAAGAGCAAGAAAAGGGAAATATGAATAGCAAAGATAAATGTTGTTTGTGAAAATGTTTGCTATGAGGTAGAAGTGAAGCTGTGAGTGGGTGTAGACATGAGAAAGTAAGAGGGGGAGGGGTGGAAATGGTAATTGCGTAGAGTGACATGCATGTGCTTGGTTGGACAAGATGAACCTCTTAATTGTTAACTTATTTATACAAGCGATCATGAGAGTTTGGGTTTACCCTAGAAATGGCACAAGTGTGTCAAAACATGAGAATTTAAACAAATTTAACTACGAACAAACATCTTTTCTCTGGCTTCATAGAATACTAACACCCATGGAGAGTGAGGAAAATCATTGCTACCATTTATTAACAAACAATGTGGCCTTTAGAGCTATTGGTGGGTCACAGCCCGACCTTCTCATTGATCATGGCTGTCAAATCATTCCGGAGGGCCAAATCTTTCGGCTTCTTGGGATTCCCTTGGGGTTTGGCGTCTCTATGGAACAGCGGTGGAACTGGGTGCTTGCCAAACTCGAAAACAAGCTTAACTATTGGAGAGGTATGCAAATCAATCTTGCTGGTCGTGCTATGGTTATCAACACGTTCCTCTTATCATCTACCATTTATTTCCTTTCTTGTTGGAGACCGAAAGAGCAAGATCTGTCCAAACTGGATAGTATTTGTAGAAACTTCCTTTGGACGGGCGACCACAATAGGAGGGGGGTGCCTAAAATCAAATGGTCCATCTGCACCAGCCATAGAGATAGTGGGGGACTTGGTATCTTGGACATTGGGTGCATGGCTAACAAACTGTCGGCCAAATGGATGATTAAGGCTTGGTGCAACGGGGAGGCCTCGTGGGCCAAGTTGATCTTCAGAAACAAGAATGAGTTGGCGCTCATGGGTTTCCCAAATTGGAAGAATCTTGACATCTTGACCTTGCTGTTTTCCCCGATCCCCGTCTTCCCGAAAGGCTCTACTCTGGTGTGCTCCCTTTGGAAGATTTGGAATAAAGTCAAAAGCTTCACAAGAATAAGTGAAGACTGGAAGTGGGCTGCCGGTATCAGACAAAACGACTCTATCTGGTTTCCGATCCATGGCATCCGGAGTGTGGAATCTTGGAACATTCAAAATGCCAAGAAGCTATGGAACAAAGGCTTCAAAAGATGGAAACATCTCTAGAAACAAGACTCCAACCGCTGGATCAACTTTGAGGATATTGACCCTAGCATCAACATTTCGCATGAAGAATGGAACACTTTGCAAAGCAAATGTCTCGCTTGGGACCGACACAAAGTTCGCCTTCTCATGGGACACGACATATCGAGCTCGCTTGGTCTCAAATGGCACAATGGGAATAGCCTATCAAAAATCCCGAACATCAAAGAAACGATCGAATATCAGGCTAACCTCAACAAGAAGTGGTGCCTGTCATGGACGCGGCTTCGGTGGGACATGAAGTTCATGGCTATCTGGCACCCCCTCATAGAAATCAAAAAGTCTGTCCTCTTATGGCAAATTCTTCATCATGGAATCTGGACCAACCTTAAGGCTAGCAAAATTTGTGGGATCCCTCCGTGGTGCAAACGCTGCTACCGGTCTATCGAAGATGTTTCACACATCTTCTTTACCTGCCCCAACTCCAACAGACTCTGGCAGGTGGTTGGAAAGAGAATTAGACTTCAAAAACGTCTCAGTTGGCAGCAAGCCCTGCTGGGAGAAGCGATCGGCTGCTCCGCGACTCTCTGGAACGCCATCAGAGGGGAGGTCCTATGGAAAATCTGGCGGGAAAGATGTGCTTTCAACTTCGGTGACTCCCCCAAGGAGTGGTCAATTGAGAAATCGCTGTTCCTCCTTGGCAAAAGGATTGTCAACTGTAAAAAATCACCCCCCTTTAGGCATCATCAAGTACTCCTTTTGATTGATAACAAGCTTAAACCTAAGTGGGCCCCACATGAGGGTGATGAGAGGGTAATTAACCTTCTTTGTAATGTCATCTAAGCTCTGTAAAAGCTTCCCCTGCTTTGTGGGATTTGGGGGGTCCCGTGGGCACTAGTCCCTTTCTCTTGTACTTTTCTTTATTTAATTCAAGTCCAGGAGAGTAGGCTTATGCCGAACTTCCTTTATATTAAAAAAACAATGCATCTCACATATGCACATTATGCTAAAGGTTCTCTTTGACGAGTGATAGTCCTCCGCATCAATTTTCCTACGTTCTTGAATACATGCATTGGATCAATCAAATGATAAATAAGAAGATCGTTTAAATATGGAAGTGTATGAAAATTTGATCGTCTCTTAATTATTTGAAGAAAGGTCCCTTGTGGTCCTTAGTGTGTTCACACCTAGGTTGCATTATTCGTTATTCGATGATTCGATTATTCATGAATAATTACAGAATTTTTCGATGACCCCTTATTATTCGACCAAATTATTCGGTGCCATGTCAGCTTATTCAGACAAGTCCAAATAGTTTTTGCACGACAATTTAGAGATTTTTCGATCGAAGATGCTTTCGATCGAAATCTTTTTTATCAAAAATATTTTGAACCAAAAAGGTTTTCAATCGAAAATATTTTAGATTGAAAATGTTTTAGATTGAAAACATTTTAGATTAAATTTTTTTAGAACAAAAATATATTTTATTGAAAATATTTTAAATATAAAAGATTTTACATTGTATTTTATTCGTCTAAAATTCTTTGAGATTTAACATGATCAGGTTGATTATTCATATTTGGAATTTTTAATTTTTTGCTTCTAAAACTGCAATATATCAAATAATATAATAACACGATCATTCATCATACGATATCATCATGACACTCCACATCATAAGATTTGAAGCAAAATCCACATAATATAAGTAAAAATTAAAAATCATTGGACATCATCCACATCATAACATTTGAATTAAAATCCATATAATATCATTGCACATATTAACTTTTAAATTCCACATCATCACTACTATATCAATCAATCTTAATATTTTAATAAATATTCAATTGATATAATCCACATGATAACATTTTAATTAAAATCCATATTATAACACTAAATATCTTACCTTTTGAAATTCACATCATCACTGGTATATCAACCCATATCATATTCTTTGAATTAACATTGAATCAACATTATCCACATCATAACATTCAAATTAAAATCCATATCATATAATTGTATATCTTAATTATTGAAATCCACATCACCAGTGTACATTACAATCCATACTATCACTGCACACAACACCATAACACTTCAATAGAAAGAAATAATTATATAATATTAACATAATATTTAAATTTAAAAACATAATAAAAAAAGACGTTTGATTCACATATATATTCAATTACATCAATCCACTTCAAAATGGTCCTAAACCATCACTCTCGGATAAGTTAAAACCATTTTGAGAGATCTTTCTAAGAATTTTAAGTAACTTATGTACATCTACTATTTTGATTATATTCTTATATGTAGTAAGTTATAATACATACTTGAATTTATGAACCTCATTTTTATTGATGGGAGGATCACCTAAATGTACAAAGCCGAGAATCATCTAAAAGGTTAAGGGTTTAGAGGTTAGGGTTTAGGGTTTTGGGTTTAGGGTTCAACATTTAAGAGTTAGGGGTTAGGGTTCGAGATTTTAGGGTTTAGAGCTTACGAATTATGGTTTAGGGTTTTAGGATATAAGGTTTAATGTTTAGCGTTGATGGTTTAGGATTTAGAATTTGGGATTTAGGTGTTAGGTTTTAGGGTTTAGGGTTTAGGTTTTCTAGGATTTGGGTTTAGGTTTTACGTTTAATGCTTTGGGTTTAGGGTTTAGGGTTTAGGGTATAGGGCTTAGGGTTTGAGGTTTAGGTTTTAGGGTTTAGGAATTGAGGTTTAGGGTTTAGGGTTTGAGCTTTAGGGTTCAGGGTTGAGGTTTAGGGTTTAGGATTTAGGGGTTAGGTTTCAGGGCTTATGGTTAAAGAGCTAAGAGTTTATGTTTTAGGCCTTAGATAAATGGTTAAGGGCTTAGGGTTTAGGGCTTAGGGCTTAGGGTTTAGGGTTTAGGGTTTAGGGTTTAGGGCTTAGGGTTTAGAGTTAAGGATCTAGGCTTTAGGGTTAAGGCTTTAGGATTTAGGGTTTATGGTTTTGATCATAGGGCTTAGAGTGTAGGATATAGGGTTTAGGGTTTAGAGTATAGAGTTTAGGATTTAGGCTTTGGGGCTAATGGATTAGAGTTTTGAGTTTAGGGTTTAGGGTTTAGGGTTTATGATTTAGGTTGTAGAGTTCAGGGTTAAGGGTTTAGGTTTTAGAGCTTGTAGTTTTGGAGTATAGCATTAGAGTTTGATGTTTAGGGTTTAGGTTTTGAGATTAGGATTTAGGGTTTTGGGTTTGGGGTTTAGGGTTTAGGGTTAAGGGATCAGATTTTAGGGTTTAGAGTTTAGGGTTTAAGGTTTAGGGTTTAAGGTTTAGGGTTTAGGGTTTAGGATTTAGGGTTTAGGGTTCATGGTTTAGGGTTTATGATTTAGGTTTTAGGGTTTAGTGTTTAGAGTTTAGGGTTTAGGTTTGAGGGTTTAGGATTTAGGGTTTAGGGTTTAGCATTTGGGATGGAGGGTTTGGGATTTAAGATTTAGGGTTTAGGATTTATGATTTATAATTTAGGGTTTATGGTTTAGGATTTAGGATTTGGGATTTAGGGTTTATGGTTTAGGGTTTAGGTTTAGGTTTTAGGGTTTAAGGTTTAGTGTTTAGGCTTTAGGATTTAGGGTTTATGGTTTAGACCTTACGGCATCGAGTTTAGGGTTTAGGGTTTAGAGTTTAGGTTTCTAGGGTTAAGGATTTAGGTTTTAGGGTTTAGGGTGTAGAGTTTTGAGTTTAGGGTTTAGGATTTAGGGTTTAGGGTTTAGATTTTAGAGTTTAGTGTTTAGGGATTAGGGTTTAGGGTTTATGATTAATGGTTTAAGGTTTGGGGTTTAGTGTTTAGGGTTTATTGTTTAGGTTTTAGGGTTTAGGGTTTAGGGTTTAGAGCTTAGGATTTAGGGTTTAGGGTTTAGGGCTTACGATCTAGGATTTAGGGTTCAGGGTTTAGAGTTTAGGGCTTAGGATTTAAGGTTTAGGGTTTACATAGATAGATAGAAAAGTAGGTGAATATATTGATTCTTAAGTTGAAAGGTTTATATATAGATGCCACAAAAGATTTTACTAGAGGAAACAACATGTGGACATAAAGAAAATAATAAAGAATGGCTTCGGGTATAGTTTTCCTTGATTATGACTACGATCATGAATGCTCAAATGAATATGTATTATTTCAAAATAATTTGGCTAATGCAAATCATATATAGAATATGGTGCCAATAAATAGAAGATATCCATAGGGAGATATAAAATTATGGAGAGGTTTGAGGAATTTCCCACTTAATACAAGAGTGATGCACATGTCTAGATATAGGGAACTTGCAAAACTTTAATGTGGTATGAAGACAATAGATACACTAATGGAGGACTATATGTGTGAGCTACATGTGTTGTATATAAGAATCTAGATTAAAAATGCAAATCATGCCAAAGAGATCCATGGCATTTACATTTTAGACTTTTAGATAATGTGAGACCTTTTGGATTGTCATCAATAAATTGGTCATATTCTTTAATAAAGGAAGTGGATTATAATATGATATCATGTTTGACTATAAAAAAAGGCATCGTGTATTCTCCCTTATGAATCTACGCAAGCACATAGTAAAAGAAATGAGTGTTTATGCAGCTCTTATTGATGAAACATATTTAAAACCTTTTTTATCTAAAATCTTTTAGATATAAAACCTTTTCAATCTAAAACCTTTTCAATAAAAATCTTTTCAATCTAACAACTTTTCAATCTACAACCTTTTCAATCTAAAATGTATTCAATCTAAAACCTTTTTCGATTGAAAACTTTTTTCAATACAAAATTTTTTCAATCAAAAATCTTTTTGACAGAAATTCTTTTCGATCCAAAGATAAAAAGAGGGCATACGAACTTTTATTCAAGGATATTCTAAAAACCTCAAATTTTCCAAACTTTCGGTATTTTTTCATTATTCGATCAAATAAATGCAACATAGGTTCGCACACATCACTACCAAAATATACTAACAAACCCCCCTTGGGGTTGTTGTGGCGAACAAGGGCCTGACACTCATGTATAAGGAAGTGTCAACCAATGAAGACTAAGTTCAACCCACAAAAGGCAGTAAACCCAAATCTTTCCAAAGATCTTTGAACTTCTCATGAGGTAAGGCCTTGACAAAAAGATTTACAACATTATTTTCTATGGGTACATATGCCAAATTGATCACTCCAGTAGAGATTCTCTCTTTGAAATAATGATAGTGCACATCAATGTGCTTAGAGCAAGCACAAAAGACTAGGTTCAATGCACTATGACTTTCAATAAATAAGGTGGTGCAATATTTTTTACTAGCATCCAATTCCTACTTAAGGAATTTGAGCCACATACAATCATTAGTAGCTACAAAAGCTACCCTATACTTAGCCTCACAATTAGAAGTGAACACAATAAGTTTCTTCTTGCTCAACCAAGATATGCATGAGCTACCAAGCATGAAGCAAAAACCTCTTGTGGACACACAAATGTCATAATAACCAACCCAATTTGTGTGAGGAGAAGCATGTAAATTTGGCAGTACTAATCATCCCTTGTGACAAAACAACCCAAAATAATGGGAACTAGATAACTAGTCAGAGAAATGCTTAAACACTTTCGAATTATTAACTTCTAAGCTATGTAAAAATATGCTCATTCAAGAAGATAACAAAGTGAACATTAGGTTGATTGATTTCATAGATAAATGAAGAATCCAATAGCTTTTTTATAGAGATCAACATCAAATGCATCTCCAACATCATGAAGACTCGATCCTAAACTTGTTTCCATGGGAGTTGTAATAGGTTTAAAGTATTCAAGACTAAAATGTGTCAATAAAGTGTGAATGTATTTAGTTTGTCAGAAGGTGATGCCACCATTAACTTGCATAGATAGAATGCCCAAATAGTGATGCAAATGCCCCAAATGTAACATTTCAAAAGAGGCATGCAAATCAATGTCAAAATCTGAAATATGCATCTCATTAAGACCAATGAGAACCATATCATCTATATAAACAACAATGATAATATGTACATCATCTGCATGCTTTACATACAAGGTTACTTTCATAGGAATACTCTAAAATCCATGTGCTAATAAGTAGGCATGTATCTTCTCATACAAAGCATGTGGTGCTTCCTTTAATCGATACGATGTCTTGTTCAATCTCCACGTTATATTTTCATGCTCTTGCTACAAAAACCATGGGGCTGAAATGCACTTCTTCATGCAAATCGCCATCTAGTAATGAAGTTTTGATATCTAGTTGATGTGCATTCCAACCATTATGTGTTGCAAGAGTAGAGATGATATAAATGGTTGTCATGTGAGACGTAGGGGGGAAGGTCTCATCAAAATCAATGCCCTTCTCTTGTGCATAACCTTTGGGGGCAATCCTAACCTTATAGTGATCAATACTACCATTACATTACATTTTAAATTTAGTTCCAGTGGACTTTTTCCCAAGGGGAAAATCATATAAAGAAAAAGTTCCATTCTTCATAATAACATCATATTTTGATCTCATAGAAACTACCCAGTTCTTTGAATCATGTGCTTCATCAAAAGACACAGTCTCATCCTCATCACAAAGAGTAAGGACAAAGATTGCATAACAATATGATGCAAAAGAAGCATTGTGAGGGCCTAAAAATGTATGATATGGAAAAGGTGCATCTAACTTGATATCTTTGAAAGTATGCACCAACCACTTTGGCATAGTGTCAGCCTCTTTAATGTCAGCTCTCTCATCAACAAGTGCATCATTTATATCAACATAAAAAATAGATTGATCTACATGCTCATTGGAAACCTACATAGGTTGAGAAATCGCCTCACTAAAAGATACATTTGACTTCCCACTAGTGCAAAAGAAGAAATTGAGTATCATACACATCTTTTGAGCTAACTGGTATCTCGTTTGTACATGAAAGATGGGTTTGAGTTGCATCACCCACAAATACTACATCACGACTAACAAAAATCCTTTCATTCCATAGATGATACAAATATAATGCTTACTTTCATAATTGTATACAACAAAAATACATTTTACAACCTTATCATCCAATTTTTTGTATGGCTGCACAAACATTAATGTATATGCCAAACAATGTAAAAAAATGTAGATAAGCAATAGATAGCTTGCAACCATGTCAAGCCTCATATAGGGGGATAGACTACAATGCTTTAGGAGGATACATGTTAAGTACATATGTTGCACATAGAACAACCTCAAGCCAAAAGCTATGTGGTAAAGCTTGACTTTTGACCATACACCTCACCTCAACCAATAATGCATTAAACTTAGAGGAGATATAATACCCCCTTGATCAAAACAGATGATTCCAAGGTGGGAAAGGAGAGTTGGTTGCAAGGGGAACCGAGATGAGCACAAAGCCAAGGGTGCAAAGATTTCCAAACTGAGCTCTAGAGAGTGAGCTCCCATTTTATACCCCACATAGGGTATGTGACCATTGGTTTCATGTGCCCTCATACCACTGGGTGTGAGATACAATTGTTGAAATTCCCAATGTTACATGCCATGTTTCAAGTTGTCACCCCTTTGTTTCTCCTTTCACATTGAAAAAAATCCCCCCACCCGAAACCCACCTACCCACCCCTTGCTCTCTCTCTCTCTCTCTCTCTCTCTCTCTCTCTCTCTCTCTCTCTCTCTCTCTCTCTCTCTCTCTCTCTCTCTCTCTCTCTCTCTCTCTCTCTCTCTCTCTCTCTCTCTCTCTCTCTCTCTCTCTCTCTCTCTCTCTCTCTCTCTCTCTCTCTCTCTCTCTCTCTCTCTCTCTCTCTCTCTCTCTCTCTCTCTCTCTCCTCTCTCTCTCTCTCTCTCTCTCTCTCTCTCTCTCTCTCTCTCTCTCTCTCTCTCTCTCTCTCTCTCTCTCTCTCTCTCTCTCTCTCTCTCTCTCTCTCTCTCTCTCTCTCTCTCTCTCTCTCTCTCTCTCTCTCTCTCTCTCTCTCTCTCTCTCTCTCTCTCTCTCTCTCTCTCTCTCTCTCTCTCTCTCTCTCTCTCTCTCTCTCTCTCTCTCTCTCTCTCTCTCTCTCTCTCTCTCTCTCTCTCTCTCTCTCTCTCTCTCTCTCTCTCTCTCTCTCTCTCTCTCTCTCTCTCTCTCTCTCTCTCTCTCTCTCTCTCTCTCTCTCTCTCTCTCTCTCTCTCTCTCTCTCTCTCTCTCTCTCTCTCTCTCTCTCTCTCTCTCTCTCTCTCTCTCTCTCTCTCTCTCTCTCTCTCTCTCTCTCTCTCTCTCTCTCTCTCTCTCTCTCTCTCTCTCTCTCTCTCTCTCCCCCCTACCCCCCCACATGTATTCATATTATTTTATTTTATTTTTATTTTTTATTTTCTTTTATTTATTTATTTTATTTATATTTATTTTTTATTTTTCTTCTTAAAAATATTTATTTAAGACTTTTTTTTATTTTCCCTTAATTTTGTAGGATTTATTTTTGTAGTTTATTTTTTATTATATATCTTTTTTCATTCACATGGCCAAATATTTACGAATATTGTACTTTGATTGGCCATTGTTTTCGATTCTTGAGTCATTTACACGTTTTTTGACGTGTTCAAACCCATTTTTATCATTACTTTTTTCAAAATTTCTCATATTTTTCTTCTTTTGGTCAAAACTTATCCCTTTTATCCTCTTTGCACATGTTCTATTTTTCTCCCACATGTTCCAACATTGTCAATTTCCTCTCCACTTACCCAACCCTCCCTTAGCCCTTTACCCAAACCCTTACCCAACCCTACCCACCCCTACCCATCCCCTACTCCCCTATCCCAAACCTTACCCCTCCCTTCTCTCTATTTGACCCTTCATCACCCCCCTTTCCCCACTTATTTTTCATCATCAGCACTGGTTTACCAAGAGATCTGGAAGTCGCCAATGTAGGGATAGATGTCCTCTACGTGCTATAATAGAGGATTTATGAAGCAAGCAATTGTATGTACTTATTTGTGTTTAATTATTTGCTATGTTTTTTTTTATAGATTACTATTTTTTTGGATTATCGTTATTATGATATGCTAATTATTTGAGTTTTTCATTGTAGAGCACAATGGGAGATAGTCCACCATTCACTCTACATCCCATGACAGAGGATTAGTTTCTAGATTTCATATCTCAAGCATCTCTTGCTTATGAGGTTGTCGCATCATAGTACTAGATCTCTCACAAGAGTACTCCCACAGGTGGCACTCCCTTTTGCGGGACTACTCCCATTGGAGAAACTCCCTTTGGCGGGACTACTCCTCTCGGTGGCACTCCCTTTGGCAAGACTACTCTCGCCATCGACACTCCTGGCTTTATGACTCCACCACGGCCATCTTCTCAGTCATCCCCTAGTGGCTCCAACAATCGATGTGTGCGTCAATGTTTGACACCATAGCATGATACAGGTGTTAGCCTGTCTCATTCCTCTAGGTCACGTTCTAGAGGAGCAAGTTCTAGAGATGGATCTACAAGTGGGTCTAGAGGAGAAGGAGTATGTTTTGAAGGCAGTGCGAAAGAACTTGTGTTACCCACAGCTAGTCCTAGTCTAACTACCTCATATGCAGGTATGCCACATAATACAACACGTACACCTTGGGGTGCTCATGACCATGACGACTCCAAGGTGTACCATATATGAGATGGAGCTCCAGTGATGGATGCAACCAGAAAGGCATTAGTGGATATGATAGTTGTGCATAATACAGTTGACCACATATATGGGTGGTTGCAAGTTTTATGTCACTTTCATTGATGATCATACACGAAAAGTATGGGTATACTTCATGAAAGAGAAGAGAGGTGTTTGCTCACTTTCAAAATTTTAAGGATATGGTGGAAAAGCATATAGGAAGTATATTTTTGACATTAAGATCTAATGGAGGAGGTGAATGCATGTCAAATGAGTTAAGTAGTTTTCTAAAAATTAATGGAATTCGATTATAGTTTTCATGAAGGTACACATTACAGTGGAATGGTGTTGTTGAATGCAAAAATAGACATATTGCAAAAATATCAAGAGCCTTGATAGTTGAGAAGAATATGCCTTATTGTTATTGGGTAGAAGTTGTGCACACTACTATAGACATCATGAATAGAACTCTGATTGCTGATCTACATCAAGTTAAACTTGAATAGAAGTTTACAAGTAAAAAGTCAAAATTATCACATATGAAAGCATGTGGTTGTATTTCAGATGCACATGTCTAAGATGAGTTGAGGATGAAGCTTGATCCAAAAGCAAAAAAATGTATCTTCATTGGGTACTCCCTTGAGCAAAAGGGACATAAATGCTACAACCTACCCACAAGACATGTGAAGGTAAGCAGAGATGTGATGTTTGATGAAATGTCCTCTATACAGATGACAAAAGGACTTAATCTTGACTCAAATGATAAAGGAAATGTTGAAAAATCAAGTGCAAAATCTCAAGTTTTGAGTGGACCTAATGTGTCACCAAGAAATAGTTCCATGTCAAGTGGAAGTTTGTGTGGAAATTGCAATCGAATGAAGTTAAAGAAAAGCTTTTTGTTGGTAGTAAAACATCTACAAGTTTTGAAGACATTGATGGAGATTTAAGCAGTTCAAAAAAGAGCCTTGATGAGGAACTTGGATTTCCCTCTATGAAGACACCAAGAGTAAGAAAAGCACATGCAAATGATACAAGGAGAAGTGACCCAGGACCAAGAAGATCTGGGAGGATGCGGAATTCAGTGCGATGGTTGACGTATTATAGTTACATGGCTTATTATTGTGCCTAGATGACCAAGTTAATACAAGATGTTGAATCTTCGTGTTTTGAAAATTCAATTGGAAATGTCTATTGGGAGAAAGCTATGAATCAGGAGATGGCTGCACTTTATGGAAATAAAACATGGAAGCTCGTTCCATTGCTGCAAGGAAAGAAACCCATAGGTTGCAAGTGGGTTTACAAGGTGAAGTACAATGTTGATGGTAGCATAAGCAGGTATATAGCACAATTGGTAGCAAAAGGATATGCACACGCATATGGCATTGATTACGAAGAAACATTTAGCACTATAGATGAGATGGCCACTATCAAAGCACTTGTTGCATTAGCTATACCAAAAGGATGGATTTTGCATCAGATGGATGTAAAGAATGCTTTCTTACATGGTGAGTTGTAGGAAGAAGTATACATGGACCAACCATAAGGATATGAGGATTCAAAGCACCCAAAACATATTTGCAAGTTGTAGAAGGCTTTGTATGGGCTTAAGTAAGCTCCTCGTGCTTGGCATACAAGGAATGTTGATTACTTAACCACCATTGGATTTTCAATGTGTGATTTAGATCATTCGTGATATGCAAGGAAGGGTGATGATGGCATCACAATTGTGGCTATTTATGTTGATGACTTGACTGTAGGTGGTGATAATGAAGAAAGCATTACAGAGGTAAAGCAACTCCTTATGCAAGAATTTGACATGAAGGATCTTGGTGTGCTACACTATTTTTTTGGCATTGAGTTTATACATACAAAAACAGGTATCTTGATGTTGCAAAGGCAATATGCCTCAATTATACTACAAAAAGTATGGTATGCCTGATTGTGTCAACTTCTATGCCATTGGATCAGAATTTGAAGTTGGATACTATGTCAAGTGAAGCATTGGAAAATACCACTATGTATAGGAAAATTGTGGGAAGTTTGATATATCTCATGTTAGCTCACAAAATGGTTGGTTTTTATGCACTAATATGTTTGTATTTGGCAGGGGAATTTGTTTGATTTCAGGTACTTGAAGGATGAATTTGATGATTGACGAGAAGTATGTGGAGATATTGATTGCAGGGATGTGGAAAAAAAGGGATTGAGCATAGAGGAGCAAGGAGGTTTTTCATGAGTGGCCCATTGTTAACAAGCAGAAGTGAATATGGATGTGTAACCCAGAGCAGATTACTAAGGACGAGTATGCAGCATTCGACAAGGGAATCACAAATGACTGGAAAGATCATCTCGCTGTAAAGCACTTTTTCTATCGAAGTTCAATTAGAGATCAAGGGGGTTTCTTATGGATAAGCATGAGGAGATCGAGTGGTAGATTGTCAGGATTTGCCCCTCAATATTCCTGTGGAAATGTTTCAGCACAACAAGATTTTGAAGGTCATCAGAACAATTCCATGGTTGCTGGTTCTATGTGGCATGTATATGGGTCTGCTAAAGGTGGGTTCTTCTTCTTCTTCGATGGATTCTCAAGGTGTGCAAATAGGGGGAATCCCTCCTATTGTATTGGGGGGTGGGACTCTCTCTCTATGGGAAGAAGCATAGAGAAATCGAGAGTGAGCGGATATCAATGGCAAGATGGGATGGTAACACAAAGCTCCCAGGTTTCCAACATAGCAAAAGCTTCGACTGCTACTCTCAAAAATCTGGATTGTGGAGCCGTCTATTTTTGCAATATTGCCAGCCTTATTTTCTACATGGCCTCTGCATTGCAATGTTATTGCGCGATCTTGCTTCTGAATTCCTGCCAGTGGTCTCAGCTGAGGTTCTCGCAGTGAAGCATCATTTAAACTTCAGGGTTTTATGTTCAGATATGACGAGGGTAGAATTTCATTGCCTTGAGGCATTTTTGTCTATGTGGAAACTTTACATGGTGCGGAAGCTGAAGTACTTGGCATTTGCCTATTTGATGCAGTTGCTAGAATATGTGCGACAGATCCTTCTACAAATGATGTAGCTCTTGCATAATTGAACTTCAAAATCTTCCTCTTACAAGTGGACTTTGAGAGTGCACCCTCTGTGTGCATTCATGTTTCCTGCAAGTCCATTTTTTTCTCTGACGAGCGAAACAGAAAAGGGGGAAGTTTTCTCTTTTTTTGTTTGGATCTGTACAGGCACACATGGGGGGGTCGCTTTCTGTTACACACGACCAGGGGCGGCAGCAAAAGGGTGGCTCTCTCTCTCTCTCTCTCGTTTTTCACGAACAGATAAAAGGGGAAGGTGTGAGGTCTCTTGGGAGATTTTTTTAGTCATCAGTCATAGAAGCGGGAAGAGGAGGCAGAAACGAGATTCCTAGGAGAAGTAGGAAGGAGAGTCGGCCATTGTGGAGAGGTAACAGAAGGAGGATTTTCTTCGGATAGACTGACTCGGCAGAGAACGAAAAAGGGCTGAAATATGGTGTGCTCTTCATGTTCCAGCAGAGGCGCAACTGGAATTTGCCCAGGCAATCGTAGATAGTGCAGGGATTATTGTGACCTCAGTGAAAATGTCTATCTGCTATGACGACGAGTAAAGTTGAAGAAAAAGTGTGAACAGTTTTTGGGACACTTCTCCATGCTATGGGAAAAAGGCATTGAAATTTCACTTAAATCAGCATCTCTTATATGGGAGTCTTCAGAAAAATGGAAAGAGAAATCTGGAAATGGAAGCACTTGATGGTTTAAGAAAGCAATAGCTATGAAGGGGCTTTAACTGTTCAAGATCGCGCTATGGGCGTGCTGAAATTTCAAACTTTGCAGATCATGAATGTTTGCTTTTTGCTGGTGTTTCCACATAGATTCTTCTGCAGCCCGTATCTCAGCCCCTCATCTGAATGATTTCATTTGTAATAATATTTAGGATATCTCAGCCCCTCATCTGAATGATTTCATTTGTAATAATATTTAGGATGTGGGTTGGAGGCGACCCTTGTGGTACTTCAAGGTGGACTGGAACACAATGTGAAACTGATAATGATGTTAACCTCAAGAAGTCAACACTTTGCCTTGAATGAGATGAGGGAAATCCTGGATTCTACCTCGTTGCCTTCTCTTTTGATGCACTTGCACGTGGATGGTTCTGCATATTTTTCCTGGCAAAAGAAGGAGAACAGTGTAGCTTAAACCCTATCAAATCTGATTTGTTTGCAACGATCCGGGTTCTATTTGACAAAGGTTTAGGACAATCTTTTTGCCAAACCAGTGGAACTGGGCAGAGACAATACATTAAACTTCCAGTATAGAGCTCAAAAGTTTGAAGATTCCACTTTTTCCCCCCTCTGTCAGCATCGGCATGCACTCAAATGACACATACAAGCTATATGAAGGACGTGACGGTAATTATGGTGTATATTCATGTCTACAATGGTATAACCATTTGAACTGTGATAAATATTGAATGAACTGTGATTTCTGAAATCATAATTGCATCTAGACTCTCATAAGCAGGAAACTAAAGCTAAGGTGAGTGTTGAATGGTCGATTTCTTTTGAGGTTTTTTTATTGTCTTCACCTTATAGTCTTTTGCAGAGCAGGTTCACCTTATAGTTGGAGCTTTGATGACTCATTTTCGTACATACCAACTATTTGAGTTTTTTTTTTCCTTAAGTGTGGCCGTTCATACATTTGAAAGTTATCATCTGCTCGTAAATTTAAAAGTCATCAGTTTGTCACGTCAAGCATCCAAATTATTTCGATCATAAAGAAAAGGAATCAATTGGAGAAAGTTACCAAGATATGAGAGAGGAATGTGAGTGAGGGAGCACGAGGGAAAGTGCACGAAAATGGGTGTGCGTGACGAGCATGTGTGAGTACGGACAGAGTGAAAGGGAATCATGAGAAGCATAATTGGAGATTGAATCTTTACATGCTTGTGCCTTAGAGTGTGTATTCACTTCTTCTCAGCAACCACAATCAAGTGCAAATCAGGGATGGAAAGCGAGAGAAAGTCAGCCTGTACAAGTACATTGAGCAAGCTATCCCTACATATAGGCAAATACTTGCATCTTTTTCTTGGGGCGTTAGAACCTAACATTTTGGTGCGTCTGCCGGGAAATTTATGGCTAGTGCATAGACATAGGAAGAATGCATTGCGAGATAATTGTGGGCTCTAGGTAAGCCAAGTGGATCAATTGCGAGGGGTTTAAGCAAAATACAGGCTTCCATAATCATCCTTTCCTTGGGCTCAAGACCCCATCATCTCACAATTACAAGACTTGATCTAAGCTACACTGTTGGACTTGAAAGCTAGTTATGTAGGTTTCGAGGAAACAACATTTAGATGCTTTGAGATGCACTCTATGATATGATTACTACTTTGGATTATGCATTGTTTTATGAAGGTGGTGCAAAATTGCAAGTTCATGGATACATTGATGCAGATTGGGCTAGTAGTATCCCAGATAGGAGATCTAATAATGGTTTTCTATTCTCACTTGGGAATGCAGTTATTATATGGAGCAATAAGAAGCAACCCACTATTGCTTTGTCAAGTACAGGGGCTAAGTATAGAGGTGCTTCACTAGTAGCATGTGAAGCATCATGGTTAGAGATGCTACTTGCAGATTTAAGTGTGGAAGTATGAAAGCCTATCATCATTCATTGTGATAATCTTATTAGCACACAGTTACTAAGGAGCCCTATTTTTTATGCTAGAACAAAGCATGTGTAGGTACATTACCATTTCAGTAGGGAATGGTATTATGAGGTGATATTGATCTTATTTATGTGAGGGCACATGAGTAGGTTGCTGGTATTTTCACCAAAGCACTTGAAACATAGAAGTTGAGGAAGTTTTGGAAGATGCTTGGATTACAAACATGACATTGAGCTTGAGGGGGAGAGTTGAGATATCAAGCTCAACATGTCATGATCAGGGATGACACATATCACTTTTTCATTTCTCTGACATGTATAGTGGTCACACTGGTATATGCCAGGAAAAATTTAGTGAGCGTTACTAGATTTTGTTGGTGCATTTGGCAAGCCTTGATGCTTCACCAAATAGCAAGGACTTCTCACATATTCATCCTTGACCATTTGTGGAGTACACATGAACACCTCTTGTAAAAGATTTGATATTTATCTCTTTAGGTAAAAGTAAAAGAAAGAGAATGAGGGAATCTCATGACATTACGAGTCATGTATCACAACTACCTAGTGGTTGGAATCAAATCAATCACCACAAATAGAATAGGAACACTTTTAGGTGGATGAATTTCAAAATTCAAATTTTAGTTATGAGTATAAATATAGGTGGCTCTTAGTCACGAGACATGACAGAGAAGGATAAGTCATTGAGCCTCAAGGTTGCACTGACACTTATCTCACATATGTATTAGTAATTCTATTTCATCTCCCTTGTATCATACATTCATAAGCATATACATTCTGAGTCACTAGTGCAAACTAATCTCTATCTACTGTTGACTATTGCTATCTCATCATTTTAGTGAATTTGATCAATTGCCTTCTCTGCATGTATTCAATCTTTTGACTTACTTTAATTTGGAATAGGTAGCATCATTTGTCTAGTTGCTACATATCAATTTTCACTTCATTTGGATCATTAGATCTTGAGATATGTCCTCTACAAGCAACCTATGTTTGCACACTTTCATCTTCCTAAAAAGTAGAGATTACACCCCTAACTTCTTAAAATCATTTCTCATCATATACTCACTCTAAATTAGTGAAATAACTTGGAATAGTTAGCTAAGGTCATCAATCAATTAGATGTGTCTAAAAGCTCCCAGGTCAGTTGCTATCAATGAGTGAGAATTGAGCATTTCTTTAAGAGATTTTAGTCCCAAAATAGCAAGTTTTTAGAGCTCTTCAATTGTGAAAGTTATCTGTTTTGGCAGAACTATTTGGAAATGATGCTCCAAGGTACATAGTTGTTCCAAATGCATATTTGGGAAACTAATGGTGTTTATTAAGGTACTCTAAAGTCACATTGGCAGGTGTAGAGCAGGATTATTGCAATGCCACCTCATCTTTGGAGTGTATCCAACCATCTCCTTATAGTTGTATCAGAGCAACATCAACTCAACATGGGAGATGGATTCCCATCATCCCTTGATAAATTAGATTGAAGTAATTACTCAGAATAGTCACTTAGAATGGAAGCATATCTTCAAGGTAGAAATCTCTATGGTTACATATCTGGAGATGAGATGATGCCAATCCTCAGAAGCAAAGGTCAACCTACTCAAGAAGAACAAGAGAGGCTAACTACATGGTGCTCAAATGATGCTCTAGCCAAATCTTATATTCTCAACTCAATCTTTGATTTTTTACTTCCACACATTAGGAGCTGCAAGAACTCACAAGAGACATGGAATGCCCTTGAAGCATTCTTCTCATCAAGCACTAGAGCTAGGAAGAATCAACTCTGGATGGAGTTTACCACACTCAAGAAGGTGCCTAAGCAGAGTGTGACTGATTTTGTCACAAAAAAGAAGGACTTAGCAGATCAGCTTGGAATTGTTGGAGAAGTTATTGAAGAGGAGCAAATAGTAAGAAAAATAATCAATGGAATCAAGGTAGATGATAAATGGGAAGCCTTCACCGCAACAATGAACTTATACATGGACATTCAAGTACCTAACTTCAACACTCTCATGGGGCAATTGTTCACTCATGAGGCAAATCTTATAAAGAATGGTGACAGCTCAAAGTGTAACCAATCCTCTGCCCTATACATAGATAAGAATAAGAGTAAGGATAGCAAAGGCAAAGGCAAAAGATCTGATGATGGAGCTAGTACCTGCCAAGCTAACTTTGCAATCAGCGGTAGAGGTACAAGAGGAAGAGGCAAAGGAGGTAGAAAAGGCAGAGGGAGATTTCAAAGCTCTTCTCCATGTGCCATATGTGGCTTAACTAATCATACAACTGAGAATTGTTTCAAGAACCCCAGAAATCAGAGAGCAAGAGGCTTCAATAGAGGAGGCTATGGAAGAGGAAGATCGAATAACTTCAATGGCTACAACAACAACTTCAACAATACAAATTATCAAGGAGGATCTAGAGGAAGGACAGATTACAACAATTACACTAAAGAGCAGACACAAGAGGACTCACTTCTATTGATGAACATGACCATGAAGCAAGGTAAAGTAGATGAGCATGTATTTTACATAGATTCTGGTTGTTCAAATCATGTAGTAGTGAATGTGGTTGTACTATCAAACTTGGAAGATCCAAGAAATAAACATGAAGTTCAAACAGGAGATGACACTAGGCACTCGATGGAAAAGATTGGAAATGTGAAGACTCTAGATGGAAATATGAATCTACTTAAGCAAGGTATTGTATATACCTACTATAACAAAGAATGCCATAAGTGTTGGGAAAATTGTAGAGAAAGGTTTGCAGGTAAGGTTCACAAAGAATGGAGCATTTGTTGAAGATCCTCAATAAGGATTTCAAGAGAATTGCAAAGGGAGAAAATATAGGTAGAATCTTTACATTTGAACTCCAAGACACTAGAAATATAGCTTTGTTTAGTTATGGTGGACAAACTTTATCAGAGTTAGAGATGTGGCATAAAAGATTGGCTCACATTGGTGAAAGAAATCTAAAGAAAATGTGCAGGGACCAAAGTGTACTTGGCCTACCTAATATATCCAAGAAACATATGATATACAAGTGTGTTGGCAGTAGCCAGAGGCACAGACGACGAGGAAGCATGTGAAGGCGGATTACGATGAAGTAGTGGGGAGCCACGCAGTCATTTTTTCTCTAAGAAATATATTTGATAATACTTGACCAAAACCTCAAACACTAATTTTCATCACTCTTGTACCATATATAACATAGAAGCACAATTTTTTGTAATTATATGCTCCCTTTTGTGTAGGACAAGGAGTCCTCAAGCTTGAGGAGCCTAGATAGAACGACCGTACCAATTTTGGTTATTTTTAGATCTCGTTTAGACCTTCAAATAGTGCCTAGAACCTTTTTTTTAACTACCGCGAACACTAGATGTGAAACCAATCAAAACTAGTCTAGAATCTATAAAAAGAGCTAGAGAGCTCAATTTTGAGGTGAGCAAGTGTGAGCTTTGAGCTATTTTGAGCTTGTAATAGTGATCTTAAGCAATAGAGTCTATTTCCTATCTTCCATTGTGTCTTGCTTGTCTCTTTCTGTGTGTGTGCACGTGTGTGTGCATCTCCATGCTTCTCACCTTCACTCTCACTACATCTCGCATTCATGGTCTTCATATCACTCCTATCTCTTCTGCGGACTGACATTAAGGAGGTGGAGCTTCTTAACATGGTGCTTACCATCGTACTACAGCAACACCAAATTTGGCACCGTTGCCAGGGATCGAGTTCTAGGACGAATGTGTGATGGTAAGCGTATAGCAAGAAGTGGCATTGGAAGGTAAAAATTTCAGTTTTTGTTGTTGTTTTTAAGTAGTTTTTTGTGTTTTTCATCTCCTCTACACTCCTCCTTCACCATCACATCATCTTCCCCCACTCCGAAAAAATCAGAAATTTCACCATATCCACCTATCCTCCTCATTTCCCTCAGTTGCGCATGTGAGAGAGAGAGAGAGAGAGCTTTTGCGCTTGTTTGTGCATGTGTGTTTTCTATTTTTCTTGCAGGTACAGTGCTCCAGAGCAACAGGAAAGCTTCCAAAAGGTGAGAAATCCACTTTTTGTCAAAATTTATCCTAAGTGTCAGACCATCGTGATGGTCTTGCAAACTCGGATTTTTTGGTAAGCGAGTAGACCACGATGTAGGCGACACTTGTGCACACACAATTCCCACATTTGCAAAATCATCACTTTGGTGGACCATCGTGATGGGCTCATGCCATCGCGATTGTGTCACACCATCGCGATGGCTCGAACGGACCATCGCAACGGTCTCACACCATCGCGACGGTTCACTTGAACCATTACGATGGTCACTGACCATCGTGATGATCTCATCGAGCCCACGCCCTCGCAATTGGCCCATGCCATCGTGACGATCCACTTACCACGTGTCAAATTAGCCCATCGCGATGATACTAGGTACGCCATCGCAGCACTTCAAATTCGGACCATCGTGATTGGTTCAAGCCATCGCGCCTCGTTACCATCATGATGGACTGATGCCATCGCGATGGTTGCATCGACCATTGACCATCATGATGGGCTCACACCATCACGGTTGCTCACTAGATAGACCATCACGACGCTTCACCTTTTACCATCGTGACGCCTTGCACCATCAGACCATCGCGACGGTTCAATTGGGCCATCGTGACGGTTCAATTGGGCCATCGCGACAGTTCTAGACCATCGCAATTATCTCAAACCATCACGATTGACCACCTAGAATGCCAAAAATAAGGGTTTAAGTTTTTGGGTTATTTTGAGTAAATTTTTGGGTGAGTAAGCTTATTGAAGACCCCTTAACTCATAATTGAAGCAAAACTTGTTTGTCAACTTTTACCCCCTAGGACTTGAACGTTCATAACTTTGTCATTCGAAGTCCGTTTTTTGAGCTTTATAGCTCATTAGAAAGCTCGTTTCGACTTCTACGTGATATTGACTATTTTTTTCAAGAAGAACATGTTGATATTTAGATAAAGTAATTTGAGATTGACCCATTTGTGGGATTAGAGAAGAAAGGAGGCAATTGGAGGAATTTTGCCAAGGAAGAAGGAACCCTTAAAGGTGTGGGAGAAGAACACAAGGCTTGGGAAGTATGACTTCTTCGGCAGCAAAGCAATCAAAGAAGCTGACTCGAGGTTGGAAGAATCCTCAACCCCCTTAGTCAATTATTAGCTTAGGCTAAATATCTAGCATTGTGGATTAAATTAGGACGACAATAGGAATGCATCAAGTCCAAGAGACTTAATTTTTCACGTCGAAGACAAAGATAAAAGTGTGCTATACGAAAACCTAAAGGAAAGAACTTAAGTCTGACAGAACGAGGACTCAAAAGTACAATGAAAAGTCGACTCGTGAAGTATACATTGAGAGAAGACAAGAATCTAAAGGAATTAAAAATGAAATAAGCAATTAAGAACAAAGAAAAATTGACAACCAAAGTGTGTAAATTCATGAACTAGATCGGGCAAGCATATAGGTAAGTCAGACGGATGAAGCCTTAGATCATCAGAAGCAAGTGTAGGAACTACTCCACGTTTGTGGGCACAGCAATTGAATAGTTACCCTTACGAGTTGGGTTCAGATACCAGTGAGTCAGAAATGACTTTTAGCACAGAAAGACCAAAAGGAGGGATAAACATAGCATATATGGAAAGACTCGAAGGACCCTACAGAACCCAATTAGAATATGTCCGAACCAACCACTTAGGTGCTCGCATCTATGAGGATGGTTTGCGAAGGTCAGTGGTGCAATTGCACAATCCTGACCAATCCATTGGATTGGAATGTCTAGTGGTAAAATTTGAGAGAGATGCATACATAGACAAGGAAGGAACAATGTACATCATAAGTACCCAACCTAATCATACCAATGAGTTTGGTATAGCAAGTCCCGATATGGAAGCGAGATCACAAGGAAATGAACCATTACGAGAAGAACCCATGACAACTAGAGGGAAATTTGTACTGACGAAAGTATTAAACCTAGATTGGATCCCTTAGGATAATAGAAGCATAAAATTGTTTCTAAATAAGGAAACTGATGAAGCATTTTGGGGGCACCGAATGGAACAACCTAGTGAGGTAGGCTCCATCATGACGAATTCAAGGACCCAGATACACCTGGAAAGGTTGTATACCTGGATGATACTTCAGAACAAGTATTTGTAGTGTCGGACCATGCAAGACTTGTCTACACATGGAGAGGCGAGTTAGTATTCCCCCCATCACGAACAAATGTAAACACGAGCCATCAGGGTGCTGGAACATCCTCAGCCCATGCTACTCAAAGAGAATAGAACAAAGAGAGACCAGAAGTAAGTTTTACCCACCCCATAGGGAGAGATAGACCCACCATGGACATCGATAGATTGGAAAGACAAAGGCAACCAAGAATACCAGGTGGTAGAGAGGATTTTCCTCTACCTAGACCACATGAACACCCAAGGGTACTACGACCCACTTAGTTAATAATTCAATGAAAAAGAACTTTGATGGGACAGGAGATCCCTATGACCATGTTGTGGAATTTAAGCAGGTGCTACGGGCAGAACAAGTAGAAGACATGTTTACGCAATACAATGCTTTTGGACTAATGTTAAAGAACATGGCTTTAACGTGGTTCCAACCATTGCAACAAAGGCAATTTAGGGATATTCATCACTTTTTAGAGTCATTCATCACAGAATTCTCTAAAAGTGGAATCAAACATGATACTTCTTCGTTGATTCATAGCTTCAAACAGACCCCTCAGGAAACAGTTAGATTGGTAGGACGTAGGTTTAGACAATAGGTTGAGAGATGTCCGATGCAAGAGTTTCCCTCACAGGCCAAGCAAGTGTCATTGTTTTTAGATGGCCTCTTAAGCTCTAAACTATGCTCCTATGTATACTTGAAGGAACCCAGAACACTAGAGCAATGCATAAGAATTTGTATAGACATTGAGGACAATTTAGGAGATGAGTTGGAACTTTCAAAAGTCTATAAGGACTCAGATTGTTCATCTCTAGCATCCTCAAAAATTTCTAGCTCAATAGAGGACCTAGCAAAAAAAGTGTCCCAAAAACTAGGAGTTTCTAGTAAACAGATGGCTAGTTTAACAACAAACAAGCGTTGTTACACCTGTGGTGGTGATCATATGGCAAATGTGTGTCCCAATGTAACACAAATCCAAGCCAAACCTAGTGGCCAATATTGTACGATTGAGAGACAATATATAAATCACATAGCACAGGACTGCCCATACAACAAACAAGTAGTACAACAGAACTACCCACAAGCATACCCCCAACAAGGTAGATATCAAGGTCAATACAATGCTCAGCCTCACTACTATAGGCCTCCACAGAACTATCCTTATCAGGCTCAACAAAGACCACAACCTATTTTAACTCAGCATCCACCCCCACCAGCGAACCTCATCCCAGTCAAATATGTTGTTGCAGAAGAGAACCTCAATCGAGATTTAGTGCCCTCTTCACCCCTAATCACAGATAGTGATCCGAATTCCAATAGTTTTGACTCTACCCAATTAGATATTCCACCCACATATTAGATGGAGTCACTAAGACATATGGAAACATATCAATATGATAGTCCACCATTGGAACCCAATTGGGAGCCCGACTACACTAATGTCATGTATATGAACCCTAATCCGCGACTCCAATTAAGATAGCAAAGACCACAAGGCCATAGAGGACCATGCTTCAGGTGCCAAGGAGATCATTTCATTAAGGATTGTCCACATTCTCCAATAGTAGGACAGCCACAATACTATAACATACAAGGTTTTTGTGCCGAGTGTGGCAAAGAGCATGTCATCCGAGAGTGTCCTAAGAACCCTGCTAATGCTTCAAAAGTGACACCCATTAATGTGATAGGTATTGTACATAACTCAGATGGATCCAACCCTACATACGTGCCTATTCAAGCTATAACAAGAGCCCAGGCACTCTTATGGAATCAATGCTTAATCCTAAAAAAATAGCCAGAACTAATGAAGTTGAAGAATCTAGTAACAAAAAGATGAAATCTTGGAAAGATTCCAGAGAAAGAATTAAGAGAAAGTGGAGTAAAAACATAACTGAGTTGGAAGGAAGTCTCAAGGAATCTAGAGCCAAAATCCTACAATTGACTTCTCAAGAACCTAATCATGAGAACCTGGCTTAGAGATCAGGATTAGTTTTAGCTGAACCCATGCCTGAAAACTTAGACATGATGTTTTGTGCATATCAGGTGAGATTAATAGATTAAGGACCCCAGGTAGCTAAAATGAGTAAGAACTATCCAAGAGCGGATTTAGAAATTGAGAGAACTAAACTTTGCATGAAGATGGTAGAATTAGCACAAACTATGTTCGAAGCCTCTCGTTATCTTAATTGGAATAACATGGCAAAAACCTGAATTACACTTTCAAGGACTAGTGGAGAGGTTAGAATACTTGATCAATAGCAACGAGAAAAAGAATCTGCAAAGGAACCCTATGATCTCTAAGACATAGGAAAGGAATGCACCATCCCTATCTCAAGTGCCAAATACAGAGGCGGAAGACAACCTATCTTCCATACATAAGCATTCACACGAATTTTTAAGAGAAATCCAAGAAGAGAAATGGAGAAGAGAGCAGAAGACCCATCCTCCTATTCAAGAAATAGACGACTTGTAGGAACAATTTCCCCAAGACATCCCCTCTATTTATGACGATGTAGAGGAAGAACAACTGAGTGAATACACAGATTTTGAATCCAATTCTTTGCAAGAATTACCTCAGTTCACAGGACCTTGGGAAGCCAATTCTATCAGCATGAGAGCACCCACAATACTAGTGAGGAATGAAGAATCAGTAATTCCTAGGAACACAAAGTAATCAGGAACACTAAAGTAAAGTGCCACCTCACTCTAGAAGAATTATTGCAAGTTAAACCAGAATTATGGAAGCACGTAGCAAACCAATTCCCTAAGGTTGCTATTGCTCCCTCATAGATAGGATCACACAAGAAGGTACCAGAGATACCGGTAGAACAAATTGGAGATGTGAGAAAAGGAGAGGAAGGTAACACTTATCTTCCAATAACCCACCAGGGCTACACCACCAAAGCCATCTTAGATTCAGGTGTTGGGGTAGCCATCGCTACCACCGCTTTATGGAAATGTTGGGGTAAGCCAACATTAAGACCCACCAGGATGAAGCTACAAATGGCTGACGGACATATAGAGAAGCCATTGGGCTTACTAGAAGGAATATCTCTCACCACTTGTGGTGTGGAGTTTGAACATACTTTTACCATTTGTGATTTTGGGAAAAATCATGCTTAGGAGATGATACTAGGAAGACCATTCATGCGTCAATTGCAAATCGTACAAGATTGGGGAACTAATTCTTTGTACTTGCAACATTTAGGAGTGACTACCAAAGTCAATCTTAAAGACTATTCCCATCGACATGTAGCCCCAATCCAATGGAACACCATCCATAAGTCGCAAGAAGAAACAGAGTCGGTACACTCATTGGAATCAGACCTCTCATGGTTGCACGAGGATACTCATCTATGAATGTGTAAAGTAGCAAAACAAGAGGAAGAACGGTTAGAATCCAGGACCCTAGGTTCAGAACGACATCCACAAACCCTTCAAGACCCAGCCTATGCACCTATAGTATTTCTAGACGAGGAATTTGAGCCTCATGGTTGGATAGAAATCTTAGCTACGATGGACATAGTGGTGAATGAAGAACAATGGACCCCTCATTGTGATGAAGACGAATATGACATTTCCATCTTTTTTATTGAACCTATCGAAGAAGACTTTATCCTACAGAAGTGATGCAAGAACAGGACGAGAGTAGTGATGAGGACCTAGAATCTATCATCATGGAACCCTTTTGTTCCACATAAGAGGAATCTCTTTATTTTGTAGAAGCCAAAACCCCTGAAGAAGAAAAGGAAAGTCAAATGGAATGACATGAGCAATCCATAGAAGATACAGAAAGTAAGCAGAAGAAAAGAAAGAAATCACCTAAGATAGAAGAAGAAGAACAAGAAGAAGAAGAAGAAGAACCACTCATGGAAGTACCTGAGAACTTCAAGAAATATGAAATAGAAGATAGAAAAATCATGGTACGAATGCCTAAAAGGAAAGCTGACATCGGAGAAGTATATGATATTCGAGAGAAAACCAAAAACATCATAGTGACCATGGAAGAAGGAGAAGAAAAATGTACATACATAGAGCATGATTTGACTACTGAAGAACAAGAAGAGTTAATTGCCTTATTGCGAGAATATAGAGATGTATTTGCTCAGAGTTATAAAAACTTGAAAGGAGTAGACCCAAATATACGCTCCCACAGAATCCCTATGACTCCAGATGCCAAACCTACGAAACAGAAACCATACATGTACAATGATAACTACGCTGCTAAGATTAAAGAAGAAATAGATCACTTGATAGAGGTAGGCATTCATTTACAAAATTGAGCATACCGAATGGGTATCCCCCATTGTGGTTGTGCCCAAGAAGAATGGGAAATTGCGCGTGTGTATTAACCTTAAAAAAGTTAATGCCACCACGATTAGAGATAGTTATCCTCTTCCTATCATGGAAAACTTATTGGAAAGAGTTGCAGGCAAGGAAGTTTATAGCTTTCTTGATGGTTTCTCAGGCTATAATCAGGTAGCCATTGCTCCGAAAGATCAACATAAGATGGCTTTTGCCACATAATGGGGCATATTTGCATTTCATGTGATCCCATTTGGGCTGACAAATGCACCTGCCATTTTCCAACGACTTATGTGTCATGTTTTTAAGAAATTCTTATGCAAGAATTTGGAAGTTTACGTCGATGACATATGTACTCATTCAACTATGCGGCAGACTCATATCCCAGAACTAAGGCAAGTATTTGACAAATGCCGAGAATATCAGGTTTTTCTGAACCCACAAAAGTGCATTTTCATGGTGAAACAAGGAAAAATTCTAGGACACATTGTGTCAAAGAACAGAATTTCTATGGATGAAAAAAAATTGAAAGTAATTGCAGACCTACCGTGATCAAAGTACGTAAAAGAGGTACAGGCCTTCATGGGTCATTGTGGTTATTACAGATGATTCATACACATATGCTATCATAGCCAAGCCTCTGTACTCTCTTTTGACCAAGTTTGAATGGACAGATGAATGTGAAAATTCATTCAATGACCTGAAACGACGCTTGTGCTCAACACCAATATTAACAACCCCATATTGGAGTAATCCATTCCATGTACATGTGGATGCATCCAACTCTGCCATAGGATGTGTGTTGGCACAACCTGCGAACGAAGGCAATTTAGATCTCCCCATAGCTTATGCAAGTAGGCAATTGAATGTAGCAAAAAGAAATTACACCACTACAGAACAAGAAGGATTAGGAATGATCTACACAGTAAAGAAATTCAAGCATTACTTGTTGGCAAATAAGTTCAAGTTCTTCACGGATCATCAAGTGTTATTGTACTTATTCAATAAGCCTTGTAATATTGAACGATTGATACGATGGTTTCTACTACTCATGGAGTATGACTTTGAAGTCGTAGTCAGGAAGGGAAAGACACGCCTTAGAGCTGACCACCTCTCAAGATTAACCATGGGAAATGTTCCTCAGGGAATAGCGGATGAACTACCCAATGCATATTTGTTTAACCTTGAGATAGTACCAGAATGGGCTAAGTCTATTGCCCCTATTCTCACATATGGACCCAAGAATCCAAGGATTAGGATCAAAGAAGGAGAAATCGCCAAATCACAAAGATGTAAAATCATAGCAGGAAGTATATATAAACAGGATAATCAGACGATTCTTGCTTGTTGTGTAGAAGAATCATAACACGTGAATCGGTTGCAATTAGCACATGTAGGCGCATTAAAGTAACATCATTCAAAACACCTTACATTGCAGACTCTGCATAGACTAGGAGTATATTGGCCTTCTATGGAAGCAGATGACTACAAGTTGCGTTGAGAATGCCATGTCTATTGCGAAAGACCACCGGTTGAACATGCTACATTATATCATATGTCTCTCACACTAGAATGGAGTGGACCTTCAATGACATACTTGAGGATGAAAACATTCCCTCTAGGAATGAATTTAGAACGACAACGCAGTCTAGAGCAGGAAGCTCAAGACTATTAACTTATTGGCGACAATCTATACAAACGAGGAAGAGACGGATACATAAGACAATGTGTTCATGAGAGCGATTATCTGAGTGTACTAGAGACCGCACACCATGGTGTTGCAAGAGGTCATTTTGGCCCCAATAGAATAATCAAAGCCATACTATTTGTAATATGTGGCCCATTCTTCACATGGATGCACATACCTATGTTAAGAGATGTGATGTGTGCCAAAGAACTCAGTTTCCTACTCGCAGGGATGAAATGCCACTGAAACCCATGATGGGAGGACGAGCATTTTCTTAGTGGGGTAGACTTTGTAGGAGTCATTAACCCCCCTACAAAAGGAACTCATGCAGAATACATCATTGTTGCAATAGATTATCTTACCAAATGGGTAGAGGCTAAGGCCACAAGAAAGAATGATGCACACATGACTGTAAAAATCTTATTTGAAAATGTCTTTACAAGATATGGACTGCCTATAGATCTAATGAGCAATCGAGGAACTCACTTTCTAAATCAGGTGATTGAATATTTGTTACAAGATTTTATGGTGATTCACAAGAAATCTGCACCATATCATCCTCGGGCCAATGGTCAAGCTGAAAGCACTAACAAGATCCTTTGTAATGTACTGATGAAACTCGTGAATAACAAACGTTTAGATTGGGACAAATAATTACACCACGTTGTTTGGGCATATCGAGTGGCCTACAAGACCGTACTCAATGCAACTCCCTTTCAGATGGTTTTTTATCAGAACATTGTGCTTCCTTTGGACTTTTTGATACCGGAGCGGTACAATTAGCCACCCTAGAAGGAGAAATAATGCCTAATTAGATTAGTGGTTGTAGAGTCAAGCTTTATCAGGAACCTCTTATAGAGGATATGCTTAGATGACTCACGTTGGCAAAGAAGCGTAAGGAGGAAGAACAGAGAATATGCGCGGAAGCTCAAGTAGAAGCTATAGAACGCATTAAGTGCATGAAGCTAAGACGACAAGGAATAGGGAGAGAACATTATACCCATCTGGAAACAACACCCAAATACCCCATGGCCATGTGTCAAGCAAAGTCAACCACTCATCCTAGCATAGTGGATAGGAGACCATTCATTACAGTCAAGCTAGAGCATGGCAACCCATGCCACGAGCTTAGGGCTTTAATTGATTCAGGTTTTTTGACTAGTGCGATTAGATGGTCCCACTATAAGGACTCAGGAATAAAAATGTGAACAATTGAGGCATACCTCATAGGGCTAGGAGGCATGGAAACCCCTTGCATGGGTGAGGTGGACCTTCCTATCCTCATACACGAGTGACCCTGACAGTGAAGCTCCTAGTGTGCCATGATGACGACCTGATAGAACCCCTAATCCTTGGCCAGGATTGGCTATACGATCACTTAGTGGACCTAAATCTTAGACAAGGCCCCTTGCAGATTGGAACCTTAGAGCAGCAGTGAGTGATATCGCTTGACTTCCCTAATAACACTCCGCCTGAGGTACTTAACCCATGCCCCTATGAAATGATTGCAACAGAGGACCGGAAGATCTTTGGCCAGATCCCTCAACTAAGCACGCTCCTTCCAAAGTCAAACCATGAGAGCTTGGTGATGGATAGTTTCCAGACAGAAGGATGTTAGAAGATCTTCCCCTGGTCTTCCATCAATGGACAAATGGGGACCATTGGTGGTCAGGTGGGTTACATCAGCGGTCAGGTGGACTACATCAATGGCCAAATGGGCACTATAGCCTGCAGTGCCCATCCTTCCACACTTACCATGGACTGGCCTAGATCTATGGTACAGAATGCCTCACTTCCTAATGGGCAAGTTTTGCAAGTGTTGGACCTCCCTTCTTTTCCAAAGCAGAGTGTTAACCAAACCTCTCAACCCCAATCATGAAGGAGTCAACCATGACTGAGGAACCCAAACTGATGATCATACCAGATGACACAAAGAAGGCAGCGGTATCAGCATCACAAAGCAAGCAACATGAGACAAGTATGGGTGCCAAAAGTTCAAAAAGCATTGACAGTTTTCAACAAAAGAAGTTCAAGCCGAAAGAGAGTCACCATGCAACATCCTCTCGAGTTTCTTCTTCAAATACGAACACTCGAGCAGATCTAGATCACCAAGCAGTACTTGACGAATCGACCCACACCCAGGTAGATATGGGTACCCAAGCAATGTATTGTAGCCCAATGTTCAAGCCATGTAACATATACCCCTCAAAAATCTCTTCACCCCTTAAAACCACAACATCCAATATCACCTTTTGTTCCTCCGCAGAAACATACCACCCACTCATCAACTCTTAGGAAGTGGATACCGAATGTATCCAGAAGCCATGAACATGCAAATCTACACTAGCTTCATAAAACAATGCATAATCCAAAGTAGCACTCATATAACATAGAGTGCACCTCAAACCATCTAAATGCGACTTCCTGGGAACCTGCATAAATTGACTTTCAAGTCCAATATTTTAGCTTAGATCAAGCCTTGTAATTATGAGATATATTAAACTTCCACAATTTTCCTGTACATAGTAGCATTTTCCATGCTTCACCTGATGTAGTATCCAACTTCAAAGTATGATCTAATGGCATAGAAATTGTCTTACAATCAGCCATAGCATACTTCTGCAGCATACTATGACATCCATATACCTATTTTTGTATGTATAAACTCGATGCCCAAGAAATAACGCAACACACCAAGATTTTTCATTTCAAATTCTTGCATAAGGAGTTGCTTTACCTCTTTGATGCTTTCTTCATTATCACCACCTATAATCAAGAAATCAACATAAATAGCCACAATTGTGATGCCATCATCACCCTTCCTTACATATAATGAATGATCTACATCACACATAGAAAATCCAATGGTGCCTAAGTAGACACCAATCCTTGCATGCCAAGCACAAGGGGCTTGTTTAAGTCCATACAAAGCCTTTTGCAACCTATAAACATATTCTGGGTTCTTTGAATCTTCATATCCTTGTGGTTGGTCCACGTATGCTTCTTCCTGTAACTCACCATGTAGGAAAGAATTCTTCACATCCATCTCATGCAAACTCCATCCTTTTGCTAAAGCTAATGCAACAAGTGCTTTGACAGTAGACATTTTTAGTATAGGGTTGAACGTTTCCTCATAATCAATACCATATGTTTGTGCATATCCTTTTGCTACCAATCATGCTTTATACCTGCTTATGCCACCATCAGCATTGTGCTTTACCTTGTAAACCCACTTGTATCCTATGGGTTTCTTTCCTTGTGGCAACGGGTCCAGCTACCATGTTTTGTTTCCATAAAGTGCAGCCATATCCTCATCCATAGCTTTTTTCCAATCTGCATTTCCAGTTGCATCTTCAAAACAAGAAGGATCAGCATCTTGTATTACCTTGGTCATGTAGGCACAATGATGTGCTATGTAACTATCATACATCAATCATTGCACTGAATTCTACATCCTCCCAGATCTTCTTGGTTGTGGGTCACTTCGCCAAGGATAATCCAAGTTCCTCATCAAGGCTCTTTTTTGAACTCCGTGAATCTCCATTAATGTCTTCAAAACATATAGATGTTTTATTACCAGCAGAAAGCTTTTCTTTACCTTTCTTGGATGTATTGATGAATTTATTGGACTGAATTTCCATGCTCTTCCACTCCATGGATTTGAGTTGGAATTATTGCTTGGTGACACATCTGGTCCACTCAAAACTTGAGATTTTGCACTTGATTTTTTAGAATCTTCTTTGTCATTTGGTTCAAGATTAATTCCATCTTTGGTATTTGCATAGAAGCTTGACATTTCATCAAACATCATGTCTCTATTTACCTACACTCATCGTGTGAATGGGTTATAACATTTATATCCCTTTTGCTCAAGGGAATACCCAATGAAAATACATTTTCTTGCTTTTGGATTAAGCTTTGTCCTCAACCCATCTGGAAAATGTATATATGCAATACAACCAAGAACTTTCATATGTGATAAGCTTGGCTTTTTACTTGTGGACTTCTCTTGAGGTGTAACTTGATGTACAACAATAGTCGTAGTTTTATTCATGATGTATACAATAGTGTGCATGGCTTGTTCTATTGTGGTGTGTATCTGCATGAAAACTGACATCAAATTCCATGACTTTTAAGAAAGTTGTTGAACTCATTTGACATGTATTCACTTCCTCCATCAGATCTTAATGTATGAATATACTTCCATGTCTTCTTTTCCACCATAGTTTTGAAATTATGGAAGTGAGTGAACACCTCACTCTTCTCTTTCATAAAATATACCCATACTTTTCATGTATGGTCATCAATGAAAGTAACAGAAAACCTGCAACCTCCCATAGATGCGGTCTTTGCATGATCCCAAACATCTATATGTACTATTTCTAGCACATTCTCACTAACATGCTTCTCGTGCAAAAATGATGCTCTTAGCTATTGATCAATTTGATGTACTTCACACACCTTTTGCATCTCTACAACCTTGAAATTTGGTAGTCTTGATTGCATCAATTTTAGACTCTGCAAGTTTGCATGTCCAATTTGTTTGTGCCCCATCTCTATATCAACAATAACTCTTGCACATTTTGCAAACATGGTTGCATGCATTTTAGGAAATTTCACATTTAAGGTGAACATCCTACCCACTTTTTTTCATTTGGCAATCAATCTTCCATCTTGTTTATACTCTTCTACATATAAACCATCAACATTGAACCTGATTTGTAATCCCTAGTCAACCATTTGTCCAACAAAAACCTGATTCTTTGTTATATTTGGAACATGTAGCACATCAGCAAGATGTTTTACCTTCCTGTCCTCCATAGACAATGCTATGTTTCCTATATGCTCGATAGGGTGTGATGTGTCATCACCTGTTTCAACATATCGAGGAACTGGTAATTTTTGCAAACTACTAAGCCCCTCTACATGATTGTCATGTGATTTGAAGCACCTAAATCAACATATCGGACATTACCAATCGATTTTGAAACATCAACAGACATCGTATTGATCATGTGATGTTGGACCATGAAAAGCTTCTCAAAATTATCTACATGTGGATGCATAGTTGTTTTGTTGTCATTTGTTATTTTAATTCTTCAACCTACAATCACATTCAAAGTGTCCAAGTTTACCACAGTTCTAGCATCCTTTACTGTCATTACCTGAATCATTCCGTTGGAAATTTCTATGGTCTCTTTGGCTCCCCCTATCTCGAAATTGTCCTTTACCTCCTGCATGATTCTGTTGTTGACCTTGGTCTTGGTTATTGTGTCCTCTTCCACTTCTAAAGCCTCTACCTTGCGAAAGAGCACTTTCTAGATTATAAGAGTATGTTGTATTATTTTATAATGCGAAACTTCATATACAAGGATGTGAAGGCCTTTGCATGTGATCCCATTGTGTGGCCATTTTTGCATCTCATCATGGAGGTTGGTAATTAAATAGCATCCAGCCTGTATCCACATGACCCATGACCTCATGGATCCATCTATCTAGAGTTGCATAAACTTTTTCTTCCATTGAACCAACTCCAAAATTTGCTATATAAGATTGTGCTCAACCTTCATCAACCACTTTGGCACCCAAATAGAGAGTACCCTCTATGGATGAGATCTTTGATTTAATGCCCTTGTTTGGTTGGATTTCATTGACTACTTCTTAGGTAACAATTGTCCCCACAAGGGAGCAAGTGGGTGCTTGTCCTTGCATACCCAAATTTTCTTCATGTCCTGAACTACTCTGCCGCATGATGCCATCGGTCTTTTGGATTCACCAGCCTTCTTAATCTGTCTTTCATGCTTCGTAGTTGAAATATTGAGACCATGGGTTTCTTTGGAAAGGAAGGGAGTTCCATACTCTCCTGCTCGTTGTTCAGTAGTTGACTCCATCTACATCACATAGCTTTGGACAATAACAACAATTTTTTCTTCATCATTAATCCTAGAATAAAAAGGTTCTCGTGACATGCCTAGAACATTGATTGCACAACTCTGTAGTTCTATTGTGACACATTGTTCATTTACCTATACCTAAAGGAGTCCACTCCTTAGATTAATTGATTGCATTGCTGATATATTTAGGTAGTGATGTGTGTGAACACTCTAGGACTGTCGGGGCACTTTTTTCCCTCTTTAGGAGGTTTCCCCCCCCTTGTATATACGCTTATTTCCCTAACGGGCTACTTATCTTTGTACATTCTAGTGGTAATACATTCAGTATTATGTGTTGTGATCCAAGCTTCTTCTTCTTCTTCCTTGTGTTGTTCATGTGCTTCCGCAGACATTTAACTCCAACAATTGGCATCAGATTAGGTCGCCAATTCATCTAGGGCATCGTCGACACCTCTCCAGTTGTAGTCTCAGAATCGCACAAATTTTGATGAGCATACTCAAGCTGTTTTCGAGATCAAAACAGCTTTGTTGTGTGGTGCCAAATCGCAATCTGAGCTCGTTTCAGCCTCTGAATGCACTATCATAGTGCTTGTGCAGGCTATTTCATCTTTTTGTGCCAAAGGTATATACCAATTTTGGTTTGCTAGTATAAGCATCTCGAAGTTTGCTACAGGTTTAGTAGAATTCGTCTGGGCAGTTTTGTTCAACTTTTTGAGATACAATCAATTTTTTGCATCAAGGTATTTTGGTCATCAGCCATGGCTGAAAGCAGTGATGTATTCTGTATATTGGTTGTTGAGGATAAGTTGGATGGTACCAACTACCCATTATGGGCTTATATGATGCGACATGTATTGATTGCAAAAGTACTATCAAACATTGTGCAGGGTGTTGAAAAATGTCCTATCACACCTGCAACTATTACAACTACAGGTACTAAAGCTGATGTAGAAGGTGTTGAAGATGATGATATTTTGCATATTCCTGTTCGTGCTATAGTTTCTATTACACCTACTATAGAGAAAATTTGTTGGGATGGCAGAGATGCCCATCCACATGCATTGATAACTTTGTCTATCAAACGTGCCATTATTCCTCACATTTGCTCTTGTAGAATAGTTAAGGATGATTGGGATACATTTACCACATTGTACCAAGCTAGGAATGAGGCTTGTGTTGCTTACCTTCAAAAAAAGTTAGAGAGTGAGCACATGAATAAAGGTGATTCTATGGACAGTTTTCTAACAAAGGTCAAGGATTCGAAGGAACAATTGATTTTTGCTGATGAGGTTATACTAGATAGCTCACTTGTGCAAACCATTCTAAATGGTCTTCCTGATTCATATCAGAGTTTTGCTTCTACTCTTCGTTTGATGATGAAGGGCAATCCAAATGCCTTGTCATTTGAGGAGTTAGTTTCTATTTTGTTGCAGGAAGATCAGTCTAGGCAGAACATGTCAATTATGAATGTTGCAAATCAAGCTTTCCTGGCTAGTCAGAAGGGCAATGTTTTTTGTTTGTGTGTGTTGCTTGGAGTATTTTCTATAGGAATATAGATTTTAATTTGAGAATATCTCCACAAGTTCACTTTGGGAAGCATCCAAAGTAAGCACTTCAAACATGTTTCCAATCGATGATAACTTAGTAGCTAGCCAACTTTGGACATGCACTGCTCTTTCCTCAAGTGCCTGATTTTGATAATTTTTAGCTTTTTGGAAAGCCCTTCTCATAAACTTTCTAATAATATAAGCTCACTAGAATCCTAGGAAATTTAGTAGGTCTACATAGAGAATTAGTTCTCAATAACCATCTCTTAATCTTGTAAAAGTAGAGAAAATCTACTTAATCTTGTAATTTCTTATATGTAGCACATGATGTGCCTTAGGCAATTTGGTATATGTATATTTGGCACATGTTGGTGCCTTAGAGAAATTTATTTATGCACATGTTTGTGCCTTTGTAACATTAATTATGCCCCAATGTTAAGGGGAAACATTATATTTGCTTTGTAAAAGAGAAAGAGGACAGATGAAGTAGATGCAAGTGCATCTCCAAGCATGAAGGACTCTAAGAGATGGAAGGCTCAATGCAAAGCATTTCCTACAACATTGAAGAGTCAATGGATCATGGATCATCATAGGGAAGACCCCTTTATTCTTCATTTCTTGTTTTCTCTTATTTGACTTGGTTGCATGATGCATAGTTTATTGCATATGCATGGTTGTGAAGATGAATCTTAGGAATGTTTAAACTCTCTTTATTTAGGCATTCGTGAAAGATTATAAATCTTCATTTAAGGAAAGAAGGGAACAACATGCATATCAACTCCCATGCATCTTTGAAATGTTATCCAGGGTATGCTAATTAAGGAGGTTTAAAACAAAGAAATAGCATACATTCTTATTAAGTAGAGGAATGTTATTTGATATCCAAAAGTTTATCTTTATGTGATGAGATATAGTCCTATTTATTTTCATATGAGAGAAGATCATTGAATCTTCATTAGAGTCTCACATATTATTTAATGGAGACTAAGGGGAAAATATGATAGGAGACCAAAGAGCTAATAAGTTAACTCTATAGTTAGCGAAGGTAAGGAACCTCCAAATAAAGTCTCTTATTACTAGAGACTATGGGGTGTTGAGGAAAATGCCCACATGGAGTAATATTTTTATTTCTTAGAAGGCAATGTAGTCACTGGACATTAGGGCTAGCTATTCTAGATGGCATAGCCCATATGCAAACCCCGTGGAGCATTGACATATGATCACACGACTTAGCTCACTTATGAGCAATGGATTCCAATCAGACAAGAAGTTAGATACGAAATCATGTAAGTCCCTACATTGGTACCTAAAGAACTAGCTCAACTTGGTCAATTGATGATCTTTGTATCATAACCAAGATAGTCTAGTAATAGCATATGGGATTCATGAGAATCCACCACATATGATATATGAGAATTCCATCTTAATAATGGGAACTAGGTATATAATATACTTAGTGATTTTATGATTTGCCATGTTTGTATATACATGCATAAAAGAATGATCCAAATGCATGCATCAAAAGTTGGTCATTGTTTTAAGTATAAATTATGAATCAAATTATTAGGAATACACTTTTTTATGGTTTGCAAGAAAGATGACTGCATGAAGTACAAGGTTATGCAACAAATATGTTGTTGCTAGCATTTTTTTTGTAGGTTGTGGAGTCCATATATGAGTATATGGCTTGTATGCCATGGACTTTCCAAGCCATATGCCATAGTGAATGGCCTATGTGCCATTGGCCTACAAGGCCTTATGTTTGATCTTATGGTTAAACTTTTTTGGAACTCCATTTTCTTGGGGAAATCCTATTGAAATTTTTTCCACCTCATGGCATTATATATGCATTTATTTGTAGATAAGACTTTTATGGCATAGTAACATGCCTTCTCTAAAAACATCACTATGCTTCTAAGCATGTACTTGATGGACTTATGACCATCAAAATATCATAGATGAGGCAACTTCAGTAGTAATTGGATCCCTACACATAATCCTTATGGATTTAGATCATAGGACTACTAAGAGGAAGGAAATGTACTATCACCATTAGGAATGTGCACAAGCAATCCTATAGGTTTCAAGGAGTTGCATAGAGGATTATGGGAGATATGTTATGATTGTCTACAATGTGTTGAAGGTTTACTTACCTTCAAAAGAGTCTCACAGTATGATTAGTTGTTTGGGAAGCATCTCCTAATCTACATTTCAGAAGGAATTCATTTACTCTAATTTTTTGTGTAATTTTCGTTCACATGGGAGTTTGGTTCTCCATTATTTTGGAAGGAAAAATATGAAGAACTTATGCATGTATTCTCAATTTTGGATTAGTAGAGCATTTGGATTAAATAGAATCTCTTTCACAGGGAAAGGGAAAGGGAAAGAGGAATAGATTCCATTACTATAGCTATTTCCCTTAGATGAGATTAGAGAGAGAGAGAGAGAGTTTCACTTTCTCACTTTTAGATTGTCTAGGTAGGAGTGGCACTTTTCTATCAAAGACAATAGGGAGATCAGATAATCATTGGTTAGATTGAGTCTTGACAAATGGCTCTAGAGAGAATTAGTTATGTTATTTCCAGTGATGGTCCTTGACTAGATGAGATGACCTAGTTACTAACATTAATGAGACTGAGAATAGTGTAATGACTTTTTTCTTGAGTTACTAGGAGATAGGGATAGATCTAACCATTGGGTTACCAAACTCTTAGTTGGTGTTTCATCATCAGTATGATGATTGAACATCAATTAGGAGGATGGGTGCTTATGGATTATCTAAATCTCAGGAGGAAATGCTTTTTGCATTCATATGGCAAACTAGAAGGAAGAAAAAAATAGAGTTTGCATTAGTGCTATTTGATGCTCTTCTAATAGAACTTAGTCCAAAGGTAATGGATGACAAAACAAAGACTTCTTGGTTAGCAGAATGTAGTCAATTCATTTTACTACCAAGGAATTCTTTTATGAGATCTAGGATGATGGATATTCATAGATCACAAGGATGGTTTAGGTAAAAACTATCATTTGTGACTACATTCAAGGATACGAATACCTTTAGAAACATGAGGGTAAGTCTGTCATCTTAGATCTAGATGGGTTTGGAGTCACTTTTTATGAGACTTTGTTCTACACTTCAAAGGATTCTATGGTTTATTATCTCCATTTTGGTATGGTCAAGTCTATAAGCTTAGCACCTTACATTTGTTTTTCATATTATTACTCCATTATATCATATGGACTTAGGCCATTTTGATGATATTATATGTTATGGAGTAATATTTTGGAAACTAGGTATACATGGGGAGATAGTAGACACCATGTAGATGTTGGAGTTAGACGTCTGCGGAAGCACACGAACAGCACAAGGAAGAAGAAGAAGCTTGGAGCACAACACACAAGGTTGAATGTATTACTAGAGAATGTACAAAGATAAGTAGCCCATTAGGGCAATAGGCGTATATATAAGCCGGGGGAAAAAAACCTCCTAAAGAGGGAAAAAAGTGCCCCGGTAGTCCTAGAGTGTTCACACACATCACTACCTAAATATATCAACAAATCCCCCCTGGGAGTGATGCGGTGAACAAGGAGCTGGCACTCATGTATAAGGAAGTGCAAAGCTATGTGGAAATCACTCCACAAAAGGAAGTAAGCCCAAAGCTTTGCGGAAAGCTTCAAACTTCTCCCTAGGCAGAGCCTTCGTGAAAAGGTCTGCAATGTTCTCTTGCGTGGGCACATATGCCAAGCTGATCTCCCCAACAGAGAACCTCTCCCTGACATAGTGATAATGCACCTCAATGTGCTTAGTGCGAGCATGGAACACAGGGTTCCTCGCAACTGCCAATGCGCTCTGACTGTCAGTGAAGATGGTGGTGGCAGAAGACTGGCCAACACCCAAATCAGCCATAAGGCGTCTGAGCCACACACACTCAACAGTCGCTGTGAAAGCTGCCCTATACTCAGCCTCACAACTAGAAGTGGCCACAGTAGGCTGCTTCTTGCTCAACCAAGATATACATGAGCTACCAAGCATGAAGCAAAAACCACTGGTGGACACACGAGTGTCATAGCAACCAGCCCAATCTGAGTCAGAAAAAGCATGCAAATCTGGCGGTAGTGATCCCCCCTTGGGATAAAACAACCCAAGTAGCCAAGTACCACTCAAGTAGCGAAAGATGCGCTTAACCGCTTTCCAATGCGTGACTCCTGGGCAATGCATAAACCTGCTCATCTGTGAGACAGCAAACTGAATATCTGGCCGAGTAATGCATAAGTAAATCAAGCATCCAACAACCTGCTGATAGAGAACAGCATCAAATGCATCTCCAGCATCATGAAGACTCAATCGTAAACATGTCTCCATAGGAGTGGCAATAGGCTTACAGTCTTCAAGGCCAAAACGCTGCAATAATGTGTCAATATATTTCGTTTGACACAAAGCCATTCCACCATCAACGTGCATAAACTGAATGCTCAAATAGTGATGCAAATGCCCCAAATCAGACATCTCAAATGAGGCATGCAAATCAGCCTTAAAATCAGCAATATGTGTCTCAATAGGACCAGTGAGCAGCATGTCATCAACATAGACAACAATGATTAGAAGCACATCATTAGCACGTTTAACATATAAGGTGCTTTCAGTTGGACTGTTCTCAAAACCATGTGCAATCAGATAGGCATGTATCTTCTCATATCAAGCACGTGGTGCTTGCTTTAAACCATATAATGCCTTCTTTAACCTGCAAACCTGGTTTTCATGCCCTTTCTGCACAAAGCCACGGGGCTGAAAAACATACACTTCTTCATGCAAGTCGCCATTCAGAAATGTTGTTTTAATGTCCAACTGATGTACATTCCAACCATGATGGGTTGCAAGTGCACAAATGCTCCGAACAGTAGTCATACGGCATGTAGGTGCAAAGGTCTCATCAAAATCAATGCCTCTTTCCTATGCATAACCCTTTGCAACAAGCCTAGCCTTATACCAGTCAACTGTACCATCAGGTTTACGCTTCAGCTTGTATACCTACTTAGTGCTAATGGCCTTCTTGCCAGGAGGCAAGTCACATAAAGACCATGTACCATTCTTCATTATAGCATCATATTCAGATTGCATAGCAGCCATCCAATTTTCTGAATTTTGTGCTTCATCAAAAGACACAGGCTCATTCTCATCACAGAGACTAGATGCAGCCATAGCATAGCAATCTGATGCAAAGGAGGCACTATGAGAGCCTGAACGAGTACGATATGACAAAGGTGCATCTAATTTGCTGTCACGCAAAGTCTGCACCAGCCATTTTGGCATAGTTTTTGCCTGCTCAATATCAACTCTCTCATCAACAAGTGCATCATGTAAATCTGCATCAGAAATGGAATGATCTACATCATCATATGAAACCTGCAAAGGCTGAGAAGTTGCCTCATTAGGACCAGCACTAGCTTGTCCACCTGTAAAAAGAGGCATCAAAGTATCATACATGTCTTTGGAGCTAACAGATGTCTCCTTAGTACATGAAAGCAATGGCTGAATAGCATCTTCCACAAAGACAACATCACGGCTAACCAGAATGCGTTTAGTCTGTGGATGATACAGACGATAGCCTTTACTTTCAGAATTGTACCCAACAAAAATACATTTTACTGCCTTATCATCCAATTTTATGTGATGTTGTTCAGGCACTAATGCATATGCCAAACAACCAAAAACACGCAGATGAGCAACAGATGGCTTGCGGTCATGCCAAGCCTCATATTGAGTGATAGACTGCAATGCTTTAGTGGGACACCTGTTCAGTACATATGCTGCACACATGACAGCCTCAAGCCAGAAACTATGTGGTAAAGCCTGACTTTTGACCATGCACCTCGCCATCTCCATGAGTGACCTGTTCTTTCGTTCAGCAACTCCATTCTGTTGAGGTGTATACGGTACTGTACACTGGTGTTTTATCCCACGTTTAGCCAGAAATGCATTAAAATCTGAAGACATATATTCCCCCCCTCGATCAAAATGGAGGGTACCCATTTTACATGCTGACAGATTTTCAGCCAAAACCAAAAACTATTTGAAGCACATGAACACTTCGGACTTTGCTTTGAGTGGATATACCCATGCATGCCTAGAAAAATCATCAATGAAAGTCACGAAGTAAAGGTAATTTCCAAAAGAGGGTGTCTGCATAGGACCACAGACATCACTATGTACAAGCTGCAATTTCTGCGTAGCCCGAACTGAACCATCTTTTGGAAAGGAAGAACGCTGCATTTTGCCCAAAATACAGCCTTCACAAACATGTTTTTCAGGTGCCTCAAGTTTGGGCAAAGAGGACACCATTTCAGATTTCTGCAGGCGTAACAAACTAGCAAAATTCAGATGACCAAAGCGTGCATGCCAAAGCTTTGCATCTGACATAGCCTGAGAATCATGAACTGCACATGCCGAATCATTCACAGATCTTTCATAGTCTATGAGCTTATACAGCCCACGACATAAAATGCCAGAAGCAATAATCACATCGCCATTTGAGAGATCATGGACTGTACACCTGTCATCAATGAATTTCACAACCAAGCCAATCTTGGCTAATGCAAAAACTGATAACATATTCTTTTTTATCCCTGGCACAAGTAAAGCATCTGACAAAGTGAAAGAACTACCATCAGCAGTAGTCAGAGTGATCTTACCAACTCCCATAACAGGATAAGAGGAGTTATTGGGGCATGTGACAGTATTCCCTGTAGGGGCAGGCTCGAGTGAAGAGAAGAAACTGCGCTGCGAGGTAATATGTTTGGTCGCCCCACTGTCAAAGTACCAAACATCTGAGTCTACTGCAGACATGCATTGATCATGAGAAGATGGGTCAAAACTGCAGACAGTAGTAAACGCCCATTCTTCTTCCTGCACAAGATTTGCAGACTCTGTTTTTGGTGTAGAGGCCTCTGCAACAACCATTCCAGCCTCTTTCTTCTTTGCCTCTTTAGCAGCCAATTTTGGATAGTTCTTTATAATATGATCATTTCCTTTACAGTACTTGCAGAACAATTTCTGCTTTTCTGATTTCTTCTCATCTTTATCCTGGTTCTTCGATTGTGCAGCATTTGTAGATTTTTGCTTACTAATAGAAGAGCTCCATTTTCCTTTGCCCTTCTGACTAGCCAGGAAAGCTTGATCTGCAACACGCATAATGGACCTGTTCTGCCTGGACTGATCTTCCTGCAACAAAACAGAGACTAATTCCTCAAATGACAAGGCATTCGAATTGCCTTTCATCATCAACCGAAGAGTAGAGGCAAAACTCTGATATGAATCAGGAAGACCATTCAGAACGGTCTGCACAAGTGAGCTATCTGGTATAACCTCATCAGCAGAAATCAATTGTTCCTTCAGGTCTTTGATCTTTGTAAGAAAATTGTCCATAGAATCACCTTCATTCATGTGCTCAGTCTCCAACTGTTTTCGAAGGTAAGCAACACGAGCCTCATTCCTAGCCTGGTACAAAGTGGTAAGTGTATCCCAAGCATCCTTTGCTGTTCTGCAAGAGCGTATGTGAGGAATAATGGCAGGTTTGATAGACAAAGCTATCAATGCATGTGCCTGGGCATCTCTGCCATCCCAACGAATCTGCTCTGCAGTAGGTGCAACAGAAACAGCAGCACGAACAGGAATCTGCACAATATCATCTTCGACACCATCTTCATCAGCTCCAGCACCTCCAGCACCTGTATTTGTAGTACCTGTAGTCGCAGGTGTAACAGGACGTCTTTCAACACCTTGCACAATGTTCCACAGTCCTTTTGCAACTAATACATGTCGCATCATATAAGCCCATAATGGGTAGTTGGTACCATCCAACTTATCCTCAACAGCCAACATACGGAATACATCACCAGCCATGGCCAGTGACTAAAATACCTTGATGCAGAAAATTGATTGTGTCTCAAAAAGTTAAACGGAACTGCCTAGACGAGTTCTGCTAGACCTGTAGCAGACTTCAAGACGCTTAAACTGGCGAACAGAAACTGGTATATACCTCTGCCACAAAAGGACGAAATAGCCTGCACAAGCATAGCGATAGTGCGTTCGGAGGCCGAAACGAGCTCAGATCGCGATTTCGGCACCACATAGCGAAGCTGTTTTGATCTCGAAAACACTCTGAGTATGCTCACCGAATTTCGTGCGAATATGAGAGTGCAAACGGAGGAGTGTCGACGGTGCCCTAGAAGAAGCGACAACCTGATCTGATTCCAATTGTTGGAGTTAGACGTCTGCGGAAGCACGCGAACAGCACAAGGAAGAAGAAGAAGCTTGGAGCACAACACACAAGGCTGAATGTATTACTAGAGAATGTACAAAGATAAGTAGCCCATTAGGGCAATAGGCATATATATAAGCCGGGGGAAAAAAACCTCCTAAAGAGGGAAAAAAGTGCCCCGGTAGTCCTAGAGTGTTCACACACATCACTACCTAAATATATCAACAAATGGTTTCCCACCTTTAAGATGATCTTTTATGAGACTTCTTAAGGGGAAGGATATGGGGAAACAACACACAAAGATGATTTTGTACAATTTGTACATGAAGCTTGGGGGATTCCTAGAGTATTTATATAGCTCAATTTTCAAGGATGAAAATGTTTTCCAAGGGGGGAAGAATGTCAAAAAGTAAGCTTATGACATGAGGGTTGGATAGGTTCAAACAGATTTGAGATCGGACATCGTTTGGTCATTCAAGTGTTGGGCAGAAGTTTTGAGAGTAGGCTTAAGCAAAGATGCTTATACTCTCTAGACAAGTAAAGGTGCGGGGCCTAGTGGTTAAGTCATATGGACGAGAAGGAAGAGGTCTTGGGTTCCATTCCTATGAGAGATGTGGGAGAGGTTTTTGCCCAAAGAGCTCTAGAGCCTTCTAGAAGCATCCACTTGAGTTAACTAGAGTTAACTAGGACACTTTGCACACATGTAGTTACATGGTCGACACTTGGATGGTTAGTATGCACCTACCCTAGAAGGAAATCCCTTGGAGAGAGCTATATATAGAGGCATATGGTTGGGAGGAATAGAGACTCATCTGTGTGTAGGTCATCGTAATGCTTCACATACCTTGTCCTAATTCTATTGTTATAAAAGGATGTCTATCCATGATGCAATGGGAGGAATTGCTCTTGGTCTAGCACATAGCCATGTGATATCGTGGGGCTTCATAATCAACATGCTGAGGTTGATCTATGCATTTTCTTTGGTCAGATAGTCTGTTGCAACAATGATGTACTCAGCATGTGAACTCTTGACTAGGGGATTATTAGGACCTACAAAGTGAATTCCCCACTTAGAGAATGCTAGTCCTCCCATCATGGGTCTTAGTGGCATCTCATCTTTGTGTACCAGATACTGAGATCTCTGACATATATCGCATCCCTTCACATAGCTATGAACATCCATATGAAGGGTAGGCCACCAAAGACTTGAGAATAGAATTGCTTTGATAACACGATCAGGTCCAAAGTGTGCTCCTTCAACACTTTGGTGTGTAGTTTCTAATATCTTTAGATATTCACTTTTCTGACACATAGCCTTAGGTATCCATCTTGTCTGCACCTATGTAGACTCTCCAATGAGTGTGTAGTCTTGAGCCTTTTGATAAAGACTTCTTCTTTGTGCTAAAGTTATCTCTAGATGGAATGCTTTTGTCCTCTAAAAGTCAATGAGTGGACTGCTCCAATCAAGTATTAATGACACTTGATACAAAGTTGTGTGCTCAGTTGGTGGTCTGTTAATACAAATTGGACAATCCCTACACATCTCATAGACATTTGCTATGGCCAACATACCCCTAATATCTTTAGAGTATGTAGGGTTCGATGTTTTGAAGGGTGTTTCTCTAATGCATTTACATGTGCTACTTGCAACCATTTTATGTGTTCTTCTTCTTCCACGCAGTAAGATAAGATTCCTTAATCATTTTTCTTGTATATGCTTGCTACTAGTATGTGATATTTTTGAGATTTGATAATCTTATTGTACGTTGCTCTCACTATAGGGTTTTTGGGTCCAAAAGTAAGAATAGGCACAATAGTTTTAGCCCATTTAGGCACTACTTCCAAGTTGAACAAGTAAGTATCAAGAAGTTCATTCGATACCCCTTGTGGTGATTCCCCTGAAGTAAGTCTACAAAGGTGATCCACCCCAAGGTGAGTCTTTCATTTCCTTACTAAAATTTCAAAATCATATTCCATTAGTAAGAGAAACCATCTAACTAATCTGCTTGTATTGCATGGTTTGTTCACAAGGTAGAGTAGGTCTTGGTGATTTGTAAACAATTTAAACTTACTTGCAAGCAAATAATGTCTAAACTTCTTGACTACATAAACCGTGCCTAATCCTTCTCTTTTTGTAGTTGTGCAGTTTCTCTCCACTGCATTCAATTGCCTACTCGCATAAGAAATGGGAAGTTCTATGTTTCCTTTGCCCTTTGGTTGTGCTAGCACACATCTAGTAGCATAATTGGAGGCATCCACATGAACATGAAATGGCTTATTCCAATCTAGTGTTGCTAAGATTGGTGTTGAACACAATCATCTTTTGAGCTCATTGAAATATGTTTCACACTCGTCATTCCATTTAAATTTAGTCAAAAGGTTCTACAGAGGCTTTGCGATTATTGAGTACATGTGGATAAAATGTCGATAGTATCCACAATGTCCGATGAAAGTTCGTACTTCCTTGACATTCTTTGGTCTAGGTAGTTTTGTAATAGCTCTAACCTTATCTTCATCAATTGAGATCCCATTCTTTGACACAACATGTCCCCGAATTTTGCCTTGCCTGACCATGAAAACACACTTTTCTAAGTTGAACCTGACCTAATATTCTATACATTTGTCAAAGATCTATTTAAGCTTTTGGATATGTGTTTGTCTTATGCTAGAATGAGCACACAAGTCATCCATAGACCTCTAAGTTCTTCTGCAATAATTCCTTGAACACATGATGCATCAACATTTGGAATGCAGCAGGTGCATTGGTGAGTCCGAACAGCATCACACAAAATGCAAATATACCCCATTCTATGGAAAAATCCATCTTTTGTTGATTTCCAAGGGCAATGGCTACTTGATTCTAGCGAGGTGTTTAGTGAAAGGAATGGATAGCCATCTCATATGGTGGTTGTGTTAAATTTTTTTCAAGTTAATGCATACATGTGACTTTCCATTCTTTTTGGGCACTACAACAATGAGGTATACCAATTTGGTATGCTCAATTTCATAGAATATATCCTGCTTCTATCATGCGATTGATTTCCTATTTGATTTTGGTTGCCTAATTATCATTATATGTGTAAAGTTTTTTTGCTTGCTAGGCTTGGCCTTCAAGGTCATAGGGATTCTACGAGAGCAGATATGTGGATCCACTCCTTTCAGGTCCTTAGAACTCCAAGCAAATACATCTTTGTACTCTCTCAACAGGTTTATTATTTGGGGTTCCTCGTCTTCACTTAAGGCATGTCCTATGTATGTGCATCTCTCTTCACCATCCTCTATGGTTATTATGATCTTTTTAGTCTTTTCTTTGTTTTCATAGGCTTCTCCTACTAATGATTCTCGTTTGGGCATTCTTATCATGATCTTTCTATCCTCTATCTCATACTTCTTGAAAATTTTTGGCACCTCGAACAAGGATTCTTCTTCTTCTAGGGAAGTTATGTTCTTCCTCCCTTTCTTTTTCTCACTCTTGTCATCTTTTATCATAGTCGACTTCATCTCCAACTTACATCCTTCAAATTCTTGAGTTCTAGCCTCTATCATATAAACATATTCTTCCTTTGAGGCACAAAACAGTACCATGATGATGGATTCCTCATCCTCATCCCTGACTTCCATAAGTGTAGATGTGCTAGCCTCACATTCTTCTAAAACAGGGTCAACAACGAGTGGTTCTATGATGAAAACCGAGATATCATATCCATCTCCATCACAATGGGGGGTCCACTGCTCCTCATTGACAGTTATGTCCATCGTGGCTAAGATTTTGGTCAACCATGGGGTTCAAATTACTCATCAGAGAATGTCATAGGTGCATAGGCTAGGTCTTGAATGGATCTATGGTTCTCATTAGCACCTATGTTTCTAGCGTGTAATCTTCTCTCTTCATCCACTACAACTTTACACATATATAAGTGTGTGTCTTTGTGCCATGAAGATTCTGATCATATGGAATGCACACTACTAGAAATAGGGGGCATAGCGACACCCCCGAATTGAAAGAAAAAACAGGAACCATTGCTTATGCGATGCTATCGTCGCATAAGTGACAGTCCCTTTTTTCTTTTACGAGCAGGATGCTAAAACTATGCATCACAAATAGCATCGCTAATTAGCGATGCTATTTGTGACATTGGCAAACTGGCTGCAACGTTGGCAAACTGGCTGTGATGTTTTAGCATCGCATAAGCGACATCCTATGCTCAAGAGCATTGCATAAGCGATGCTCTAGAATGTTAAAAAAAATTTTGATTTCTCCTGGCACATTTGTGCCAGGATTTGGATGCAGAGAGAGAGAGGGAGAGAGAGAGACACAGAGAGAGAGAGAGAGAATGCGAGAGAGAGAGAGAGAGAGCAAGAGAGCATTTGTTGAAGCCAGGTATGCATGCACACACACACATACACACACATACATATGCATACACACACACACATATACACACATAGAAACACACACATAGACACATACACATATACACACACATACACACATAATGATGCATACACACACATACACATGCATACACACACACATTCATGCACACATGCATGCTTACATGCATACACACACATACACACGCATACACACATACACATACACATACACACACACATACACACATATATATGCATACACACACACATAGAGAGACATACACACACATACACATACATGCATACAGATGCATACATAATGCATATACATATGCATACATACATACTTACATGCATACACACACACATATGCATACATAATGCACATGTATATGCATAGGTACATGCATACACATACACACACATAGACACATACACACACATACACACACATACACACACATATGCATACATATGCATACATAATGCACATGCATACACATACACACACATAGACACATACACACACATAGACACATACATACACATAGACACATACACCCACATATACACACAGATTTACACACACATACACATGCATACACACACATACACACATAGACACACACACACACATACACACACACATACACACACACGTACACACAGACGCATACACACATAATGCATATGCATATGCATAGATACATAATTACATGCATACACACACATACACACACATGCATACATATGCATACACACATACACACATACTCACGTAGAGAGACATACACACACATACACACACATGCATACATATGCATACATAATGCATATGCATACATACATGCTTACATGCATACACACAGATACATATACACACATAGACACACACACACATAGAGAGAGACACACACACATACACATGCACGTAAAGAGACATACACACACATACATATACATGCATACATATGCATACATAATGAATATGCATACATACATACTTACATGCATACATAGACACACACACACATACACATACACACACACGTAGACACACACACATATCCACGCACATTTACACACACACATACACATGCATACAGACACATATTGTAGCTCAGTGATGAGTAGCACCTCCTTTAATGTCAATCCAGGAAGACGTGAGGATGGTATGAAGACCTCGAACAAGTGAAGGCACAAGTGCGTGAGTGAGAAGCACACTAACAAGCACACACATACACACACGCGCACACAAGGCAAGACAAAGAGTGAGAGCAATGGAGTTCTTTTAGATTACTTCAAAAGTGCTCATACAAGTTTAGATCAATTACAAGCTAGCCTCAAAAATGAGCTCTCTAGCTCTATTTATAGTTTTTGACTAGGTTTTGGCCGTGTCTAGACCTAGTGTCCAACCTAGTTAAAAATTAGGTTCTCTACCCTATTTGGAGGTTCAAACGATGTCTAAAAAATGTGAAAACTGACAAGTAGGTACTTCTAAAGCTCCTCAAGCTCAAGGACTCCTTAGCTTGCACAAAATGGAGCTACAAAAATATGAAATGGTTTTTAGTGATGAAAATCACTATTTTTGTAGGGGTTTCTATTAACATTTTGACATACATTTCCTGGAGCTCCCTACTTGCTCCTTCTCCTTGTGTGTCCACCTCTTTTATATGTGTTAGTGTCCTGAAAAAAATATTGGCCTACTTTCCAGATCGTCGTTGACTGCTCTATCTGCTTGTACTTTCTCTTCTCTCTGACTCCCTTCGTAAGCTTCCTTGCCTTGTGAGTCCTTCAGTTCCAACACCCCCCCTCTCTCGCGTATGTCGTCCCTGAGAGACCCTTGTTGGGTGGGTCGTTGGATGTAGTACTCAACAACGTCTTGTGCTAAGTGATGTTCTGCAATCCGCAACCCTTTGGCCAAGTCCGTGAGTAGAGCATCCCAATCTACCGGCCCGGGAACCTCTGGATGTGGTATACGTAATTTTTCTTAATGGAGAGCTTGTTCCATTGCAAACAACTGCAATAAATGTGATGGTCTGGGAATGAATATCTCTGAATGATATTCCCAGAATCCCGTGACAAACATTTCTTCAAACGTCTGTTTGAAGCAGGCTGGTAGATACTTGATACGCGCGTGCCATGCATATACAACATCAATAGATGGTATTGCGCTCATGTCGTAGACAAGGTCCTGATTACCTTCATTAAATCCAAGAGCTGACAGATGAGGTTCCTTGACATTCTTGAAAGTCCTGAAGGTGATCAACATGAGTTCAAAAATTTTAAGGCACATTTGGGCCATGACATCTGGTACATTTTTAAACCGGACCCCCTAGTGCCGAATCATTGAAATCATATATCCTATGGTAGATGGGCCTTTAGGTGGTGCTAAGTAGACATAATTGAGCCATTTCTCGCATCCTTTGGTTGTCAGCACAGTTTTTGTGTATTCCGGCCACTACCTTCTTCGAAATACAGGGCAGTAGCATGGGTTGTATTTGATGTACAAAGGCATGTTATTCCATGTTCTTACCATCTCTGGGTAGGTTTCCAGTAGACGAATCCTCCACGTCGGTTGATGTATATTGCCCTGCTTGGCACTTGCTGGAATGTCGTCCGGTGCAAACTGTGTAGCCGAGGTCGGTTCTTTTGAGGTGTGGTGCTTGATTTCGGCATTGTAGTCTGCCATTAAGACATAGAAAGGAACATACAAATCGTCGGATGTGCCGATCCACCTATGATGGGAGAGGTTTCGAAAGTACTCCGATTTTATAACTACCTCTTCCAAACGTGACATTGACGCTATCTGAACTGCCACTCTATCATCATGGGTTGTGGCCTCTTTCTCTAACCTCTGCATCCATTCAGGAGCCTCTATCTCGATGGTGTCCATGCCCTCTTCTGTTTGCTTGCCCCCTGGTGCAGGCATGGGAACGTATGGATCTTCGAAGGTTTCCTCGATTTCAATTGGCACTAAGTCTTCAGGTTCGGGCTCTACAAGAGGAGAGGGTTGACGCTCGTATTGCATGACTTTACTGCGTAATTCTTCGAGTTCTGCTTTGAGTTTTGCGACTTCTTCAGATGTGTCGACTGCGACTGTGACTTTGCTTTGTGGCTCTTGCTGAGTTGCCAGTTGCTTTAGTAGGTCATCTCTTTCTCGTTCTAATGCGGCATGGGCCTCCAGGAGGTCGGCATGGGTTTCCAACACAATTTGCATATTCTCTGAGCGAATGGCCTTGAATTTCTCTGGGTCGATTTCCTGCGGGGAACCCTCCATTGCTGCTTCCAAGTTTTCTTCATTCTATTTCTGCAGTTATTTATTCTCTTCGAGTGCTGTAGACATGTGTTTTCGTAGGAGGGCCAGGTTGCATCTAAGCTTGAGATTCTCTGTTATCTGGGAGTGTAGCAAATCATCCATATGTTGCCTTTCTTCTGCATCTGACTGGGGTGGATTGGCTACTAGCTGTTCATGTTGTTCCTATAAAGTGGCATACTGTTGTTGTAGTAGCCGCTTTTCCCTTTCGAGATCAATGAATCGTACTTGAAGTTCTTCATGGCTTCAAAAGAGTCGCGTATGTTGGTTATCAAGATGTTGGTAGTGTTGTTGTAGTTGCAACATACACTGATACATATTATTAAATATATTATTAATAGGGGTGGATGTGGGAAGGGTGTTGAATGCAGAAGGGAAGGGAAAGGGGAAGGGGAATGGAAGTGTGGATGCGGTGCTGGAAAATGGTGAAGTGGGAGGTGGGGGAATGGGAGATGGTGGGTGTATGGGGGGAGGGAGAGGTGCGGAGGTGGGTGATATGTCCATAAAATCAACAGTGGATGCAGTAGTGGGAGTGATTGTGAATATTGGAATTGTGGGTGCGGAGATAGTGGTGAAAGTGTACAGTGGTGTGTGCAATTGTGAATACGAACTGTCCGGAAGTGTGATCGGGGGAATGAGATTTTCTGTGGCTGCAATTATGGGTAGTGGACTTGGAAGCGGTGACAGTAGTGGTTACACTGGTAGTGGGAGGTGAATGTGGTGGAGTTGGAGGCAGAGGTGGCAAAGGGGGTGATGGAGGTGCACTTGATATATGGGTTTCCTCAGTATCCTGAACGGTGTGTGCGGTGCCCGTGGTTGTGGATGTGCCTTGTGGTTCTGATACTAATACATTCATCTGCTTTCCTGATCAAGGGGGGCGTCTGCCGTATTGTCGCTCCGTTCTTCGTGATTGTGCAAGGGCGGTATGAACCGTCTCAGGTACTCCTAAAGCACCAGATATCATGTCAAGAGTGGCGCGGTATTGCTCGTCTACGCCTTCCTCCTCAAGGATTTGATTCATGAGGGCTTTGCCTGCTGCTAGGGACAGTCTATGTTGCTCTTGAACTCTGTTCATGGTATCATAGAGCTTTTTCAATGCCTTTGTGTAAGCTGGAGCACCTTCAAGTGCCTGCAGAGCTTCCTGATCATATTCCTGCTCTTCTTCCTTGGATTGTCCATCATGTTCCTCCTCTTGTTCTTCTTCTTCTTCACCCTCCACTTCGACGACCTCTGGTTGTCTGGGGTGAGGTTGGTCTGTAGCAGTTTGTTGTCCACTAGCTTGCTCTGCCTCGACTTCCACGTTAACAGCCTCGATGATTCTGGCTACCTCCTCATCAGTTAGGTCTTCTAAAGTGAATCCGTGAGGGAACTCTAGGTCGGTTGGTATAGGTGGAAACACTAGATTTGGTCCCTCACTGCTGTGTCTTGGTAATCTGATAGTAAAGGGTTGTACCTACCTCGGGAGTCGTGGTGTTGTCTCTGGTGTCAGTGTCGCACCGCGGGCTTGTGCACAGGGCATCTGAACGGTGCCTCTCATTTTCTTGGAGGGTGGTCCTGTGGTTGATAGTCTACGTTGGAATTCCTGTACCCTGGTCCAAATTAATGCCCTCTGCACTGGCACATCATAAGCCAAACATCTATACACAATCCGGGTGAGAGCACAGCATCCATACAGTACAAACTTTTGTTTCTTATACCACCTTTGATGAGCCAAGTGGATTTGGTCGATAATCTAGTGGGGCATGTTGATTGTCAAATCAAAGGCATCAGCCAAGTATAGACTAAACCATATCTTCTTAGGTGGCATTGTGAACCTCTCTTGAGCGGGAAATGCAAAATGTTGCATGACCATTCGCAAGTGAATGGCAGTTGTAGGTGTCATTGCCACAATGTCCTTTAATTTCATCAGATTCCTGTTCTTCATATTGTCGGGTACCATAGTCTCTTTCTCCGTAGGAATGTGCATACCTTTCATGTCTAGAGCTTCCCTTACCAAATTGATAGTCAACCTGAAACGCTTCAGTTCATTGCCCCTTGTGAGAGATGGGAGGACAAAGGAGCTGTATCCCTTTTTGTCTTTGCTCGGAGTGAGGGTGCTAATCAAATAAGATCACCTTAGAAAATCGGGCTTTGGCAATTGGAATTTGAAGTAATCGTAGTGTCCCGCCTTCTTCCATATAGGTTTCAGTCCTTCATTATTCTGTAGTTTCTCAAATTCCCTGGTGAAAAAGTGATATCTGCCCCAGCGCCCATTGAATTCTATCTCGGCCTACCACATGTAAGTGCCTTCACCCAGGGGCCCTGCCACATCACTGAACCAATGTGAGATTTTGCTGACCGGCATTGTGTGCCCCTATGGAGGATTCTGAACCGGTATGGCGTGTAATGCCCTCAATGCCACTGGGTGTTCCTTCAATTCCTCCTCAACGGAAAGACTTTCAATGTCCACGACTTGGGGGCTGGTGCCTGCCTGGGAGCTAGTTCTTGCCGTATCTGCCATGTTACTTCTTGTCTCCTGATTCTGTGAGAATATAGAAACATGTGTTAACATTGTAAAGGACAAGATAGAACCGTGTTTGTCCTCATTACAACATTAACATGAGGTTCGGGAGAGATTAGGAGGTTATTAAGTGCTCGGTGCTTGTGTGTGTAGTTAGGAACTGGGTAGACCTAGGAGCTAGGTGGAATGATGTAGTGTGAGAGTGACGTAGTTAGTAGGTGGGCATGGATTTACAACTTGGGTCCGGGGGTTTATTACAAGTTTTAGGTTGCCAGATGCAATGGATGGGTTTTGATCTTGACTTTGTGGAGACTCTGGAGAGTTTGTTAGGAGTATCGGCTTGGAAATGAGGCTTCTTCGGGGCCCATTTACAAGTGATTCTACTTGTGCTCATGTAAGAATATGTGTTTGTGCGTGATGTGTAAGAGTGGGCATCGGATGTTCGAGTGAGTGAAACGTGTTGTACCGGGTGTGGCCTCGGTGTAGCTATTTGAGCCCGCAAGCAAGCCTTAGGCACCCAGATTTGTCGTGATTGTGGGTTGGCCTTCATCGACTTCTTGGGTACCCAAATAGACTTTACTTTCGCAGAAGAATTTATGAAAGACTTCTTATTAGTATCGTGTTGTTGTTTACTAATAAGAGGTTTTGGCCGTGGGGTTGGCATGGTCGCAACAGGGTGTTCGCCTTTCCGCACCCACACTCGTTTCGACGGCTGAGGCATTCTGCTTCGCACGTGTTTCTGGCCTCCAGTATAGGTTGTGCGTTGCTCCTCCTGTATTTGATCTGCCTTTGGCTGCTGCATCCCTCTGGTCTTTGGGAAAGAAGGGAGTGTCGTCTTATCCTTGACTCCGTTGTTGAGACAATCCTCGTTCTGCATCATACAATTTTGGACAAGAATAGCATTGTCAACTTCATGTGCGCCCCTAGAAGGACCAGGAGTTCGTGCCTTACTTAGTTCCTTGAGTGCCTCATTTTCCAATTCAACTGTAATTCGACTATGATTTACCCATACCTGAAGAAGTCCACTTCTTAGGTTTAGGTTGACTGCATGATCATAGATCCGGTCCTGACCCAAGACAAGAGGCTCAGTGAGGTCCTCATCTTGACACACTAGTACTTTAACTGTCATTGCTTCATCTTGAATATAGAGGGGAAGTTCCACCTAGCCCATGCAAGGGGTTTCCACACCTCCCAATCCTATGAGATATGCTTCTATAGGATTGATGGTTAATTTCAACTTTTGACAGTACGAAAATTTAACAGCACTAGTGGCTGCACCTGAGTCAATCAAGGCTCTTACAGTCCTTGCACCCTTTCCTTGTCCTATCTCTAAGGTTATAAAAGGACGTCTATCAATTATTCTATGAGAACTTATTCCTGAGACTTCACACATTGCCATATGATAACCTGGGTCCGCATAGTCATCTACCCTGGCCTGATCTCTACCCAGTCTTCTCAACCTCATCCTTCGGATGCGTTCCAATGCTTCCGCCTGTGCCTCTTCTCGAACTCGTTTTTCTTCTTCCTTGCGTTTTTTGGCAGTGTTGAGTCGTTTTAGCATCTCCTCTGTCAAGGGTTCTTGATATAACTTGACTCTACATCCACTTATATAGCTAGGGAGAACATCACCTTCCAGTGTAGCGAGTTGAATTGCTCCACTGGTTGAGATCCTATTTATGATCATAGGTCCATAACCTCTCTTTTCGAGCTTTCTTGCATGTTGTTTTAGGGTATACACCAACACTAAGTCTCCGGCCTTCAAGCCTTTATCCTTAACATGGGCATCAAAGTATGCCTTCTGTTGTTTCTTAGCTGCATATATCCCCACAGCCGCCCTCAGTCTTGTTTCTCCTAATCGTTCAAGGTCAAAAAGTCTTGAGGAGAGTTCATGACCCGTCCATTCATGCTCTTGTGCTACTTTCAATGTAGGTATTAAGAAGTCCAACGGTAGCACTGCATTTTGGCCAAATACCATCTGAAAGGGGGTGGCTTGGAGTACCGTTTTGTAGGCGACTCGGTATGCCCAAACAGCATGGTGTAGCTGTTTGTCCCAATCAGAGCGTTTATTATTCACTAATTTGGTCAACACATTGCAAAGAATCTTGTTTGTGCTTTCGGCTTGCCCATTAGCTTGTGGGTGGTAGGGGGCAGACTTCTTATGAACTACCAAGAATTCTTTTTTTAGTATAAAGGAAGTTCGGCAATAGCCTACTCTCCCGGACTTGAATTAAATTAAGAAACAAAGGTACAATAGAAGGGGACTAGTGCCCACGGGACCCCCCAAATCTCACAAAGCAGGGGAAGCTTGGTTGATTCCTAGGTTGCAGTACAAAGAAGGTTGATCACCCTCTCGTCGCCCTCATGCGGGACCCACTTGGGTTTTAGCTTGTTGTTGATCAAAAGGAGGACTTGATGGTGCCTGAAGGGGGGGGATTTCTTACTGTTGACAATCCTTTTGCCAAGGAGGAATAGAGATTTTTCAATCGACCACTCCCTGGGGGGGTCGCCGAAGTTGAGAGCACACCGCTCCCGCCAAATTTTCCACAAGACTTCCCCTCTGATCGCGTTCCAGAGAGCCGCAGAGCATCCAATCGCTTCACCCAAAAGGACTTGTTTCCAGCTAAGCTGTTTCTGAACTCTGATTTTCAGTCCAACCATCTGCCAGATTCTGTAGGAGTTGGGGCAAGTAAGGAAGATGTGTGGGACATCTTCGATTGCACGGTGGCAGCGTTTGCACCACGGAGGGATCCCACAAATTTTGCTTGCCTTATGGTTAGTCCAAATTCCTCGATGAAGAATTTGCCATAAGAGGACCGACTTCTTAATCTCTATAAGTGGGTGCCAGATACCCATGAATTTCATGTCCCACCGAAGCCGCGTCCAGGACAGGCACCACTTCTTGTTGAGGCTGATCTGGAGGTCAGTCGTTTCTTTGATGTTCGGGATTTTGAGTAGGCTATTCCCATTGTGCCATTTGAGACCACGCGCGTTCGGAGCATCATGTCCCATGAGAAGGCGAGTTTTGTGACGATCCCAAGCGAGGCATCTGCTTTGCAAGGTGTTCCATTCTTCGTAGGAGATGTTTATGCGAGGGTCGATATCCTCGTAGTTGATCCAACTGTTGGTGTCATGTTTCCAGAGGTGTTTCCATTTTTTGAATCCTTTGTTCCATAACTTCTTGGCATTTTGAATGTTCCACGACTCCACACTCCGGATGCCATGTATCGGAAACCAGATAGAGTCGTTTTGTCTGATTCCAGCCGCCCACTTCCAGTCCTCACTGATTCTTGTGAAGCTTTTGACTTTATTCCAGCCCTTCCAAAGAGAGCAGACGAGAGTGGAGCCTTTCGGGAAGACAGGTATTGGGGAGAATAGTAGGGTCATGATGTCAAGGTTCTTCCAGTTCGGGAACCCCGTGAGGGCCAACTCATTTTTGTTTCTGAAGATCAGCTTGGCCCACGAGGCCTCCCTATTGCACCAAGCTTTAATCATCCATTTGGCTGCCAGTTTGTTAGCCATGCACCCGATGTCCAGGATGCCAAGCCCCCCGCTATCTCTAGGGCTGGTGTAGATGGCCCATTTGATTTTAGGCACCCCCCTTCTGTTATGATCACCCGTCCAAAGAAAGTTTCTGCAGATGCTATTCAGTTTGGATAGGCCTTGCTCATTCGGTCTCCAACAAGAAAGGAAATAGATGGTAGACGAGAGGAGGAACGTGTTGATAACCATCGCCCGTCCAGCGAGATTGATTTGCATGCCTCTCCAGTAATTGAGCTTGTTTTCAAGTTTGGCCAGCACCCAGTTCCATCGCTGCTCCATAGAGACGCCAAACCCCAAGGGGATTCCAAGAAGCCGAAAGATTTGGCCCTGCGGAATGATTTGACAGCCATGATCAATGAGAAGGCCAGGTTGATGTCCCACAATGGCCCTAAAGGCGGTCTTATTGTGGTTGATTTTGGATCCAGAGGCCTCACAAAAGGTATCAAGACACCTCCAGAAAGTCTCCAGGCTGGTATTATCATTGTGAACGAACGCGTTCATATCGTCGGCAAAAAGTCTCATGATGATTTGACTGTGATCGTGAGGAAGCTGGAGGCCTTTGATATTGCCAGCCTCCACATGATGAGCCACAAGTCTGCTCAGCCCCTCAGTGGCGATGGCAAAGAGAAGGGGGGCAAGAGGGCACCCTTGTCTAATAGATCTTTTAAGATGGATCGCCTTCGAAAGTTTGCCGTTAACGTTAATTTGGGTCGTTGCGTTGCCGAGAAGGGTCGCGATCATCTTAGTGAATTTCTGACTACATCCGAGGTCCTGGAGCGACTGCAGAATATAGTCCCATTCTAGCCTATCGTAGGCTTTGTCAAAGTCGATCTTGAGGAAGACCACATCTTGATTAGACTCATTTGCAAATTGAATACCTTCCCAAATATCCATAATGGTTTCCAGGATGGACCTGCCTTTGATGAAACCTTTTTGGTCCTCACTAAGCCAAGATCTCAGGTGGCACGCAAGTCTGTTGGCAATGACTTTGGCGACGATCTTGTATCCTGTTTGAAGCATGGTAATTGGCCGCCAGTTCTCGATTCTGTTTTTTTCCCCCTTCTTGTGAATCAGCTTGATAATTCCATTATTTATACAAGAAGGAAGAGCACCAAATTTTAGCGCTTCTTGCCAAACCATCCGAAGAGGGGTGGCAACCACCAGCTTGAAGGATTTAAAAAACTCGTTAGTGAGTCCGTCGGGTCCCGGGCTTTTACCGAGAGGGAGGGCATCAATGACCTCAATGATTTCTGATTCAGAGATCGGGGCATGAAGCAGGGAGTGGAGGTTGGGCGGTATTCTCCGGGGGGAAACCCTAGAGATGGCAGCCATGCAGTCCCTTCTATGGTGGGAGAGGGGGTTCGAGGTTCCCAGGAGTCTCGTGAAGTGCCCTTCGATGATGCCAACATTATCTTCTTCCGAGTTGCATACATTGCCATGTGGGTCTAGCAGTAGGGGAATCGTCTCTCTGTTGTGTTTCCTTTTAAGGATACTGCACATCTCTTTGGTGGGTTTGTCGGCTTTTCCAGCCCACCACTCCTTGAAGAAGATTTGCAAGTTTTTCCTTTGTATTTCTTCCTCGTATCTCATCGCCGCTCTGATTTTTCGGAGACCTTTCTGGGCTTGATGTTTTCCTTTGTTTACTTCCTCCTCGAGTCTCCAGAGTCTGTGGTAAAGCGCTTCCCTACGAGCCCGCCGCACTGACTCGAGCATCTTCTTAGTTCTGATCATGATCTTGCGAGACTTGTCGACCGCACTTCTCCAGCACTTGGCTGGGGCCAAGCCAGAGGCGAACGCCACCTTCCACACATCGGCAATCTCTTGATGGACGGAGGGGAGAGAGAAGGTGGAAGCGTTGGCATGGAACCATGGAGCCTTGTGGGTCCTATTGGAAGGTTGAAAGGTGATAACGATCGGGTAGTGATCAGAGATGGTGAGGTCAGTACGTTGCGTGATGGAAGGGTGGCCCCACAGATGAGTAAAACTCTGAGAGATGTAGCATCTATCAAGTCTAGCTTTCCTCAGATCCTCGCCCGCTTGGAGATTCGACCAGGAAAAGCCATTCGAGTCTTTGAATTCGACCAGATCCAAGTGGAGTTTGGTCATGTCCCACGTTTCTTTCTCCCGACTGTCGATGACCCTGCCCTTGCCCATCCATCTGTCCATAGGGTCCTCCACCATGTTGAAGTCTCCACATATAAGCACGTTGTGGGGAAGCGAGTCAAGAGAAGTCCAAGTGTTCAGCCTCTCCAAATCCCCGTTAGGGGCGTACAAAGAAACCATAGTAACACAGAGGGGAGCACCAAAAGAAACCGCAATCCAGCGGTGATTTACATCTTCAATGGAGTTCTCAAGCTTTTCAAGCCAGGGTTGTTTAACACCGATAGCCGTTCCACCGGATCCCCGCTGGTGCTTTGTTGGGATCCACACATGGGCCGAGGAAACCTGTCTAAGCCGTTTCAGTAGGTCTTCTCCGTCAATTTTAATCTCTTGAATGCATATAATGTCTGGTTTTAAGCTAATGTCGCGGAGCCATTGACCAATGATGGCCGCTCTTGAGGGGTCGGTTAGCCCCCTAGCATTTAGCGAGATGACAATCATTTTTGTGTTGATCCCTCTTTGCGGGAGGGAGCCTTGTCCTTTCTTCTCTTGGCTTCATCTTTCTTTTTCGCTGGGATCTGATCCCGACTTAGAAATCGGTTCTTATGGGGGCTTTTCCAGGGTAACTCCAAAGGCTGTTTCCCTTTGCGGGAAGCCCCCCGCTGGGGAGAATTGGGCCCCGTGCTCGGCATCGTTTCCGGGATCGTCGATCCAATGATGGAACTTTCACTATCCATGTTGTCTTCATTATTAGTAGTGAAACCATCTTCTTTGCTTGTAGTGTAGCCCTCCTGGGGAGTTTCTTTGTTGTCAGGGATCTCTAGGGCTTCGTCGTAGTTGTCTACCTCAGGTGGCTTCCCACCTGGGTAGTCGAGCTCGTTGATCTCCTTTCCAAGATTGCAGTACAAATTGCTGTGTGGGGTAATTGGCAGGTTGTTCCTCTCACCGTTGGCCCTCGGACTTCTTTTCCTTCTTCTTCTAACTTCAGTAAAGCCATCGGCATCAGCTTGTGGATTAAGGAGGCCCTTGCCTTCCCCTTCCTTGGTCAAGTGGGTCAAATCGTCAGAGATGTCTTGAGCAGTTTTGGAGGCTTCTTGAAATCGCTTGTTTTTTTGCCTGAGAGGGCAGTCTTTAATCCTATGACCTTGCTGGCCACAACGAAAGCACGCGTTGGGGAGGTTTTTGTAGGTGATATCCTGCTCCCAAACATCTCCTTCGCCCATGTCCACTTTGATCGTTGATGGAAGCGGCGAACTGAGGTCGGCCTCGACGCAGATTTGTGGGTGCCATCTAGCATTGAATGAGTGTCTTGCACCCTCATAGATGAGACCACCAATGTCTTCTCGTGAAGCCAACGGCTTACCGATAGGGGAGACTATGTCCCACACGAAGTTGTACAAGAAGTATGGGAGGTTAGGGAGCTCAACCCAAAGAGGGTACCGAAGTGATTTCGATTTGTCGGGGGTAAAGTCCGGGGACCATCTGAATAAGCACAGGGTCGTCCGACCGAGCTGCCAGGTGCCAACGCTTAGGGCTTGGAACGCCATCTCTTCATTTTCAAAGACTAGCAGCATGTGGTTTGCTGGTAAGAACTGACATTTGCTGACAATTAGTCCTCGAGGGAACCATTCTTTTCGAAGCCATTGTCGCACGATTTCGAGCGGGGGCCTAGGGCCAAACACTTGGCCGACGAGGCAAACTTTCTTGAGCTCCTCCTGAGCAGACAGAATTGCGGGTCTATTGAGGGACACGACGGGGGATTCAGCACTTTCGGATGCCCCAGGGGCGGCACACGACCCCCCCTCCAGCAGAGCGGCCAGGAAATCGGTCTCCCCAGGGGGAGGGGCCCGATTACTTTTCACGAGAGAGGAAGAAGCCACATCCATGGCCAAAAGTAACTCGCACCACTTTTACTCTTCAAACCCAAAGGCAGGCCCCTCCAACATGGAGGAGAAACTGACCGCAGACCAGGGAGATATCGAGGCCAACCATCCCAAAAACCAAGAAGCCCACAAAGAAGGGAAGCCCTATTCCCCTTTTCGACCTTCTTTTTTTTTCTTTTTCTTTTTTTTTTTTCTCTCTTTTTTCTTCTTTCTTTCTTTTTTTTTTTTTTTTCTCTTTTTTTTTTTTTTTTCTTGAGAGCAAAGGAAGAAGCGAAAATAAAAGATAAAGAAGACGACTAAGAGCTTTTAAGAGTTGAGAGATCCGGTAATAATTTTTTTTTCTAATAAATTCTATGCAAAAGCCCCACGTCTGAACTCATATCTAAATCATTTTGCTTTAAAAGAAGCCGGTCGCAGCCTCTTATCTTTCTCTGTCTATTGAAATAAAATAAATCCTTTCACTTTCTTTTAAAATAAAGCTTTCTCCGTCTTTTTTCCTTTCACTTTCTCTGTCTAAAGAGAGGCTTTTAAAACAGATGCAGCCACGTGGTGGACAGCCTCGTCTGAGGCTTTTAAAACAGATGCAGCCATGTGGTGGACAGCCTCGTCTGGATGGATAATGATTGCCACCCACCACCTAACGCAATGACGCGCTGGGTTCGAGAATCGCTATCCGTGTAAATTCTTTTTAATGCTGATCATCAGTTAAATAAACCAAAAATAGCTTTACGCAAGCTCGGAAACCATCATTCGCGAGTAAACCATCAATCGCGGGTAAAGAAACCGTCAATCGCCAGAAAGAGAAACCATCAATCGTTCAAAAAACCGTCCATCGTGGAAAAGGAGGCGAGTCCGTCGCGAATTCTCGAGCGTGTCAGTCGCGGTTCAGTCAATCGCGATAGAGACTCATGAGGTGCGTCAGTCGCGGTTCTTAGCAGCGCGCGTCTTCACGACAACAGCTTCCATCACGTTTACTACGGCTGCCTTCATGCTTGCATGCTTTCCGTCATCAAGCTGACTGTGACACTTCTCCGGCCGAAGTGTTGTCTGAGTTCACGTCAGTTGCGCCCATCCGTCTCCACCCACTCCACCTTAATCGGTCGTTAAGCGATCACATGTCCTCTCTTGCTTTTCAATAACCTCATTCAAGAAGTGGGTCCCTCTATCACTTACTAGCTCTATAGGTAGCCCGTATCTTGTGAACACATTCTCAAATAGGAACTTAGCAGTCGTCTGAGCATCATTCTTTGTCGTAGCTTTTACCTCTACCCACGTTGTTAGATAGTCTGTCGCAACAATGATGTATTCAGCATGTGAACCCTTGGCTGGGGGATTAATAGGACCTACAAAGTCTATTCCCCACTTAGAGAATGCACGTCCACCCATCATGGGTTTCAATGGCATCTCATCTTTGCGTATAGGATACTGAGTTCTTTGACAAACATCACACCGTTTCACATAGGTATGTGCATCCATGTGAAGGGTCGGCCACCAAAAGCCCGCAAATAGTATTGCCTTGATCACCCGATCTGGTCCAAAGTGCTCCTGCTACACCTTGGTGAGCAGTTTCCAAGATCTTTAGATATTCACTCTCATGGACACATAGTCTCAGATAACCATCTTTACCACGCTTGTATAAATTATCACCAATGAGTGAGTAATATAGGGCTTCTTGCTCTAGACTTCTTTGTCTAGTCAGGGTCATGTCTTGAGGGAATGTTTTCATCCTCAGGAAGGATACTAGTGGTTCACTCCAATCTGGCACTATGGACACTTGATAAAGAGTGGCATGTTCCACAGGTGGTTTAGTGTAACAGATTGGGCATTCCTTGCACAACTTTTGGACATCAGCTTCCATCGTCGGCCAATGCACTCCGAGTCTCCTTAGTGTCTGTAGGGTTCGTTGCTTTGAGTAGTGTTGCTCTAATACACCTACATGTGCTAATTGCAACCATTTAGCGTACTCATCCTCTTCCACACAACAAGCCAAGATCCCTTGGTCTGTGTGCTTGTACATACTACCTGCCATGACGTGATACTTTTGGGCTTTTACTACCTCTCTATCCCGTGTGTTTATTACTGGGTGGTTAGGCCCGTATGTCAATACTGGCACTAATGGCTTAGCCCACTGTGGCACCACTTACAAATTAAACAAGTAAGCATCAGGAAGGTCATCTGACACTCCTTGTGGGGCTTCTCCAGATGTGAGCCTAGAGAGATGGTCTGCTCTCAAGTGAGTCTTACCTTTCCTCACCACAACCTCGAAATCATATTCCATTAGCAAGAGAAACCATCTTAGTAATCTTCCTGTATTGCATGGCTTGTTTACGAGATATAGCAGTGCCTGATGGTCAGTAAAAAAAATTAAACTTATTTGCAAGCAAATAATGTCTAAACTTTTTAACTGCATATACCATGCCTAATCCTTCTCTCTCCGTAGTGGTATAATTTCGTTCAGCTGCATTCAATTGTCTACTAGCATAGGCAATTGGAAGATCCATATTACCTTCACCGGTAGGCTGCGCGAGTACACACCCAATAGCATAATTGGATGCATCAACATGAACATGGAAAGGCTTATTCCAATCTGGTGTGGTCAAGATCGGTGCTGAACATAATCACCGTTTAAGCTCATTGAAAGAATTCTCACATTCATTAGTCCACTCAAAGTTAGTCAAAAGTCCATACAGAGGCTTTGCTATGATGGCATACATGTGTATAAATCGTCGGTAATAACCACAATGCCCCATGAAAGCTTGTACTTCCTTGACATTCTTTGGCCTAGGTAACTCGGCTATGGCTCTCACTTTCTCTTCATCAATGGATATGCCATTCTTTGACACTATGTGTCCTAGAATCTTGCCTTGCCTGACCATAAAAACACACTTTTCTGGGTTCAGGCAGACCTGATATTCTCTACACTTGTCAAAGATTTGTCTGAGTTCAGGAATATGGGTTTGTCTAATGTTGGAATGAGCACACAGATCATCAACATAGACTTCTAAGTTCTTCCTCAGGAACTCTTTAAATACATGGCACATCAGCCTCTGGAAGGTAGCTGGTGCATTGGTAAGCCCAAATGGCATTACTCTAAAGGCAAAAATGCCCCATTCAGTGGCAAAAGCCTTCTTGTGCTGATCTTCTGGAGCTATGGCTACTTGATTGTAGCCCGAAAATCCATCAAGGAAGCTGTACACTTCCTTGCCTGCTACTCTTTCTAAGAGGTGCTTTGTGATAGGAAGCGGATAGTTATCTCGAATTGTGGCTGCATTGACCTTCTTTAAGTTAATGCATACACGCAGCTTTCCATTTTTCTTGGGCACCACTACGATGGGGGATACCCACTCAGTGTGCTCAATTTCATAGATGAATCCAGCTTCTACCAGTCTATCTATCTCCTCTTTGATCTTAGCAGTGTAGTTATCGTTATAAGTGTATGGCTTCTGCTCGGATGGTTTGGCATCCGCGGTCATGGGAATGGTGTGTGAGCATATGTCAGGGTCTACACCTTTCAGGTCCTTGTAGCTCCAAGCGAATACATCTCTGTATTCTCTTAGCAAGGCTATCAATTCGTGCTCTTCTTCTTTCGTCAGGTCATGTCCTATGTAAGTGCATCTCTCCTCTCCTTCTTCTAGAGCTATCACTATTTTCTTGGTGGTTTCTTTGTTATCATAGGCCTCCCCCGATTGTGCCTCTCGTTTAGGCATTCTGATCATGACTCTCCTGTCATCTATCTCATACTTCTTAAAATTTTCCGGGACCTCAAACAAAGGTTCTTCCTCTTCCGGTGTGACTTCTCTCTTTTTTCTTTTCTTTCCTTCTTCCTTCGGGGTCACATGTGTGGCTAGCCTTACATCATTTGTAAGCTCTCCATACCTCTGGGGTTGAAATTCTACTTCATAGAAGTATTCTTCATCTGATGCAAAAGGTGGGTCCATGATGATTGACTCTAGATCGGAGTCACTTGCATCCTCAAATGCATCAGGGCTAGGTTCACACTCTTCTAACACTGCCTCTCCCATGATCGGCTCTATGGAGAAGACTAAAATGTCATAGCCATCTTCATCACAGTGAGGTGTCCATTGTTCTTCATTGATGGCTACATCCATTGTTGCTAGGATTTCTGCCCAGCCGTGGGGTTCAAATTCTTCGTTAGGAAAGACTACAGGTGCATAGGCTGGGTCTTGAATTGATCTATGTGTTTCTTTTGCATCTACCTCTCTGGCTTTTTCTCTCTTCTCTTCTTCTACTACTACTTTGCACATCCATAAGTGGGTGTCTTCATGCATCCATGAGGATCCTGATCCTATGGAATGCACCGACTCCGTATCATCTTTGGCTCTATGGATGGGATTCCATTGGATAGGAGGGACATCTCTATGAGAGTAATCTTTGAGATTCACTTTGGTCGTAACACCTAAGTGTTGGTTCCCCAGTCCTGTACCACTTGCAACTGTCGCATAAAGGGTCGTCCCAAGATCATTTCATAGGCATGATTTTTGCTAAAATCACATATAGCAAATGTATGCTCGAACTCAACACCACATGTGGTGAGAGTTATTCCTTCTAACAGCCCTAAGGGTCTCCCTATGTGACCATCGGCCATTTGCAATTTCATCCTCGTGGACCTGAGTGTTGGCTTGCCCCAACGCTTCCATAGGGAAGTGGTAGCAATTGCAACTCCTGCGCCTGAGTCTAGAATGGCCTTGGTGGTGTATCCTTGATGGGTGATAGGAAGATATGTGTTTCCCTCTTCGCCCTCACTCATTTCTCCTATCTTGTCCAATGGTATTTCTGGCACTGTTCTCTAGGATCCTACCTGGGAACGAGGTTCTGCTATCTCTGGTACTTGTTTGGCTACATGTTTCCATAGCTCTGGCCTTATTTTGAGTAGCTCTTCTAAGGTGAGGTTGCACTGTACTTTAGTGTTTTTCACTACCTCTGTGTTCCTAGGTATGACTGAGTCCTCATTTCGTACCATGACTGTGGGTGCTCTCATACAAGTAGACTTAGCTTCCCATGGGCCTGTGAAGTGGGGTAATTCTTGCAGAGAGTTAGACTCAAAGTCTAATCTTTCCTGAGATTGGGTGCTCTCCTGCTCCTCATAAATGGATGGGATGTCTTGTGGAAATTGGTTGTGTGCATCATCCACAAGTTCAATGGGAGGAGGGACTTCACTCTCTTTAGCCCATTTGTCTTCTTGAATCTCGCGTAGGAATTCTGGTGTGAACCGATTCATAGAAGATGATGTGTCTGGCTCCGTAGAGTTAGGCACATAGGCTTCCTAGGCAGGAAGACCTGCCCTTTCACTTGCCTTGTCCTTGTGTTGAGAGGCGGGTTCCTTTTCTGATTGTGCAATTAGCCTCTCTATTCTTTCTAACAGTCCTTCAAAGTGCAGCTGCGTCTTGGCTGAGCTAGTTAAAAAGGCGGCTGGCTTCAAACATGGTTTGAGCCAACTCCACCATCTTAGCACAAATTTTAGTTTGTTCAAGCTCTAATTCTGCTCTAGGGTAGCACTTTCCATGATCAGTTACGTTTGGCCCATCTTGGATTCTGGCCTGATATGCTTTAAGCATCATGTTTAGGTCCTCGGGAGTGGGATCTGCTAGGACTGATCCTACTCTAGGGGGTGGTGGGATTAGGTGAGGCGGGTTGGAAGGTGGCGGGTCGGATGGAGTTGGGAATGGTGGAGGTGGGGTAGTGTGAGAGGGAGTTTGAGATGTGAGTTCGGTTATCCTGGCTCTCGTTTCTCTTAGGCTTTCCTCAAGTTCACTCATTTTCTTTGCCCATTGTCTTTTCATTCTTTCACGACTATCTCTCCAAGCTCTAGTCCTCTTCTTTGTCATGCTCTCCATTTCACTAACATGTGGGCTCTTTTCCTGGCCTACGCTTGGGTTCTGCTGTAAGGCTTGGGCTCTAGTGACCACTTGTTTTGGTGCATTGGACGTTACACTTCCTGTGGAGTCTACAACTAACCCTACGACATTGATAGGAGTGATTTTCGGCATATTATTAGGATTCTTTGGGCAGTCTCGTAAATGATGCTCCTTTCCACACTCCTGGCAATAGCCCTGGATCGTCACTGACTGGGGTTGTGTAGGTGGAGGTAAGGGGCAATCACAAATGAGGTGATCACCCTGACATCTATAGCATGGCCCTCTAGGGAATGGGGGTCTTACCTGCCTAGGTTGGGGTCTAGAGTTAGGGTTTGTGTACATTACATTGGTGTACTCTGGCTCCCAGCTAGGTTCACTTGGTTCTTCACTGTAGTAGGACTCACCATGTTCAGGAGACTGCATGTAGTAAGCATGGGGACTATCGACATGTGCAGAATCAAAGCTATGGTCACTGGGATCACTTTCTGAAATTAATGGTGTTACTGGGACTATAGCTCTATTCAGGTTTTCTTCTACAGCAGCATACTTTACCAGAATCACATTAGTAGGAGCAGGTGGTTGTTGTGCTAGCACTGGCTGGGGTCTCAGTTGGGCCTGATATTGTGGTTGGTAATTTTGTTGAGGCCTAGTATACTATTGTGGTGGGTATTGACTCTGGTATCTGCCTTGTTGAGGGTATGGCTGAGGGTAGGTTTGCCTAACCGCTTGCTTATTGTATGGGCAATCTTGTGCTGAGTGATTTGTGTATCTTCGCTCTATGGTGCAGTACTGACTACTAGGATTTACTTGGGGTTGAGCCATAATGGGACATACATTTGCCATATGGTCACCCCCACAAGTATAGCATCTTTTCACTGGGGTAAATCTTGGGATTTGTTTGCTTGTGACACCTAGTTTCTGAGCTACCTTCTCTGCTAATTCCTCAATAGATGTGGATTGAGTGGAAGAGAGACTAGAAGCACCATCTGAGTCTTTGTAGATTTTGGAGAGCTCTAGTTCTTCCCCTAGGTTATCCTCAATGTCAATGCACATGCGTACACACTCTTCTATGGTCCTAGGGTCCTTCAAGTACACATATGATCTCAATTTGGTACTTAGCAATCCATCTAAGAATAAAGCCACTTGCTTAGCTGGTGTGGGTAACTCAGGGACAGGGCATCTCTCTAAGTATTGCCTAAATCTTCTTCCAGCAAGTCTCACGGTTTCTTGAGGGGTTTGCTTGAAGCTGTGAATCAGCGAGGAAGTGTTATGTATTATGCCACTTTTAGAGAATTCGATAATGAATGCCTCCAGAAGTTGGTCTATGCTCCTGAACTGCCTCTTGTTTAGTGGCGAAAACCATGTCAGGGCAGTGTTCCTAAGGGTTAGACCAAAGGCATTGTACTGCGTGAACAGATCTTCAACTTGTTCAGCTCTCAAGACTTGCCTAAACTCAGCCACATGATCGTATGGATCTCCAGTGCCATCGAAGTAGTTCTTCATGGACTTAACTAGCTGAGTCGGTCTCAAAGTCCTTGTGTGCTCTCTAGGTCTTGGTAGAGGGAACTCATCCGCATTTCTTTGATTCCTGGAAGCTCTAAGTACCTCAGGTTCTACTCTATTTGTTTCCGTCCTCGTTCTTTCTCTGCCCCCTGGGTTGGTTACTTCTAGCCTATCTTTACTTCTGTCTCTTTGAGCTCCATGAGCCTGGGAGGTTCCAGCTCCATGAGCCTGGGAGGTTCCAACTCCATGGTGACCATGGGACACGTTCGATCTTGGTTGGGGGAAAACGAATTCACCCTTCCAAGTGTAAGCATGCATGTCATGTTCTGTAACCACAAAGATCCTCTCTGAAGCGTGATCTAAGTAGGTCACCCTGCCTGGGCTATCAGGATCTTTGAACTCATAGATCAGAATTGATCCTACATCATTTGGCCTATTTGATTTATACCTCCAAAAGGCTTCATCGGTTTCTTGATTTAGGAGAAGATCTATGCTCTTATTATCCTGGGGAATCCACTCTGGATTGAGGATTCTAGTAAGAACAGATTTGCCTCGAGGGGTTCCAAGTTCCATAACCATGTTTCCTTGCTCTAGGTCACCTATGTCCGTTTCTGGGATCACATTTTCGAATTCATCTGTCCTATCAGGGTGACTGGTGACTACGTATATGGTTCCTTCTTTGTCCAGGTATGCTCCATTTTCAAACTTGACAGCTGGGCGTTCTAGTCCAATGGATTGGTCTAGGTTTTTAATCTAGACCACAGATCTTCTTAGGCCGTCCTCATAAATGCTAGCACCTAATCGGTTGGTCCTAATGTATTCCAACTGCGTCTTGTAGGGGCCTTCCACCCTATACAAATATGGCACTCCTGAACTTCTTGTAGGTCTATCCATGCCTTGAGACATCTCTGATTCACTAGTCTCAGAGCTAGGGTAATGCGAGTGGTGGCTCAACTGCTGGGCCCAAGACCTAGCAGTGTGGTTGACACTAGCCTCTGAAGACCTAAGGCTTTGTCTATCTCTCCCTAGATGTCGCCCTGATCTAAGGTTCATAAGCCTAATTGAATAGCCCAAATTTGCCCAAGTACAACCTCGTTGTTGAGTTCTTTTGTATCAGTTACTTGATTCTTTTTTAGTTGATTACCGTGTTTATGGTCTTGTCTGGTATCACGTCGTTAGGCATACTTGAGTGTATTTCCGCACTTGAAGTTGATCATTCCACCTTAAGTTCCTTTCCTTTAAAATTCTCGACCGTACAAAGATTATGTCATTAGCTTGAACTTGAGTGTTTAGGTAGTCTTCAACTTGATAAATGCCTATCGCCACCCTGGCCTACTCCTATCACTAGTCGTTCTTAACCTAAGCTAGGAATTGACAGAGGGAGTTGAGAATATTTCGACCTTACTTGTTGATCCCTTGCTTTATGACGCTCAAGAACCCGGTTCTCAAGCTTGCCAAAAAACCGTTGCTTTGGATGCCCTCAAGTGCTCTCAATGGACCTGTAAAAGTCCCAAAGTTAGCTCAAGACTTAGATTCAAAGGGCACAAAAAAAAAATCACTTTCATTCATGTAACTCAAAGATCAACTATTCTTTTGGTTTTATGGAAAACAACCCTGGAAACCCCTTAGCTTTTCTTCCCCTGGATATAGTCCACTTAAAAATACTATGGCTAATAATCCTGATATTAATTTTACCGTAACCAGTGGAAGTTTTGGTAGTACTCCCCACGAGCTTTCCAACAAAACAAGAATCACAGCAAACGGGTTTCGTATGAGAAAGTTATGACCGCTCAGGGTTTTGGGACTAAAACAGGGTTCAAACAGGCTAACTGTTCTCAGGATTTTTCTCAAAAATACATGTGTAGGGACCTCACAAATCACTAATTGCTAGACCAATATGCCCAAAAACTATCCCCAAAGCTTAGAATAAAAAACCCTAATTTTTTGGCCGAAAAGCCTGTCAATCGCGATCGACAGGTCTGTCAATCGTGATTGACAGAGGTGTCCGTCGGGGCCTGTCGGTCGCGATCGACACGTAAATCGCGATCGACAGTGTTAATTGCGATCGACAGAGTCGGTCGTGAGTCCTGTCAATCGCGATCGATGGTGTCAATTGCAATCGACACTTTTTCCGGGATTTTCACCGTGATTTCAGTCAATCGGGGATGTGTCCGTCGCGATGGACACATGGCAACGCGAATTTTGGTGTCAATCGTGAATTTTCAGTCGGTCGCGATCGACGGTGTCAATCGTGATTGACTAAATCCTACGTGGCAGTCAGTCGGTCGTGAGGTCTGTCGGTCGTGATTGATAGGGTCTGTCGGTCGCAATTGACAGATGTTGTCGATCGTGGCTGTCGATCGCGATGGTGTCGATCGCGATTGACAGAGAAACACGGAATTTTTCAATTTTTTTTAGTGATTTGGAGTGTGCTCTTTGTGCTGGTCCTAGTGGTGCACTTAGTTTTACCAATTGGTCGAATTTTCTATCGATCGCGATCGACAGAGGTCGGCAACACAGAGAAAGTTTTTGAGTTTTTCCGTACCTGCACAGTGTGCTGGAGGGGATGATACAGCTGGATCCTACAAAAATAAGAAGAGAAAAATAAGAAGTGTCCTCAAAGCTCGATCCCCGGCAACGGCGCCAAAATTTGGTGTAGCTCAGTGATGAGTAGCACCTCCTTTAATGTCAATCCAGGAAGACGTGAGGATGGTATGAAGACCTCGAGCAAGTGAAGGCACAAGTGCGTGAGTGAGAAGCACACTAACAAGCACACACATACACACACACGTGCACACAAGGCAAGACAAAGAGTGAGAGCAATGGAGTTCTTTTAGATTACTTCAAAAGTGCTCATACAAGTTTAGATCAATTACAAGCTAGCCTCAAAAATGAGCTCTCTAGCTCTATTTATAGTTTTTGACTAGGTTTTGGCCGTGTCCAGACCTAGTGTCCGGCCTAGTTAAAAATTAGGTTCTCTACCCTATTTGGAGGTTCAAACGAAGTCTAAAAAATATGAAAACTGACAGGTAGGTACTTCTAAAGCTCCTCAAGCTCAAGGACTCCTTGGCTTGCACAAAATGGAGCTACAAGAATATGAAATGGTATTTACAATGGTTTTTAGTGATGAAAATCACTATTTTTGTAGGGGTTTCTATTAACATTTTGACATACATTTCCTGGAGCTCCCTACTTGCTCCTTCTCCTTGTGTGTCCACCTCTTTTATATGCATTAGTGTCCTGAAAAAAATATTGGCCTACTTGCCAGATCGTCGTTGACTGCTCTGTCTGCTTGTACTTTCTCTTCTCTCTGACTCCCTTCGTAAGCTTCCTTGCCTTGTGAGTCCTTCAGTTCCAACACATATATATAGATACACACACATACATGCATATGCATAGATAATGCACATGCATATGCATACATACATGCTTACATGCATACACACACATACACACGCATACACACATACACATACACACATAGATACACACACACACATATATGCATACACACACACATAGAGAGACATACACAGACATGCATACATATGCATACATAATGCATATGCATATGCATACATACATACTTACATGCATACACACACACATATGCATACATATGCATACATATGCATACATATGCATACATAATGAACATGCATATGCATAGATACATGCATACACATACACACACATAGACACATACACACACATATGCATACATAATGCACATGCATACACATACACACACATAGACACATACATACACATGGACACATACACACACATATACACATAAATTTACACACACATAGACACACACACACATACACACACGTACACACATAATGCATGTGCATATGCATATATACATAATTACATGCATACACATACATACACACACATGCATACATATGCATACACACGTAGAGAGACATACACACACATGTAAAGAGACATACACACACATACACATACATGCATACATATGCATACATAATGCATATGCATATGCATACATACATACTTACATGCATACACAGACATACACACATATACACACACACATGCATACATACATGCTTACATGCATACACAGACATACAAACATATACACACACATACACATATGCATACATATGCATACATATGCATACATAATGCACATGCATATGCATAGATATATGCTTACATGCATACACATACACACATAGACACATACACACACATAGATACATACACGCACATGGACACATACATACATATACACACAGATTTATACACACACATACACAAACACACTTACACATGTATACACACAGACATACACACATAGACACACACACTTACACACATAGACACAGACACATACACACATACAAACTTACACACAGAGAGATACACACACATATATAAACAAACACATACACACATAGACACATACAAACTTACACACACACATGCACACATCCACACACATTTACACACACATACACATGAATATAGACATATATATACAGATACACTCATATATACACACATAGACACACACATACACACATAGACACATACATACTTACACAGACACATACACACATCCACACACATTTACACACATACATACAAATGCATAGACACATATATACAAATACACACATATATACACACAGACACACACACACATAGACACACACACATACACACACATGGACACATACACACATATATATATGCATAGACAGACACATAGAGACATACACACATATATATATATGCATACACACACATAGAGGCACGTACACACACACATACACATGCATGCATACATATGCATACATAATGCATATGCATACATACATACTTACATGCATACACATACACACACATGCATATGCATACATACATGTTTACATGCATACACACACACACTCACATATACACCTAAATACACAAATACACACATACATATGTACACGTATATATATGGATTTCTAACCCATTTTGTTTTATATGTTAGGTATTAGGGATCTTAGTAGAGAGAGAAAGGCAAAACTCACTCTCATAAAAAGTCTTATGAGAGCAAGAGTTCTGTCTGATACTCTAGGGATCATCATGCATGAGTACTCAGAGATGCCTAATGATGAGCTAGATTATACGATCCAGATGCTTACCCAGCGATCAGAGGAGGGCTCTTCTGCGGCTCCACATACAGGAAGACAACTATCTGTTCATAGGTATGTTTTTTTTCATAAACTTTTTAAATGATATTATAAAACATATTTTTATGTATTTTTATCTATCTATTTTCAGGACACCTATACCACCTCCAGATCATGATAGTAGAACAGATTTGCCTATGAGGGCATGCATAGGCACCTTAGGACTATAGTGCGATATAGAGTCAGAGGGGAACATTGTGTACATAGGGAATGGAGTTCAAGAGAAGAAAAGGGGCATTATGCAACTCTTACCTGCGCCCTGTCCACTTATAGTGGAAGTAAGTATAAATTTTATATATAAATTGAAATAAATATCTTATGTTTTATTTACATTTTTTATGCCTACATGCACAAATGTATACTTATACATGCATACACAATTATAAACACTTGCATATATTACATGAATACATTAATATTTTACATAAATGCATATGCATATATACACATATGCATACTAACACATGTATACATATATCACACACATGCACACACATACATATACATGAAATGCATATATATGCATACTAACATATGTATACATATAATACACATGAATACACACACATATGCATACAAACATGATAACAATTTGCTCCTCGAAGATAAAGCTATATATAAAATAATTAGGCATACCTTGGAGCTTCATGTTCTAATTGAAAAGAACATGATTTCATCTCTCTAGTAGGATTCATTGTTATCCATTCAGAAGCTTCAAGTTATTGATCGATAACTAGAGTAGAATTTACTATCTAATTTGCTCATATGTTTTCATTATTGCCATCATTTTGGTAAGACATCAATATAGTCTCATCTTTATTATCTTCATCATCACGGAAGATTTTTGATTCTGGATCTATCAAAGGTCCATCTGTCCATTTTTTATACCAATCCATAGGCGTCATCTTTTAGATCTTAATGGATGATCTTAATGGATGATCATGAGGCAAGAATCGTTGATGTCGAAGATAAATATTTTTGTTGAGATTCTTACTATAGATTGATCTCAACCAATCACCACAATATGGAAAAGCTTTATAAACCTTAGTAGATATTCCTGCATCATGAAAATGATAAAAGTATAATTAGATTAAATCATATTTATTTATATGCATATTGAATAAAAAAATTACATCAATACTTGAACAAACACCATATCCTAGAAAATCGTGAATAGTCCAAGACACAATACCACGAACCGTAATATGTCTTTCATTGATGCTTTTCGATACATCAATGACATTAATCTTGGAGATCGTCAATGAGAGGAGCAAGATATATATTTGTTGAGCCCATAAAAGTCATATTGGTCAAAGTCAATTGCAATCAAAGTCAACTATATACAAAGTCAAAAGGTCAAAGTAAAATTGGTCAAAGTCAACATGTTCAAGATCAAAGGTCAACATAGGTGAAGTCAAAGTGTTCAAAGTTCAGGTGTCAAAGTACACAAGTAGTGCACCCTTAATTGTTCACAAAGGGTATAATTGGAGAAAGTTGGTTGTAGGTTATAGAGGTATTTCTCTAATTTCTCTAAGGTTCAAGGTGTTTTTAAAGTGTTTTGGAAGGTTCAGGTGAACCCTCTCTTAGGTGCACAAGTGAAGAATTAAAAGGCAAAATGTGAAGGTATGTGAAGCGGCAGCATACGCAGAAGTGAAAGTATGGCCCCCCAATTAAAATTTTTGTTTTAGTCTAAAGTCACTACAGGACAAAACAGGGATTCATTGGCTGCCCACTTGTGGAGACAATCTTGGGACATCAAAGTGAGCACCAAGATACTCTTGCAGTTAGGAGCGTATGTGAATCGACACTCGAATCAAGGCAAGTTCTATTCTTGGAAAAAAGCAAGACTAAGCAAGGAGAGCATAGTCTAAGCTAAGCAAGAGAGAGAAGTGCAAGAGACACACAGTGTGCAATGCAGAGAAGTGAAGTGCAAGGTGTGCAAAAAGAGTGACTAAGGAAGTGTGTAGAGAAGTGCTAAGCTAGTCCCCCAAGGATCCCAAGGTCTCATTGCAGTGTGCGTTTGCCGACAGAAGGTGTTCATCCCTCCCCCTTATTGGAAGCTTGGTGCAAGGTGTGCACAAGTGCAGGCTTGGAGAAGGTGGAGGTTTGGTGCAGAGGAGTTTGGCAGCAACAAGACCTTGGGTATTCGGTATTTTGTAATTGAGTACTCTGTGGGTTTTTGCACAGAAGCATTGGATTGTATTGTGCATCACCACTGTAATTGTCTTATTATAATCAATCGACAAAGGCTTTTAGTGTGTATCTTTCTTCTTGTCTTTCCCTTTTCTCCTACAAACACTCAAATCCCTTCTTGTCTAAGAGTCCCCCAACAAAATTTGGCATGCTCGGTGGGACCCAAGGAGATTTGATCATAGGAGAAGACAACAAAGTGAAGAAGAGATCAAGTGCCGACAGTTCTACTTCATTGGACTTCATTGGATCAAGAGGTAAGTTTTCATATTAATTCTCTTAGTCTAAGAGGACTATGAACAGCTCATGACCGCAACCCGGTCCCAAACATTGAGGGTCACCTGCAAGCAAACAAGAAGGAAGGCTGTTAGAAGATCCTCCAGTCCACTTTCGTCAACCTCATCAGTAAAGAGCATGGCAGGATAGGTAGACTTGGAAACCTTACTATCAAGATTAAATATAAAATTTCCTTCTTTCAAAGGCCTAGCTCAGGAAGATCCGGACGAGCATATTAGAAGGTTTTTAGCACTATGCAAAACTAGAGGCTTAATGGGAAGAGAGGATGCCTTTTTGATACTCTTCCCTACCACATTAGAAGGGTTAGCTGATAAATGGTTCAGCCAGTTTGTTGAGAACCATTTCACCACTTGGGACTTAATAAAAGATGCATTCAAAAATCAATTTCAGCATGGAAATACTACAGAGATCATTATAGAGGAATTAGAAAACTTGAGACTGAGTCCAGGTGAAAAATTTTTAGAGTTTGTAACTAGGGCCATCGCACTAATGGCTAAGTTGCCAGATCCTCCACATGATTTTTTTGTTAAGAAATGGTTAGCTAAGCCACTTCCAGTGACCAATCAATGTAAAATCAAGGAATTAGTGTTGCCCACAGCCTCCATAGAGGAGTTCACCAACACAGCTACACGGCTGGAGTAGATAAGGCAACAGTATGGAGCAATTTCTTCTTAGCTACCATATTCTACAGAAATGGAGGATCCAGTAATCCAGCTAAGGAAAGAGCTAAAGGGCTTAAAAAGGAATAAGCCCCACAAAGAGGAGGAGAATGTTGTTACTCTGTTAAGGAGGGAGATTGAGGCATTAAAGCTCCAAAAGGAGGAGGAAGCCCAAGCAGAGGAATTGGCTCAGCTGCGACAAGAGTTGCAAAAACTCAAAGGGGTGGCATCAAGAGTGGACTTTGGTGTACCATGTGCAGCAAGCAAGGTCATATAGTAAGTGAATGTCCTCTGTTAAGTGTGACTTGCCAACTATGCAGGAAAGCTGGTCATGAGGCCCAGAAATGCCAATCAAGAGGAATGCCTGCAACAACATATTGGACACAAAGAGGACCCCTACCACCAGCAAATGTGATGGTGGCTGCACCAAATCAAGGTAACAATCACAACCCTAGACGGAGGGATAACTTTGGAGATGGCCCCAGGAGGCCAATTATTTGTTTCAGATGTGGAGAATGTGGGCATTATCAAAGTAGGTGCACTCTACCAGAAAATGCCCCTCCTTGCAGGAACTGCCCAGAGGCTAGAGACCACTTTGTTGTCCTAAGAACCAAGCATCTTCATCTAGGCCCCACATTCAAATGATTTTTGTGTGCAAAGAAATGGTAGATCAAGCCAGGGTGCCATCACCATCTACCAGGGTGGTGCAGTTAGAAGAAATTGAATCTTTTATAGTGCAGACAAGAAGCAAGGGGAAGGCTCAAGTGGACATAGTTCAAGAATCAATGATTAATGGATTGAACAAAGACAAAGTTGCATCGGAAGCCAAAGACACCACATGTGCAGATACAAGGCAAAAAGAAAATCTCTTAGGTACTAGTGATGCCATTGAACATGCATTCAAAAGGGCTCATGAGGAGTTTGATAAGTCAAATGGAGCCCATGCTCTTAAGGAATCAAAAGCTTCCAGACTACTCAAGTCCATGAAAAAGGAGGTTCGTATTTTTTATTTAATAAAGATGGATGGGAAATTCCGGTCAGAACTCTTGCAGAGAATTGATGAGGTGTCCATGACAAGTTTAGTGGCAAAGGCTGCTGTTATGCATAAAGATAAAATTGTAGGGGAAGCACCCCTCACAAAATATAAGAGCCCTCAGCTAACAGTTTCTATCAAAGGTCATGAGTTTTAAGGAGTTATTGTGGATGGTTCTGGCATTAACTTGATGCCTGAATATACCATGAAAAAGGTTAGACTGCACCCTTCAAGACCTGCCAACTTCAGCGTAACACTGGCAGACCAAAGCATAGTAAAGCCTATGGGAGTGGTCCTTGGAGTCCCAGTTAAGATACAAGGTACCATCTTTAACTTGGATTTTGTTGTTTTAAGGCTGCCACAGGTAGAAGGAAGTTTCCCTCTGTTACTTGGGAGACCTTGGTTAAGGGATGCCAATGTACTACATGAATGGGGTAAGGACATAATGTGGGTAAAGCAAGAGGGGAAAGAGTTATAGCATATAATTTTAGAAGAAGGACCAGACAACCAAAGACATAACAACATGATGCAGACAATTGGTATTTGTATGGAAGAAGAATTGTTGGACAACCCAGAAGCACATCTATTTGAAGAAGCAAATTTATATGAAGATGAAAATATGTTGGCCTGGCTTCATGCAGAAGACCCATCTTCCTGCTATGGAATTTTTCCAAACTCAAGTAGAGAGGAAGAATATGAAGAAAAAGAGGACATCATTCAGGTTACTGATTCGAGTGAAACAGTCTCAGTCAAAGGCCATAGCAGAGAGAAGAAAAGCAAAGCCCTTAAGTGTAGCAGTGATGAAGCTACTCCAAATCATATGTCAATGGCCACTTTTTTATGGATATTGGTATGGATATCATCTGTTATCTCAATTTTTATGATAGTAAGTGCAGGGCTTTACAAGGATGTGGAAGGAGTACCTACAAGTCTTTGAAAATAGAGGGTTCCATTGGTAGAAGAAGTTGGAATAATAAAAATGGAAATTTGCAGATTAAGTCATAAAGTAGCTGAAACAAAGATACAAAAGATGAAGTGTGGAGGAGATAATATTCTAATGAAGGATTTAGGGTACCCCTATCAAATGACCAGTGTGCCCAACAAGATGAAAAAACCAATGAAGTGCAGTACAATTGGAGATTATGGAGGAGTTTCTCTGAGTCAACATATCAAGGCTCATGGCCTATCATCAACAAAAGTGAAGATTTATAGATCACCTGGAACCTGCAAAATTTGTCCAGGTTGTACATAGCTTTCTCTCGTCATTTTTGCTTAAGTTTTCGTAGTTTTTATCCATTTTTATGCCTTTTCTTTGATTTTCTAGAAAATTTAGTAACCCTTTCATAGCCCTTTGCAAAAGTACAATTTTGGAAATTTTTGGGAATTTTTGGGAATTTTTCAAGCATTTTTAGATTTTTTTCTAAAATTTTTCATCATTTTCAAATGTCATTTTATTGCCACATTGGAGGAATAAAGGAAGCTCTCTGTGGTTTTGAGTGAGGAAATTGGCCTAGCCCTGTAGGGAATTTTTTGAGAATTTTTTTGGATTTTTTTGCTTTTTTTCTATTTTTCTATATTTTTCTCTAATTTTGGATATTTTTTCACAAAAAAAAAGGGGGACCACCCTAGGGATTTTTTTCGAAAAAAAAAAGATTTTTCAAAAAAACAAAAAAAAAACTCTCTCTCCCTCTCTCTCTCTCTCTCAACATATACAAATGTATGTATATGCATGTGTATATGTATGAAACATCCATGTGCGTGTGGATGCATTTCCATTTGCATCCATGTGCATGCATGTGAATGTGCATGCATGTGGATGTGCATATACATGTATTTAAGTATATGTTACTGTGTGTATGTGTATATATATATATATGCAATAATGCATGCATGTAAGTCTTTTTATGTGGTTGTAGAAATGTTTGTGCATATGCATGTGTATGTGTGTGTATGTGTAAGTGTATGTGCACATGTATCTGTGTGTATATATGTGTGTGTATGTGCATGTGTATATGTGTATATGTGTGAACGTGCATCTTCATCATGTATAAGTGTATATGTGCATATCAATAAGTGTGATTATGCTATCTAATGAAAATAACACAATTCGAATGATATACAAAGAATGGAAATTGTACTTACAATAGTTAGCCATACTTTTTGCTTGGTTACCTTCTTGAATAACCTGCAATAAAGAGAGAGAGAAGAGAGAGAGAATTCAAAGCGAGAAAGACATAGAAAGAGAGAAACAAAGACAGAGAGAGAAAATACGATAGAGCTTAGGCAAAACAACAATTCTACATATACTTGTTTTAGCTCGTAAGCGCAACGCAATTGCGAACGTTGGAGAGCTCTTTGATTAGATGCGTGAAAATGCTGATCGAAGAGCCTCCAACATTTTAACTTTTTTCTGTCAATAGACCATCGTGTAAGCGATGGTAACGCGTCGTAAAAACCACTAGAATTGGCATCACATAAGCGACATTTTTTAGCATCACTTATGCGACGCTTTTTTAAACCGTCGTGTTAGCGACACTCTATGCGAGCGTCGCACACCCTGTCGCACACCCTGTCGCACCACACATCGAAAAAAACATCATTTGGCTCGTCGTTTAATCGACGGTCTGCGCTCGACACTCCTTGCGATGCATTTTGCAATTTTTTAACGACGAAATTGTGTCGCCTTAACCGTCGCTATGCGCCCATATTCCTTGTACTGGCACCAACTCTGTCTCATCTAACGTTCTATGGAGTGGGTTCCATTGCAATGATGGTACATCTCTATGATAATAGCCTTTAAGATTGACTTTAGTGGTCACACCTAAGTGTTGTAAGTACAAGGATTGGTTCCCCACTCTTGCACTATCTGCAATTGTCTCATGAAGGGTCTCCCTAAAATCATCTCATATACATGATTCTTACCAAAACACATAAGGAAAATGTATGTTCAAGCTCAACACCACAAGTAGTGAGAGTTATCCCTTCTAGTAGCCCTAAAGGTTTCTCAATATGGCCATCTACCATTTGCAACTTCATCCTAGTTGGTCTAAGATTTGGCTTGCACCACCTCTTCCACAAGGAAATGGTAGCAATAGCAACTCCTACTCCTAAATCTAAAATAGCTTTTGTAGTAAATCCCTAGTATGTGATAGGAAGATAGGTATTTCCTTCTTCTCCTTTGATCATATCTCCTCTTTTATCTAAGGGTATTTTTGGCACTATCTTATGTGATCTTATACGAGACTAGGACTTGGCTATTTTTGGCACTTGATTAGCTAGATGTCTCCACAACTCAAGTTTGATCTTGATTAGTTCCTCTAAAGTGAGATGACACTACACTTTAGTGTTCTTCACTATTTCCATGTTCCTTGGTAGAATTGATTCATCGTTCCTTAGCATAACTGAGGGGGCTCCCACATGAATTGACTTCAACTCCCATGGGCTTGTGAAATAAGGAAATTCCTGCAAGGAATTGTATTCAAAGTCTAAGCGCTCGCTTGACTACACATCTTCTTGCTCTCCATAGATAAAGGGAATGTCCTGAGGAAATTTCTCATCCATTATCTCAATAGGAGGTGGGTTCTCACTCTCTTGGGCCCATTTCTCCTCTTGTATCTCTCTCAAGGACTCCTAGGATTGATTATTTATAGAGGAAGGGATTAGGAATATGAGCTTTTTGAGGTAGTAAGCTTATCCTTTCACTTCCACTACTTTGAGCCTCAGGTGTAACCAAAGTCTTGGGTTTAACTACCAATTGCTCTAACTTCTCCAAAGGTCCTTCAAAACATAAATTGTGCCTTCACAGAGTTCATTTGATTGAAAAGATGGCTTGCAGGCTAGTTCTACCATTTTTGCACAAAGTTTGGTCCTCTCAATCTCTAGGTCCGCTCTGGGGTAGCATTTATCTAACTCTACCACATTATGCCCTTCCTTAATTCGATCTTGGTAAGCCTTGAACACCATGTCCAAGTCTTGAGGATTAGGATTTCCTAAAATTGATCCTACTCTAGGTGGTCGTGGAATGGTTGGGTTTTGATGAGATGTTAGGGGTCATGTGTGGGAATGCATTTGGGATGCGATCTCAGTTAGTTTTGTTTTTTGTTTCTTGTATGCTTTATTCTAGTTTGATCATCTTTCTAGCCCATTTTCTCCGAATTCTTTCTTGGCTATCCTTCCAAGTTCTTGTTCTTTTGTAAGCACACTTTCTGACTCACTCACCTTTGATTTTTTCTCTTGATCTACACCTAGATTCTGTTGTAGTGCATGTGATCTTGTAACCACCTATACACAGGTTGTAGTTGTCACCCTTCCATTTGATTCTATGATCAAGCCAATAAAATTGATTGGTGTAATCTTTTTAATATTGGTTGGACTCTTAAAGCAATCTCTTAAGAGGTGTTCTTTCCCATAGTCAAGAAAAAAGCTTTGAATGACCACAAGTTGGGATTGTCCTTGTGGAGGAAATGGACAACCACATATGAAGTGATCTCCTTGACATCTATAGCATGGTCCTATAGGTGCTTGGGGTCTCATCTACCTTAGTTGGGGATTGGGGTTAGGGTGTGTATACATCATATTGGAGTATTCAGGCTCCCGATTTGGTTCCACAAGGGTTTCATATGGAGATACCTCATTGTGCTTAGGCAAATCCATGTAGTAAGCGAGTGGGCTATCCACATGGGTTGAGTCAAAGCTTTGAGCATTTGGATCACTTTCTAAGATCATTGAGGAAGTTGGCACTATAGCTCTATTCAACTTATCCTCCATTGTAGCATATTTGATAGAAATAACATTGGCAAGGAGTGGAGGTTGTTGGCCTAACATGGGTTGTGGTCTCTGTTGAGCTAGGCAATGAGGCTTCTATGGTTTTTAGGTCTTAGACTATGGATGTTGTTGGTATTGAATGGTCTTAGAGTATATCTCCATTGTTGTGGATATGTTTGTTGATAGTTTTGCATGACCATGTGTTTGTTGTAAGGGAAATCTTGTGCAGTGTGGTTGGTGTACTTCCTCTCTATGGTGCCATATTTGTTATTATGGTTCCCTTGATTCGAAGCCAGTATGGGGCAAACATTAGCTAGATGGTGTCTTCCACAATCATAGCATCCTCTTATTGATGTTGTCCTCGAGGTTTGTCTACTTAATACTCCTAACTTCCGCACTACATTTTCTTCTAATTCATTGATTGACGCTAAGGGCTTTGTTGTGAAACTATTAGAGCTATTTGGATCCTTGTAGATCTTTGAAAGTTCTAACTCATCTCCCAAGTTTTCCTCGATGTCAATGTACATTTGTACGCATTGATTTATGGTCTTGGGTTCCTTCAAGTACATGTATGATCACAATTTTACACTTAATAAACCATATAGGAACAATGCCACTTATTTGGCTAGTATGGGTAGCTCTGGAATAGGGCATCTCTCAATGTATTGCCTAAATTTGTGTCCTACTAGCCTAAATATTTCTTGGGGTGTCTGTTCAAAGCTATAGATCAAGGATGAAGCATTATACCTAATGCCACTCTTAGAGAACTCCATAATGAATGCTTCTAGTAACTAGTTGATATCCCTGAAGTGACCTTGATGTGAGGATTGAAACCATGTCAAGGCAATGTTCTTTAAAGTTATTCCAAAAGAACTGTTTTGAGTGAACAGATCATTGACCTATTTTGCTCTTAACACCTGTCTAAATTTTTCTACATGATCATAAGGGTCTCTCGTGCCATCAAAATAATTCTTCATCGACTTAACCAGTTGAGTAGGTCTCAATATCCTAGGGTGTTCTCTAGGTCTGGGCAAGGGAAATTCATCTCTCTGATGTCTTGGTCCTCTCAGTCTTTCCTGATCAATTCTTTCAATCTCTAACCTTGATCTTTCTCTTCCATAAGGGTTTGTGAGACTCACCTTTGGTCTCTCTCGAGTCTTCTCTTTGTGAACACCTGGGATATGAGAGGATCCAGCTTGATGTTGGCCATGGGAACCATGTGATCTTGGTGGAGGAAAAATAAGTTCACCCTTCCAAGCGTATGGGAGGTATGACGACCATGAGCCAGTGGAATGCATAAGTGCATGAATGAGAAGCACACACACACTCATACAAGGCAAGAAAAAGTGAGCGAACAATGGAATCTTCTATTGCATTACTTCCAAGATACAAGATATTCTCTTACAACCTCAATTCCAAAAAAATCCAACCTCCAAAATGAGTTCTCTAGCTCTTTTTAGAGTTTTTAGACTAGCTTTGGCCTAGTTCAGACCTAGTGTCTAGCGTAGTTAAAAATTAGGTTCCTAAGCTAATTTGGAGGCCCAAACGAGTTCTAAAAGTTATGAAAATTAATACATAGGTTCTTCTCCTCCAATTTGAAGGCTCCTCATCTTGAACAAAATGAAGTCCAAAGTATCAAAAACAGGCATTTACATTGTAGTGTAGTGATGAAAATCACTATCTCTTAAGACATGTCATTTAGAAAATTGATAGGCCTAATTTTCGGACCGTTCTTGAATTCCTTGTTTACTTATTCCTTATTTCTCTTCTCTTTGGCTTTCCTGCCTCATGCTCCCTTGACTGCTTAACCCACAATGATCGCTAATACTTAGTCATTGCTCAACAGCGTCTGTAATATGTGCACTAGTGGATCCATGGTAGCATAGAAGCTTAAGGTCCTTAAGTTGTGATATAGCCTCTCTAGTTGGGACCCACTCTCAATAGAGGCCTCTAGAGTGTGATGCTCTCTTTGAACTACTAACGGCATCCCTATAGCCCCAACATCAAGCATAGCTTTCTCTTTCTTAGATCCGTGAATGTTCTCTAAGATAGTATGAAGCATGCTTTTTGAATGTGATATTCTATTACTCATGGTTTGCACAATGTCTACATGATGCTCAGCCATATCCTCTCTATGTGGAGATGAAGTTCCTAGCTCCATTTCTAAGATAGTGTAGGTTCTTTTCTTTTGAATGATTTTATGTTGTCTTGTTTTGTTTGTTTGTTTGTTTTTTTAAGTTTATGTGTGTGTATGTACACCTAATGATATAAATAGTGGTAGTAAAAAACTAACAAGTCACTACCCTTTGCAAAAAAGAACAAAAAACAAGAAAACACACGTTAATATGCTCTCTAGTTATGCATCAAACAATCATGCATATAAATTTTGAAAATTTCAGCAACATTTTGATAGCAAATTGATAATCTAAACACAAAAAACCAAAGTGCTCTATATGCACTTTAACCATGAGTGTGCTTGCTGGGACATGAGAAAAAAAAACGTATGGCACTACATTCCCTTGACAAACTCCATGTGCTTGCAGCATCGATATAAAAGTTTCATAAGAGCACTACAATAAGATCTTGCTTTCTCCTCATGGTACATGCAATAAGATCATACCATCCTACTTTGAATTTTTAAGAAAAAGTGAAGAGGCTCATAAGCATATACAAGAATTCATGCATGCATGAAATTTAAATACTTATTCTAGTGGACAATTGATGCATAAAGGAGACTTAAAATGAAATTATTGACAAGAAACTGTATCTATGAAATGGAGAAATCCAATTACAAAGGTGATATAGAATCTAGAAGTTATCGTAAACCACCCTTCTAACATTTCCAAGTTGGATCCATTGCCCTCATATAACAAATGGCCCTATATGATGCTCCTAGAATATCAAAAGTCAAGTTCAAAGCTTTGTATAATGGCCTTGATAAATCCAAAAGGTGTCTTTCGAGTGTTCTTTGATATCTCAAAGCAAGGATTCTAGGGAACTTTAAATTACTCAATTTGGAGATCAGATGAAGAAGATATTCTCAAAATGGTGCTCATAGGTACTAGATACGAGCTCTCTAGAGAAGGATACGTGAAGAAATACACTCCAAATATGGGAGGAGGATTGGAAATACACTCACCCTTTTTATCCCATATAGGAGGAAGTTGGAAACTTTTTCTAGTACAAAAGAGATGCTAACAACAAAGTTTTTTCACAAGCAAGAGGAGAGAATGGAGAAGCTCTCCTACGTGTTCATATTGCCTTGAGCACGTGGGTAGGTGGTTGAGGTTTTCTGTGGCACTACTAATTGAGCTCCCTCTATTGTTGGGTACTAATCACATTTGGGCTCCCTTGGTGGGCTCTTGGGCTGCTCTAAGGGGACCCAAAACCCTCAATTTTTTATGAACAACAAGGCTTTTCTCTCTCCAGCTTGTTCTTGATGACTCATGGATGATAAAGACGATCTCAGATAACAAATTTTTTGAAAAATATCATGCAGAAGACTTCTTAAAATAGCTATTAACCTGCCTCTAGATACCAAATGTGAAGACTATTCACTCTCTAACTTAAATCTTTGGAAAAAATACTCAAAATGAAGACTCAAGATGGTTGTGTGTGCAACTCATCTCCCATCCTCTATCTCCTCTTGCACCCAAAATAGTAATGATCTAGAAATTTCTAGTGTGGACATGTGACCATCATGCACACTAACCCTTAGGTACCTTAGGATATCCCCCAAGCTAGGGACCTTGGCTAACCTTAGCCCTTGCCTCGCATACACATGTAATGGTCTCTATAGACCAATGTCTAAAATCCTTCTTCTATTATAGCATGGTCTCACTTAATCATGAGGTTTCCACAAGCAACTAACCATCCCACCACTCAAAAACTAGTTGTGAGTCTTGTGGAATAGGCAAACTATGCAATCATTTTAGTCAAGCACCATTTCTACTCACAAGTTAGGTTTACCGCAATAATCTCCCACCCTTAAGCCAAACTTGTTTTCAAATTCCCTTTCCTTGAGATTTGAGTTTATTTTTTTGATACATTTGAGCTCCTTTGGATATAGCCTCAATGATACAACATCAAATACACCTAGGGTCCCATGGTTCTCATGAGGGATCATTTTAGAAACAGTCTTCATGGAAACTCATTTGGATACAACTAGCTTCACTTGGTTCTCATGAGGGTTCACTCGTGAGTCTCCAGATATAGCTTGTATCAAAGTTGCATAGGATAGAGGACCTTGATATGGTAGAAATTTGGCCCTAGTACCACTTGTTATGGTTGAATTTTGCAAAATCTCTATTGGTGAGCATCCTTCCTGAGATATCACCCATCCTAGTTCTTTTCTAGATTGGGCTTGCTTAACCATGATGTTTCCACAAGTTGAACTAGCCACCCCACCACTCAAAACTAGTTGTGAGAGGCTTGTGAATGACACAACCTATGCAATCCTCATATTCAAGCACCACTTCTATTAAAAGTTGGGCTTACCCCAATCATAGGGACTTCAACCACCCCAAAGTCTCCCTATCCCTCTCTATATCTCTTTCTCCAAAGATCATGGATATCTCCACATTGTACCCTCCTCTCCTCTTATCCTTGGATCTCTCTTTACCTCTTCATATATTCTCAATCTTGAATACCTAAAAGAGTCATTTTGCACCATCTAAAGATGAATCTCTCTTATATATTGCTTTCCATAAAACCAAAGTGTGGTCTCAATTGTAACTACCTTGGTGACCTTATAGAACAAATACCTAGTTCTTTTTCTAGTCCCCACCATCCTTCGTCTTCCCTTACCTTCTCTATCTTATCATGTATGTTTTTATCTCTTGGGAACATATCCTCTATGGCATATCTTCTCTCTCAACTCTACATATTGTATTCATGCTATATATATATATATATATATATATATATATATATATATATATATATATATATATATATATATATATATATATATATATATATATATATATATATATATATATATATATATATATATATATATATATATATCGATTATCAATGTATACCTTGCAGGTTGACTTCGCATGTTGAGCTTGGTCGAATGATCAAATTTTTTTGTTGTTTTCTTTAATTGTACATGCAAATCTAATATAGGCATTTGAACCATAGCTAGAACAGGGCTCGGGACATGAATCACATTAACAAAACACCTTATAGAATCATATGAATCATATGGAGAATATGAATCATATGGAGAATATGAATCATATGGAGAATATGAATCATATGGAGAATATGTCCTTCAAAAATGTTCTATGGTTAGATGATCAAATTGTTATTACTTTAATGATGGATTTATTTTTATATGAATTAAATTATAAACTCAATACTATTAGAGATATGAAGGTTGTGATATATCATAGCTGATTGCGTCTAAATTACCTTCCTCCCATTACTATGGAATGGTTCTCTACATACCAATTCATACACAATCAATGGTTCAAGTGGCCCAATAATATGATATGTAAGATTTAATGGATCTTGAGAGTGGAGAAAGTACCAAAGGGAAAACGTTAATCTATGAGTACCACAAAAATCCACTCATTTCTCTAGACCATAGATATAAGGCATACATGTACATATAATCGGAGTGAGGAAAAATGATTTGCGTACAGAATACGATTCCCCTCCTTTCATGTTAAGATAATATGTGTTTCTTATTTGATTACATAGACAAATTTAAAGAGAGAGATGACCACGCCCAAATAATCGCATGGGGAAATACTCCATATGGTATACTTACACATATTTTTGAGAATGAAAATATTCTAAGGGGAGGAATGTTGTATAATCATGGGTTTGAAAGGCTAATGCATGGATTCCAAGGGTGGAAATGTGTAATATAATAGCATTGAGCTACCCTTGGTACATGACCAAGCCCTTGGTTTGAACCTTTGGGTCATTTCTTTGTAATTGAGCTCACAATTGAATGGTTGCAACACTTAGGCTTAATTTATTTTAAGGCTTGGGAACCTTATTCCTGGGAGAAGCTTCCCTAAGTGCCACCTTGGGTGTACAAGAAAGGAGAATGTTGCTATGTTTTTGTAGTGATGTGTATGAGCACACTTAGGACTGTCAGGGCACTTTTTTCCCTCATTAGAAGGTTTTGGGAAGGCTGTATTTTGGGCAAAATGCAGTGCTCTTCCTTCCCAAAAGATGGTTCAGCTCAAGCTACTCTAAAATTGTAGCTTGTTCACAATGATGTGTGTGGTCCTATGCAAACATCTTCTTTTGAGAACTACCTTTACTTCATGACTTTTATTGATGAATTTTCCAGGCATGCATGGAGATATCCTTTGTTCTAATTGAGGGGGGATACATGTCTTATGATTTTAATGCATTTCTAGTTGAACATGGAATAAAACATCAATGTACAATTTCATATACACCTTAACAAAATGGAGTTTCTAAAAGAAAGAGCAGGACTCTCATGGAGATGGCGAGGTGGTCAAAAGGCAGGATTTACCACATAGCTTCTAGCTTGAGGCTTTTATGTGTGCAACATATGTACATAACAGGTGTCCCACTAAGGCACTACAGTATGTCACTCTAGATGAGGCTTGGCATGGTTGAAAGCCATCTGTTACTCATCTGTGTGTCTTTGGTTGTCTGGCATATGCATTAGTGCATGAACAACAACACAGGAAATTGGATGATGAAGTAGTGAAATGTATTTCTGTTGGGTACAATTCTGAAAGCAAAGCTTTAGTCTATCTCATCCATAGAGTAAACACATTTTGGTTAGTCTTGATGTTTTTGCGAAAGATGCAATTCAACCATTATTTTCGTGTACTAAGGAGACATCAATTAGCTCCAAAGATGTGTATGTCACTTTTTTTCCTCTTTTTCTAGGTGGAAAATCAAGTCCTAGTCCAAATGAGGCAATTTCCCAACTTTTATAGGTTTCACATGACGATGCAGATCATTCAATTTCTTATGGAGATTTACATGATGCACTTATTGATGAGAGGGATGATATAGCGAAGGCAAAAATTATGCCTAAATGGCAGGTGTAAACTTTGCGAGATAGCAAATTAGATGCACCTCTATCATATCGTGCTCGTTCAGGTTCTCATAGTGCTTCTTTTGGAATGGCTACCTCTATTCTTTGTGATGAAAATGAGTCTATTTCTTTAGATGAGGCACAAAATTGAGAAAATTGGATGGCTGCTATGCATTCAAAATATGATGCTACTATGAAGAATGGTATCTGGACTTTATGTGATTTGCCTCCAAGCAAAAAGGCCATTGGCACTAAATGGGTATACACGCTGAAGCTTAAGTGTGATGGAATAGTTGACAGGTATAAGGCTAGGCTTGGAGCAAAAGGTTATGCTCAAGAGAGAGGCATTGATTTTGATGAAACTTACTTCATGTATTTTAGCCCCATGGTTTTGTGCAGAAAGGGCATGAAGGCAAAGTGTGTAGGTTGAAAGAGGCATAATATGGTTTGAAGCAAGCACCGTGTGCTTGGCATAAAAAGATTCATGCCTACTTGATTGCACAAGATTTTGAGAACAGACCAACTGGGAGCGTTCTTGATGCCTTTTTCAACAATGTTTCCAATGTTCACTGTTTTTTGTAAAAGAACACCCTCGAAAGAAATCAGATGTTTTATTGTGATGTATGTAGGTATGTGCGTATGCATGCATGTATCTATCTATTTATGCATGCATGTATCTATGTATTTATGCATGCATATATCTACGTATGTACGTAATGTAGAGAGTACACACAAGGAAGCAAAATGAAACGAAGAGTGTGCTCATAAAAGAAAGAGTGTGAGATACTCAAAGTGAGTAGACCAAGAAATGGGTAAACTCACATGGATTAGAAATGAGCTTGACAAGAGCATGGAGTAGACTCCTCAAGCTTCTAACCAAGTACAAATGGGGGGGGAATCCCTCCTTATATAGATTTGGGAGGGACCCTCCAAGATACATCTCATGTGGGATAATTCCCCTCAAAGGAGAATGAATACAATGGTAGAAGCAAATGGCAAGGTATCAAAATACAAAAGATATAATATAAAATGGAAATAGAATGGAAATGGAATAGAAATAGAGTGAATCCAAGATACAAAAAGGAGATGCACTCTCATATTCTCAACACCCCCTTTGTAGCTCCATTTTGTGGAGTATGGAGGCTGCTAGGGTATGAGAGAAAGGTCCACCAAGAATGTAGCAACAACAACACAAGCATCAAATAGGAAGTCTCCATCTGAAAATCCATAGCCTCCAAGTGGTATCGACCATGTGGGATCGCGAGGTACTCCATAAGATGTCCACCATATCGATCAAGTAGATGCTCCATAGGTACGCCACCAATGAGTTACAAGAATGGAACAAGATCTCACTGAACGAGATCACCTCCACGCGAGATAGGTAGGATGACTCCATGTGGTACGTGGGAACCTCCAAAGCTTTGAAAATATCCACAAGAAGATTTGTATCGCCAAAGAAGTAGTTCTTGCAAGCATGAAATATAAAGCATGAAGCATAAAATCATAGTCACATGGTAGTACTTTTGTATGTTGTAGTCCTCCATGGAGTGTACAAAGTCCTGACGTGTGCCGGTAGGACCATAGAAGCCCCCTCTAAACTCAAAAGCTAGCCCAAAAAAGGATTCAACGGAGTGATGAATCCATGTGGATGCAGGAGTATCCTATGGTAAATGAAAAGATGTTGGACTCCAAGAATGAAATAGTACATGCTGAGAATGTTGTTATAGACGAGTGAAATGGACTCTCAAAGATAGGAATGGAAGATGACGAGTCACTAATCCTGGAGTAATGTGCAACTGAAGCTAAGGGGAAATATAAACCTTCAATGGTATGATAAGAGGTGTAGCCATCTAAGGTATAAGCTGAGATTGTGTCTTTGAGTCTTCATGATCCAAAATTGTACCATGATCTGGAAAGTCATGTACAAAGAGAGCATGCTCCACATAGTGTGACAGTCCAAAACTGGAATAATCTTCCTCTAAAGCGAAAATGGGAGGATCCAAAAGGGATGAACTCTTAGAGTATTCATCAAAGGTGTAGTCTTTGATTACTGTAACTGAGTGACTCTTTGGGTCGTAGAGTTTGTATGCCTTTTGTCGATCACTGTACCCGATGAAAATGTATTGCTTGGGCCGATCATCATCATGGCCTTGGACATAGGCATCACTACCAAAGACGCAAGGATAGCTCATACTCAGCTTCTTCTGAAAGTAAGCCTCAAATGGTGTTTGGTTCTTTAAGACATATGAGAACCCTCTGTTCTGAATATGTACTGCTGTCTGTACTGCTTCACCCAAAACTTTAGTGGAAGTTGCTTTTGATTAAGCATAACCTTGTCCATCTGGATCACAATTTGACTCTTCTGTGTGGAAATACCTTGTTGAGTATCTTGCATTACTTGATACTTAATTCCATTTTGCTTCAAGTACTTGGAGAAGTCGTGATTGACAAAGCTATTGTCTCCATCATATCGGATGACCTTGAAAGAACTTGGAAAGTGTTCTTGAACTATTTGTGGCCACTCCTTGAACTTGGAGAGGGCATCTTCTTTATGCTTTAGCAAATAAACCTAGGTGTATCTAGTGAAGTCATCTACTAACAAGAAGAAGTAAATTGACCCACTTAGAGAAGGTATATGCATAGGTCCACAAATATCGACATGGACTAATGCTAAGGGTCACATACACATAGACACACACACACACATATACACACACACATACACACATAGACACATACACACATAATGATGCATATACACACATACATATGCATACCCACATACACACACACATACACACACATACATACACACACACATGCATAAATACACATACTTAATGCATACACACATACATATGTACACGTATATATATATTGATTTCTAATCATTTTGTTTTATATGTTAGGTATTATGGATCCTAGTAGAGAGAGAAAGGCGAAACTCACTCTCATAAAAAGTCTTATGAGAGCAAGAGTTCCGTCTGATACTCTAGGGGCCATAATGCGTGATTACTCAGAGATGTCTGATGAGGAGCTGGACTATACGATCCAGATGCTTACCCAGCGATCAGACGAGGGCTCTTCTGTGGCTCCACATGCAAGAAGAGAGCTATCTGCTCATAGGTATGTTTTTTTTTTTCATAAACTTTTTTAATGATATTATAACACATATTTTTATTTATTTTTATCTATCTATTTTCAGGACACCTATACCACCTCCAGCACGTGATAGCAGAGCAGAGTTGCCTATGAGGACATGCATAGGCACCTTAGGACTAGAGTGCGATATAGAGCCAGAGGGGAACATTGTGTACATAGGGAATGGATTGGAGTTCAAGAGAAGGATGCGGGCACTATGCGACTCTTACCTGCGCTTTATCCACTTACCGTGGAAGTAAGTAAAAATTTTACATATAAATTGAAATAAATATCTTATGTTTTATTTACATTATGTTTTTTTTTGTAGTGAGCATGATGAGAGGGATAAAAAATACGTACTTAGTTCACTTGAGACAGAGTTTGGGAGAGGATGGTCGCTTAAGTGGTGTTTAAAAGAGATGCAGACACTTAAGGCTCATCGTCGCGATAATGCACGGTATGCACTACTTTTATGTATATATATGTGGATATGAGTATGTGTGTTTATGCATGTATGTATGTATATGAGAGAGAGAGAGAAAATAGTGAGACTAGAGGTATAAATACACGCATACACACATATACATCATACATGCACATTTACACACATATACATATACATGCACATTTACACACATATACATATACATGCACATTTATACATACACACACGTACATGCACATTTTTACACACACATACACATGCATGCAGTTACACACATATAATGAATACACATAGACACATACACATGCTCACATACATGTACACATACTCACGTACACATACACATGCATAATTATATGTACACACACATAGACTCATATAATCATATTTACATGCATGTATACATATACACATGCATATATACACACACAACACATGCATATGCACATATAGATACACATACATACACAACACATGCATATGCATACTAGAGAGATGTCTCTCCTCCCAACCTTATGCCTCTATATATAGCTACTCGAATCAACGAGAATCATAATATATATAAAGATATATACACATCATGTAGATAGGATACATAAATATAAAATGGAGTACATATATTATGCATCACACATACATGCCTAAATGCACACATAAATATATATATACATTCTAACATATTTACATGTACACATTTACACATAGACATATATACATATATACATGTACACATCACATATGCATGCCTACATGCACACATAAACATATATATACATGCATACATATTTACATGTACATATTTACACATAGACACATATACATATATACATGTACACAATTATATACATATATATACATGAATACATGAATATTTTACATAAATGCATATGCATATATACACATATGCATATTTAACACATTCATACATATATCACACACATGCAAACACATACATATACATGAAATACATATATATGCATACTAACATATGTATACATATAATACACATGAATACACACACATATGCATACATACATGATAAAAATTTGCTCCTCGAAGATAAAGCTATATATAAAATAATTAGGCATACCCCGAGCTTCATGTTCTAACTTAGAAGAACATGATTTCATCTCTCTAGTAGGATTCATCGTTATTCAAGTTAATAAAAAAATCTATTATCTGATATCCATTCAGAAGCTTCAAGTTATTGATCGATAACTAGAGTAGAATTTACTATCTAATCTGCTCATATGTTTTCATTATCCTTATTGATTTCATTTATTTTTTCTATTGTTAAATCTATGTTCTCATGAATCACATCATCTATTAATGGATTAATATCTATTTCTGGTAATTCCTCTTCCTCATTAGTAGAATTAGCATGTAGAGAATTATCCTCTTCATAAAAAAGATTAGTATCATTATCACGTATAATGATTCTAATTTCTATCTCAGATGTTGATGTATCTGTATCTGATGTTGAATCATCAAGAGGACTTTCTTCGATCTCTCTAACAATAAACTGTTCAAACAATGACCTACCTCTAGGTTGCACATGAATGACTTGCCACCAAGGATGAGCATCTGGGTTTTTATAAAAAAATGCTTGTTCAATATGCCTAGGAAGAATATATGGTTCTTTAGTAGATCGCATTACCTTGGAAGAATCAATTGCCCAAAACCCAGATAATTCCTTTCTTAATGTGGAATTACTACCTTTATACTCCGCTCGAAACCAGTCAACCTTCAATATGACCTATCAAAATATATAACAACAAAAACCCATTATTAGGTGCTTTAAAAAATAACTAACTCTATAAAAAAATATAAACTTTTTTCTACCTGTTTGAATGTACGAAATGAAATTTCGTAGATACCAACAATAGTTCCTACGTAACCAAGTTCGCTATCTATAAGGTTCGTGTCTTTTGAGCTAGCACGTGATAGTTGCTTGAAAGAAGCAACAATACTAGAATCTGTTGGAGTTAGACGTCTGCGGAAGCACACGAACAGCACAAGGAAGAAGAAGAAGCTTGGAGCACAACACACAAGACTGAATGTATTACTAGAGAATGTACAAAGATAAGTAGCCCATTAGGGCAATAGGCGTATATACAAGCCGGGGGAAAAAAACCTCCTAAAGAGGGAAAAAAGTGCCCCGGCGGTCCTAGAGTGTTCACACACATCACTACCTAAATATATCAACAAATCCCCCCTGGGAGTGATGCGGTGAACAAGGAGCTGGCACTCATGTATAAGGAAGTGCCGAGCTATGTGGAAATCACTCCACAAAAGGAAGTAAGCCCAAAGCTTTGCGAAAAGCTTCAAACTTCTCCCTAGGCAGAGCCTTCGTGAAAAGGTCTGCAATGTTCTCCTGCGTGGGCACATATGCCAAGCTGATCTCCCCAGCAGAGAACCTCTCCCTGACATAGTGATAATGCACCTCAATGTGCTTAGTGCGAGCATGGAACACAGGGTTCCTCGCAACTGCCAATGCGCTCTGACTGTCAGTGAAGATGGTGGTGGCAAAAGACTGGCCAACACCCAAATCAGCCATAAGGCGTCTGAGCCACACACACTCAACAGTCGTTGTGAAAGCTGCCCTATACTCAGCCTCACAACTGGAAGTGGCCACAGTAGGCTGCTTCTTGCTCAACCAAGATATACATGAGCTACCAAGCATGAAGCAAAAACCACTGGTGGACACACGAGTGTCATAGCAACCAGCCCAATCTGAGTCAGAAAAAGCATGCAAATCTGGCGGTAGTGATCCCCCCTTGGGATAAAACAACCCAAGTAGCCGAGTACCACTTAAGTAGCGAAAGATGCGCTTAACCGCTTTCCAATGCGTGACTCCTGGGCAATGCATAAACTTGCTCATCTGTGAGACAGCAAACTGAATATCTGGCCGAGTAATGCATAAGTAAATCAAGCATCCAACAGCCTGCTGATAGAGAACAGCATCAAATGCATCTCCAGCATCATGAAGACTCAATCGTAAACCTGTCTCCATAGGAGTGGCAATAGGCTTACAGTCTTCAAGGCCAAAACGCTGCAATAATGTGTCAATATATTTCGTTTGACACAAAGCCATTCCACCATCAACTTGCATAAACTGAATGCCCAAATAGTGATGCAAATGCCCCAAATCAGACATCTCAAATGAGGCATGCAAATCAGCCTTGAAATCAGCAATATGCTTCTCAAGAGGACCAGTGAGCAGCATGTCGTCTACATAGACAACAATGATCAAAAGCACATCATTAGCACGCTTAACATATAAGGTGCTTTCAGTTGGACTGTTCTCAAAACCATGTGCAATCAGATAGGCATGTATTTTCTCATACCAAGCACGTGGTGCTTGCTTTAAACCATATAACGCCTTTTTTAACCTGCACACCTGGTTTTCATGCCCTTTCTGCACAAAGCCACGGGGCTGAAAAACATACACTTCTTCATGCAAGTCACCATTCAGAAATGCTGTTTTAATGTCCAACTGATGTACATTCCAACCATGATGGGCTGCAAGTGCACAAATGCTCCGAACAATAGTCATACGGCATGTAGGTGCAAAGGTCTCATCAAAATCAATGCCTCTTTCCTGCGCATAACCCTTTGCAACAAGCCTAGCCTTATACCTGTCAACTGTACCATCAGGTTTACGCTTCAGCTTGTATACCCACTTAGTGCCAATGGCCTTCTTGCCAGGAGGCAAGTCACACAAAGACCATGTACCATTCTTCATTATAGCATCATATTCAGATTGCATAGCAGCCATCCAATTTTCTGAATTTTGTGCTTCATCAAAAGAAACAGGCTCATTCTCATCACAGAGACTAGATGCAGCCATAGCATAGCAATCTGATGCAAAGGAGGTACTATGAGAGCCTGAACGAGTACGATATGACAAAGGTGCATCTAATTTGCTGTCACGCAAAGTCTGCACCAGCCATTTTGGCATAGTTTTTGCCTGTTCAATATCAGCTCTCTCATCAATAAGTGCATCATGTAAATCTGCATCAGAAATGGAATGATCTGCATCATCATATGAAACCTGCAAAGGCTGAGAAGTTGCCTCATTAGGACTAGCGCTAGCCTGTCCACCTGTAAAAAGAGGCATCAAAGTATCATACATGTCTTTGGAGCTAACAGATGTCTCCTTAGTACATGAAAGCAATGGCTGAATAGCATCTTCCACAAAGACAACATCACGGCTAACCAGAATGCGTTTAGTCTGTGGATGATACAGACGATAGCCTTTACTTTCAGAACTGTACCCAACAAAAATACATTTTACTGCCTTATCATCCAATTTTCTGCGATGTTGTTCAGGCACTAATGCATATGCCAAACAACCAAAAACACGCAGATGAGCAACAGATGGCTTGCGGTCATGCCAAGCCTCATATGGAGTGATAGACTGCAACGCTTTGGTGGGACACCTGTTCAGTACATATGCTGCACACATGACAGCTTCAAGCCAGAAACTATGTGGTAAAGCCTGACTTTTGACCATGCACCTCGCCATCTCCATGAGTGACCTGTTCTTTCGTTCAGCAACTCCATTCTGTTGAGGTGTATACGGCACTGTACACTGGTGTTTTATCCCACGTTCAGCCAGAAATGCATTAAAATCTGAAGACATATATTCCCCCCCTCGATCAGAACGGAGGGTGCCCATTTTACATGCTGACAGATTTTCAGCCAAAACCAAAAACTGTTTGAAGCACATGAACACTTCGGACTTTGCTTTGAGTGGATATACCCATGCATGCCTGGAAAAATCATCAATGAAAGTCACGAAGTAAAGGTAATTTCCAAAAGAGGGTGTCTGCATAGGACCACAGACATCACTATGTACAAGCTGCAATTTCTGCATAGCCCGAACTGAACCATCTTTTGGAAAGGAAGAACGCTGCATTTTGCCCAAAATACAGCCTTCATAAACATGTTTTCCAGGTGCCTCAAGTTTGGGCAAAGAGGACACCATTTCAGATTTCTGCAGGCGTAACAAGCTAGCAAAATTCAGATGACCAAAGCGTGCATGCCAAAGCTTTGCATCTGACATAGCCTGAGAATCATGAACTGCACATGCCGAATCATTCACAGATCTTTCATAGTCTATGAGCTTATACAGCCCACGACATAAAATGCCAGAAGCAATAATCACATCGCCATTTGAGAGATCATGGACTGTACACCTGTCATCAACGAATTTCACAACCAAGCCAATCTTGGCTAATGCAGAAACTGATAACAGGTTCTTTTTGATCCCTGGCACAAATAAAGCATCTGACAAAGTGAAAGAACTACCATCAGCAGTAGTCAGAATGATCTTACCAACTCCCATAACAGGATAAGAGGAGTTATTGGCGCATGTGACAGTATTCCCTGTAGGGGCAGGCTCGAGTGAAGAGAAGAAACTGCGCTGCGAGGTAATATGTTTGGTCGCCCCACTGTCAAAGTACCAAACATCTGAGTCTACTGCAGACATGCACTGATCATGAGAAGATGGGTCAAAACTGCAGACAGTAGTAAACGCCCATTCTTCTTCCTGCACAAGATTTGCAGACTCTGTTTTTGGTGTAGAGGCCTCTGCAACAACCATTCCAGCCTCTTTCTTCTTTGCCTCTTTAGCAGCCAGTTTTGGACAGTTCTTTATAATATGATCATTTCCTTTACAGTACTTGCAGAACAATTTCTGCTTTTCTGATTTCTTCTCATCTTTATCCTGGTTCTTCGATTGTGCAGCATTTGCAGATTTCTGCTTACTAGTAGAAGAGCTCCATTTTCCTTTGCCCTTCTGACTAGCCAGGAAAGCTTGATCTGCAACACGCATAATGGACCTGTTCTGCCTGGACTGATCTTCCTGCAACAGAACAGAGACTAATTCCTCAAATGACAAGGCATTCGGATTGCCTTTCATCATCAATCGAAGAGTAGAGGCAAAACTCTGATATGAATCAGGAAGGCCATTCAGAACGGTCTGCACAAGTGAGCTATCTGGTATAACCTCATCAGCAGAAATCAATTGTTCCTTCAGGTCTTTGATCTTTGTAAGAAAACTGTCCATCGAATCACCTTCATTCATGTGCTCACTCTCCAACTGTTTTCGGAGGTAAGCAACACGAGCCTCATTCCTAGCCTGGTACAAAGTGGTAAGTGTATCCCAAGCATCCTTTGCTGTTCTGCAAGAGCGAATGTGAGGAATAATGGCACGTTTGACAGACAAAGCTATCAATGCATGTGCCTGGGCATCTCTGCCATCCCATCGAATCTGCTCTGCAGTAGGTGCAACAGAAACAGCAGCACGAATAGGAATCTGCGGAATATCATCTTCGACACCATCTTCATCAGCTCCAACACCTGTATTTGCAGTACCTGTCGTTACAGGTGTAACAGGACGTCTTTCAACACCCTGCACAATGTTCCACAATCCTTTTGCAACCAGTACATGTCGCATCATATAAGCCCATAATGGGTAGTTGGTACCATCCAACTTATCCTCAACAGCCAACATACAGAATACATCACTGCTTTCAGCCATGGCCGGTGACTAAAATACCTTGATGCAGAAAATTGACTGTATCTCAAAAAGTTGAACAGAACTGCCCACACGAGTTCTGCTAGACCTGTAGCAGACTTCGAGACGCTTAAACTGGCGAATAGAAACTGGTATATACCTTTGGCACAAAAGGACGAAATAGCCTGCACAAGCACTGCGATAGTGCGTTCGGAGGCTCACCAAATTTTGTGCGAATCTGAGACTGCAAACGGAGGAGTGTCGACGGCGCCCTAGAAGAAGCAACGACCTGCTCTGATACCAATTGTTGGAGTTAGACGTCTGCGGAAGCACGCGAACAGCACAAGGAAGAAGAAGAAGCTTGGAGCACAACACACAAGACTGAATGTATTACTAGAGAATGTACAAAGATAAGTAGCCCATTAGGGCAATAGGCGTATATACAAGCCGGGGGAAAAAAACCTCCTAAAGAGGGAAAAAAGTGCCCCGGCGGTCCTAGAGTGTTCACACACATCACTACCTAAATTTATCAACAGAATCCTCTGTTTTACGTAAAGAATCAATGGCTTTGATTCTAATATGCTGTCCAAAAGCCCACATATTAGTGAACATTCGAGCCTGCAAAATAAATCCAATTAGTAAATAGAAACTAGCATACATTTATGAAAAAAATAAAATATTATTTTAATAAAATTACCTTTCGTTCACAACTTATCATTAACTCTCTTTGCTCATCTGAAATTTCTTCATTATTTGCGTTGGCGTGTTGCAAACGACTATATAGCCAATCCGTGAATACATACGTAGATATATGCATGCATAAATACATAGATACATGCATGCATAAATGAACCTGAATATCAAAAAATGAAGTAGAAAGTTCTTTCTCCATCAAACATAGTAGCTCTTTGCATTCACATTTTTTTTGTGGGATAGAGTTTTTGTCAATCTCTTCGGATGTAATCCACCTATACATATCATAAAAACAATTATAAAGAAGTTAATTAAAAAATAAAAGATATCCAATATTCATACATATTAAATATAAAAGTATCATAATTACCTTATAAGTGATCCAAGACGATAGATCACATCTCGTACTCCTTTCGTTGTACATCCATCGATAACCAAAGGTAAAATATGTTTCAAAAAGTTATGCTAGTCATGGGTCTTTAACCCAGATAAGCTCTTATCATCCATAGTAAACATGTTTTGAAAAGATTCTCCATATCCTGTAGGAGTCTTAATCAATTGAATTCTATTGTTGATAGTCTGTATCTCTTTTGTTGTAAGTACCCAAGGAGCAGGTGCATAAGTCGTTTCTTGTCGATGTCTATCAAAAACTGGCCATAACTTTGGGTTGGATTTTTTATCTTTCAAATCATTCCTTGATGCTATGGTATCTTTTAGTCCAAGAAGATGCTGCCATAGTGAATAACCAATATTTTTTAATATATGCATAGGATCAAGAAGATGACATACTTTTAACTCTTTCCAATACTCCAAAGAATACCATATTGATATGTGTTGGAGATAGACATCTGCGGAAGCACGTGAACAACACAAGGAAGAAGAAGAAGCTTGGAGCACAAAACACACAATACTGAATGTATTACTAGAAATGTACAAAGATGATTAGTCCATTAGGGAAATAGGCGTATATACAAGCCGGGGGAAAAAAACCTCCTAAAGAGGGAAAAAAGTGCCCCGGCGGTCCTAGAGTGTTCACACACATCACTACCTAAATATATCAACAAATCCTCCCTGGGAGTGATGCGGTGAACAAGGAGCTGGCACTCATGTATAAGGAAGTGCCAAGCTATGTGGAAATCACTCCACAAAAGGAAGTAAGCCCAAAGCTTTGCGGAAAGCTTCAAACTTCTCCCTAGGCAGAGCCTTCGTGAAAAGGTCTGCAATGTTCTCCTGCGTGGGCACATATGCCAAGCTGATCTCCCCAGCAGAGAACCTCTCCCTGACATAGTGATAATGCACCTCAATGTGCTTAGTGCGAGCATGGAACACAGGGTTCCTCGCAACTGCCAATGCGCTCTGACTGTCAGTGAAGATGGTGGTGGCAGAAGACTGGCCAACACCCAAATCAGCCATAAGGCATTTGAGCCACACACACTCAACAGTCGTTGTGAAAGCTGCCCTATACTCAGCCTCACAACTAGAAGTGGCCACAGTAGGCTGCTTCTTGCTCAACCAAGATATACATGAGCTACCAAGCATGAAGCAAAAACCACTGGTGGACACACGAGTGTCATAGCAACCAGCCCAATCTGAGTCAGAAAAAGCATGCAAATCTGGCGGTAGTGATCCCCCCTTGGGATAAAACAACCCAAGTAGCCGAGTACCACTCAAGTAGCGAAAGATGCGCTTAACCGCTTTCCAATGCGTGACTCCTGGGCAATGCATAAACCTGCTCATCTGTGAGACAGCAAACTGAATATTTGGCCGAGTAATGCATAAGTAAATCAAGCATCCAACAGCCTGCTGATAGAGTACAACATCAAATGCATCTCCAGCATCATGAAGACTCAATCGTAAACTTGTCTCCATAGGAGTGGCAATAGGCTTACAGTCTTCAAGGCCAAAACGCTGCAATAATGTGTCAATATATTTCGTTTGACACAAAGCCATTCCACCATCAACTTGCATAAATTGAATGCCCAAATAGTGATGCAAATGCCCCAAATCAGACATCTCAAATGAGGCATGCAAATCAGCCTTAAAATCAGCAATATGTGTCTCAATAGGACCAGTGAGTAGCATGTCATCAACATAGACAACAATGATCAGAAGCACATCATTAGCACATTTAACATATAAGGTGCTTTCAGTTGGACTGTTCTCAAAACCATGTGCAATCAGATAGGCATGTATCTTCTCATACCAAGCACGTGGTGCTTGCTTTAAACCATATAATGCCTTCTTTAACTTGCAAACCCGGTTTTCATGCCCTTTCTGCACAAAGCCACGGGGCTGAAAAACATACACTTCTTCATGCAAGTCACCATTTAGAAATGCTGTTTTAATGTCCAATTTGATGTACATTCCAACCATGATGGGCTGTAAGTGCACAAATGCTCCGAACAGTAGTTTTTAAATAAAATAATGACATTAATATATATATAAAATACATACCCAAGCATTATCACGTTGACTAGGTGATGGTGCACGCTCAAAAGTACCATACTCTACCTCATGTTCAATACATTCCAATCGTGGTCTTCAATACGTGCCATAACAAGAGTTACACCAACATATAATATGCTCTTCATAGTAATTTTCATCATAATTCCTATCGGAGGACACATGTGAAGTCGTTGCATGGGTAGGAGGTGGTGGAGTACCCTCTGATTGATCAGAATCTGCACATAATAAGAAACAAAAAAAAATATAAGTTATGTATCCATCAAATATATTTAAAATTAAATGTTTGATATACTTACAGTATAAAGTCGTTGCACGATGAGGAGATGGTGGTGGAGTTCCATCTGATTGATCAGAATCTACAAATAATGGTATTTGGTATTAATAATCTGATTATCTACATACACAAAAAATTCACATATATATATTTACACATACACACATATTCACATATACACATTTATACATACACATATATTCACATATACACTACACATTATTGTGGGATAAATGCATGTATTTTGTATGAATGAGTGTATATGCATGCATGTGTGTGTACGTATATATGTGGATAACTATATGTGTGTTTATGTTATATGTATGTATATGTGTATATGTATACATATATATATGCGTATATGTTTGCATGTATATGTGTATGTGGAAATGTGTATGTGTATGTGTGTGTAGATATGTGTATGTATTCTGATTTTTTTTTCTGTTTGAGATTAAATTAACAGGAGATATTGTACGGTAAAAAAAAATAAGAGGCGAGTTAACATACCACCTGAGTCGTGGAAGTTTTTTCGTAGACAGCTACGTCTTCAGGAGTCATTTCCTCAGCAGAAGGTACACAAATTAATAGTTTATATTTATAATTTTTATATATTTTAGTAATTTTTTACATTTAATTTATGTATTTTTTTTCTTGAATAAACAGGTTGCTGCAAAGAAAAAAGAGTGGAGTCGGGCCACACATCGCACCTAGGCCAAATGGGCCATAATGGTTTTGTAGCTACATTTGTAAGTATATGTGTTATTGTGAGTATATTTTTTATTTTACTTAAAATGCAAGTAACTAATGTTTTTTATTTGTTTCATTGCAGTAGAAGGATTATGGCCGATATCCTACAAAAGATGAGATCGAGTATGCTACACATTTTGATATCGGCATTTGAGCGAGTATATGCAAGATCATCTTGATGCCTTTGTGAGTATTTTTAAATTTTATATAATTATTTTATTTGTATGAATGGTTTAATTGTTTTATTTATTTATGTTTGTTATATGTAATATAGGAGTATTATGGAGAGACAAATATGGATGAGGTGGAGAGACAGACACAGGAGGGACGATCTCGATCGTCATAGGGTGATCATGACGATGAGGATGAGGAAGATCAGGATGATCATGATATTGCTGATGATGATGATGGTCATGATGATGATGATTAGGATTTTAGTTGATTATGACATTGGATTATATGTATTTACATTGATATATATATATATATATATATATATATATATATATATATATATATATATATATATATATATATATATATATATATATATATATATATATGTTTCATTTCAGTTATGTTTTGAATTGTGTGTATGGTATTAAGTAATGAAGAGTTTTGTTCTATTGATTGTTATTATTGTTTATATTAAGCATGTGTTTTAATACTTTAATTATATAATTCATTCATATGTGTGTACTTAAGTGTATATGTATGTATGTGCATGTGTATGTGTGTGTATATGTATGTATGTGCATGTGCATGTGTAAGTGTATATGTGTGTATGAGTATGTGCATGTGCATGTGTATGTGTGTGTATATGTATGTGCATGTATATGTGTAACTCTATGTGTATATGTGTGTATGTGCATGTGTGTGTGCATGTGTATATGTGTTTTAATACTTTAATTATATAATTCATTCATATGTGTGTACCTAAGTGTATATGTATGTGTGTGTTTTTAAATGCATCGTGTTAGCGACACTGTATGGGAGCGTCGCACCCCGTCGCGCCACAAGTCGCAAAAAACGTCGTTCACTTCGTCGTTTAATCGACGGTCCGTGCACGACGCTAATTACGACGCATGTTGCAATTTTATAGCGATGAAATTTTGTCACCTTAACCGTCGCTATACGCCAGTATTCCTCGTAGTGAATGAATACAATGATAGAAACAAATGGCAAGGTACCCAAATACAAAGGATATAATATAAAATGGAAATAGAATGAAATGTAATAGAAATAGAGTGACTCCAAGATACAAAAAGGAGATGCTCTCTTATATTCTCAACATTTAAATATATACATACTATGCACACATATGTACTTATGTATTTATATATGTATTTATATATGTATGTAATGCATGAATGAATATATATATATATATATATATATGTGTGTGTGTGTGTGTGTGTGAATGTATGTATGTACATATGTTTAAATGTATATATGTATTTATCTATGCATACATGTATATATGTTTGTATGCATGCATGTATGTATTTACACATTTATGTATGTATGCAATTATATGTACATATGTATGTGTGTATATATGTGTACATACTTATATGTGTGTATGAGAACATGTCTATATGTATGTGTGTGCATGCATACATGTATGTATATATGTGCATTTGTATGTATCTATGTATGCTATTGATGGATGGATAGATGCTTGGATATATGGATCGATGAATGCATGCATGTGTGTAAATGTGTGTATGTCTGTATATATGTAGTTATGAATGTACGCATGTGAATCATGAGTGTGTATGTATGAGAGAGAGAAAGAATGAGGAGGCAAACGAATGAGAGAGAGAAAGAGTGAGAAGAGAATGTGTGAGAGGAAAGAAGAGGGCCTCTTAGTGTCTCTCTCTCAGATCCAAGTAGAAAGTCTTGAGATCCAATTAGAGAGTATGAGCTTTTGTATCAATGTCACATTTGGTGCGTTTCGTTTTGTTAATAATCACAGGGAGCAAAATGGGTAGTATGACAACATCTCACTTTTTACGTCCTAAACGTCTTTCATCAATAAACTTCTTTTCTTTTATACAAAAGTTGCAACACACATTTCAATTTGTGTATTGATGCATGTGATGATGTCTCTTTTGGAAGCAAATAAAGAAAAGGGTGTATCCCTTGTCAACCTTCAATTATGTCCATGTCTCATAGGTGGTTGGTTAAGCACTAGTCTCTTGAGGCAGAGGTCTTGTGTTTAACCCCCGGGTTGAACATGTAATGGCTTCGGTTAGTTGTAACTAGTTATGACTTTGTCTAACCTCTGCTTTATTTGCATGTACTATGTTCATTCATATGTATAATTGTTCTTTTAAAGTTAAAGCTCGGGGGAATAGACGCTTGTCGAACCTCCATTTTACAAAAAAAAACCCTCAACACTATTCTTTTGAATGAACATGATTTTTGTATATAAAGTTTCTATCGTAGTACAATCAAAGATTTTCACTTCCGTCATCTTTCACTTTTTGGTTTGCATTCTCTCATGATGTCTACACATGGAGAAGGACGTGCTTCCATAATCATTCTTCTTTTGAAAATGCTACTATGATATAAGACATTCTGAAATCATATGATGAACATGGCATTTGTTTATCCATCCAGATAATAATAGAATCCTACCGCTCTTAATATATTTTTGGAAGTCCTTTAAAATATTTATAATGCATTGAAGTATGTATATTGTTGTCTTACAATTGTTAAGATTGTAGCTACAACCACATTTTTACTTTCACTATTTGGAGGTGCAATGCTAAATGTTGTGAAAGTTTTTTTCTCACTTTAATTTGAGTGCATCCATATTTGAGTGCATGGATGCCAAAGGATTAGATGTTTCACATGAAAGGTGAGGATCTCCTTTTTGCTAAGCATCTGTCATATATTATAAGGATATATTTTTGTTCGAGTACTTTCTGTTTCAAAAAACTTTGTCCAAGCTCGCATAACCTACTGATTGATGCTTTGAACATATCCACGAAACTTTGTCCAAGCTCGCATAACCTACTGATTGATGCTTTGAATCTTAAGTTTCATAACCTACTGATTGATGCTTTGAATCTTAAGTTAAGTTTCATAACCTACTGATTGATGCTTTGAATCTTAAGTTTAAATCCTGGCTGAACATATCCACGAATTCCTCAAAACGAATGTTCATAAGTTTCTCAAGATGACTGCTTCTACGTTACGAGGTCGGAAGTGTCTTTCCAATTCATTGTACTTAGAAAAAAGAAAAAAAAAAAAATCCCATTAGGCTCCTATACTTCGTAGATGGGAAATTCCTGCCAAAAGTAGTCCTCGCGAGTCGCTACGCTCTTGGGTCCATGGGCAGCGTAATTGGTATTGGTGGCATGGTTGCTGCAGCTGTAGTCGCGCTACCTGTCGCTGCTGCTGTTGTTTCCGGCATCTCGTGCGCCTCCTTCCCTCTTATTCCTCTCTCAGATACACGCAGTCTCCGCTCGATTTAGCACGCGCTCAACGTATACCTGCGTCTGCATACTTTTTTTTCATACTTTCTGTACATCCGAGACCCACTGTAGACACGATCGTAAACAAATATACTAAGCTTTAGGGAAACAAATATACCATGCATGTTTCGCGACGAGTGGGTCGAGAGCGCAGCTCGGCTGCTATTCGAGAACACATAGGAACAAAGGATACCTCGTCTTTGTGTGTCAGCTATCTGGTTGAGTGTGTTCACCTGAAGACCCACTCCGACGGGTAAAGATAATGGTAAGCCTATGCATATGCTTTGTAAGAGAGGAGACAAATCTGGTTGATGCTTCGGATCCCTCGTGGGACCTTTGCTAGGTGAGACAGGGAACATGGTCGTTGCGTTGGAGCCAATCAAGGAAGGTGGGAGCCAATCAATGATAGCTGGAGGTAAATATGGAGAGGGATGAATGTCAGCTATGTTAGCTGCGTAGGATGTCGCTGCATTCAAAGGACAAACAAACATGATTTTTTAAGAATAACCTGCAATATTAATAACTATCTAAACCATCAAGGAGAAGTTCGGGGGAAACAATAAGCATACGTGTCTGTTGTTACGAGATGATAAACACTGGCCACTTCATCCCCGTTCTTTAAGCCTAGATGCCTCCACAATTATGTTCATTACGTTCATTGTTATTTCTGCTGCTGCAGCAGCTGCCATTATTATTGTTATTGTTTTCAGTGGGTTCCAGTTTAGGACTACCCTTTGCTATTATTATTGTTATCTACCCGTTGCTATTATCATCGTTATTGTTTTAAGTGAGTTCCACTTTAGGGATACCCTTTTACTAAAACTTATTGAACTGAACATAAGGATCCTTGTATCCTGCACGACAGGGGCATCTAACATACACGAGCCTGAAAATTAATGGTCCATGTTGAGGTTGGCCTGAAGGTTCATTGATTTGCGAATGGAGGCCCAATGTCTTTGTAACACTAAGGCCAATTCGTTTGCGGTTTGAAGGTCGTTTCATGATGACGATGTATCATGTTGGATTGCCTTTGCAAAGCTGCCCATGTACAGAGTTGTTGGAGCATTCACATCTGAGGCCTCCCTACAAACTCCTTTATATTCTCTATTTTTTTAGTTTCATCTTTGCTTGGGCTCATCGGAACTTGGCTCATCCATACATAGGCACCTGCATTTTACCTGAAAGACATTTGATACTTTCGGCTGACTAATGACAAAATTTTTTAAAATTTTTCTTTGTTAAGAGTAGATTTCACCCATAGCATCTCCCTTATGTCTTCCATAAGCAAATCTTAACTCTATGATGGGCATAATGTCTATGATTTGAGTATGTCTTTCCAATCATATGCCCCATAGCAATAGAATTGGGCCCATTATCGATCCCAAGTTTCAACTTGCTCCACATTCTCGCTTCCCACATTTTGCTTTTTGAAATGAGAACATTGTATCCTTGCAAGAGGGCCTAAGAATTTTGCAAACATTCTTTCTATGCATATTAGGCTGTTCATTGCACAAGATAGAGCACACATATTTTTTTAGTGAGAACATATCCATTTCTATCAAATTGGGTTTGTTTTGAGAGCTGAATGGTGAGCAAAGTTTATCTTGAAGGATTATCCCAAGAAACACCTATCCTACTCATTGGTCTCATGGCCCTCTTCCATGGAACACTATTGGAAACTTTGGATGGAATGCCACACTAATGAAGAGTCTTGTCAACTCTTTAGTAGCTTCATGATATGTTGCATATGCACTCCGGCTTTGATATTACCTGTCATCAAAATATTGCTTTCAAGGATCTCTTTGTATGAAACATTGATAGAGGGACTAATTGAGCTTGTGCTCTTGATGCGTGGCATGTTAGATGCATGGCATTTTAGATGCATGGCTGAGATTGAGGCATATCATGAACACAAACAACTTTATCACCCTCAATGCATAGGCATGTTACCCACCCTTCGGCTCAATTGAAGTTGAGTAGTTAATTTTTCTATGCTCCTTTGAAGGATGGCTGTGCATTTTCCAATGCCTTCATCTCTCAACCAAAAAAGATGAGCTTTCATACGGGATGTAATACCATCATAATTTCCCATGCAATAATTACATTACCAAGTAGTAGAGTTAGTTATTTTGAGATAGTTACAGAGGAGATTGGGATTCCTACCCATGTTGAGAGGATGTGAGAAAATGAATCGCTCTAGGTTATTGACAATGGAAACAAGTAGGCTGATAGCTCCTCTCCCTCTCTCACCTTTGGATACACTTACATCAGAGATCGCCACCATCCTTCATGACTCGACTATCCAAAGCTTTCCACATCGCATAGATACACATCCTCCACGCACAGGATCCATACCCCAAAATCGTTGGTATGATGCAGGCGGCCGGGAACTAAGGAAGCATCTATGGATTTTAGAGCTGAGAGGGGATATTACACACAAACAGGCACAACGTCGCATGCAAAGCCTTGCGGCGGGAATGGGAGGAGAGTAGAACTTGGATATCTACCATTTGCTCATGAGTCAGGATAGTGCAGAGGCATGGCGACATCTAAGGGAGAGGAGAAAGCAGACATTCATTTGAGATCCGAGCATTTGGCATAGCTATGTAAAGAGCCTATACCAAATTCCAGCCCAGCTCCCCATTCCCAAGCCGGAGAGCTCATGCCCCACTATCTCTTACTTCTTCACACCCACTATGGTGAGTCACGCTATTTCCCATTTACAGCATGGTAGAGCCCATGACCAGTTCCGTTTATAGGTAGAACACCTCATCTATGGATGCACGACTCTGGCATCGCTCATTGCCCACCTCTTCAACCGTGCACTGGTTGAAGGGTTCCTGATCCATGGAGGGAGCACACCATAGTGCCCATTCATAAGTCAGGCGACGTTATGGATCCAACTATATATTGGACGATCATGATTGGCCCCATATTGGCCAAGTTATACAGGGCAGTGCAAAAGACAGAGTTGAGCACTCTCGCAGAGAGGAAGGGTATCACGGCTCCAGGAAAGCCAAGTTTCAGACGAGACTACTCTACCATTGATCACATCTTCACTGTGAGATGCCTGATCGACTAGGCAAGAGTGATGAAGATGAGACTATACCGCTGCTTTGTGGACTTCTGCAAAGCCTTCAACACAGTTCCCAAGGAGCTACTCTTCAGACGTCTACTCAATATCAGAGCTCCAGATTAGATGATATGGGGGATCTATGCTTTATATGAGAATCTTGTAGAGTCAGATGTCCAGGTGGCTTATCCCACTCACTTGCTAGCACCATCGGGGTGAAGCAAGGGTGCCCTCTTTCACCCGCCCTCTTTGGTCTACACATTGATGAGATAGTGGACTTCATACGACGGCAGAGAGGGGAGGGCGTGTAGGTACGAGGGACCACTTTCATATTCTTTTATATGCTGATGATATTATGCTGGTTTCAGAGTCCCCATAAGGTCTACAGCACCACCTAGCGGCTTAGACGACTTCTGCATACATAGAGGGCTATCTGTGAACCTTGGTAAAACCAAGGTTATGACTTTTCATACGTCAGCTCAGGTGGGGAGATAGAGGTCTTTCACATTAGCAGACGGACCGATTGAGATAGTCGGATCATATGTCTATCTCGGAGTGACATTCGCAATAGCTTCTTGGGTTTTCTCTATGTCTCAGGGAGCCTGGGATCGCATCACATGTGGATACGAAGCACTGACCTTGATGGAGAGACAGTGCCACCATGCACACTTTGAGGAGCCCACCACAAAGGGGTGGCTCTTTGACACGTTGGTTACACCAGCGCTCATGTATGGAGCAACCATATGGGGGCCGAGATTAGCTACATCGGCATGGACACCATTGGGGAGGCCACAAATTCTCATGATTGCAAGACTCATCCGAAGCAAGCCTTCAGTACCACATGATATGATATTATCATAACAAAGCTCGCAGCACCATCGATGCTAGTAGAGGCATTGTTCCATACAGAATGCCTATTACACAGGATCCGGAGCATTGACACAGAGCGCATTATTTATTGAGCTTTCGAGGGGTCACAGGACATGGCATTAGTAGGAGACACCTCCTCATGGTACGCACAGACACGAGATTGGTTGCCCATCATGGGTTTGACATAGACAGACTACAACCACTACAATACGACTTACAAGCCCCCACCTATTCGCTCTCCTACCAGGAGAGGAATTGGGTCATTCGACAGGAGATATGGCATATATACATATAGAGGACATGATTAGCCCTAGAGATAGTGTCATCGAAAATGCTCCACTACCGCGAGCATTTTCTACATATCTCAGACCAGGGCTTCATTGAGACTCCGCGATACATGAAGACATACCTACCACACCACCTCCGAGTCATCATTTGGAAGCTTCGAGTTTTGTCACATCAGTTCGAGATCGAGAGTGGTCGGACCAGGGAAGTCCCTAGAGAGGAGAGGTGGTGCCCAGTATGCCATATAAAGATAGAGAGTGAGGAGCACTTTGTTACCAGATGCCGAGCATACTCAGATCTACGAGCATAGTTCCAAATAGAGGAGTCACTACAGTTGTGCATGACCGCGGCAGACGAACGGAGGTTGGGACGTTTCCTCACGGAAGCATATGAGAGACGAGAGAAGTCGATACAGCCCACACATCAAACACGGGTGAGTACCGAGCAGACCATTACTCAGTTCTTTCAGCGAGATGGGCTACATCTAAGGCGCCCGCTTTCTAGAGGCATAGGGCTCACGCTCGAGCGGGCAGCGGCACAAAGAGTGTGACGTCGACCACATAGGGCTGGATACGGACGACCACGACTATACGAGGAGGATATCTCACGCATGAGGAGGATATCTCACGCATCAGGATAGCATGACCACATGATGGAGCACATGCGCACCACTACCACCTAGGTATCCTTTCTTCAAGAGCCACTCAGAATGCCGCCGATGTGCCACATACTCCACCCACCTCCACCCATTATTTGTAGTTAGGATATACATATTCACTCCTATCATGGGACTGCTGTGTATTAGGTGGCCATTATCTGCAGAGCTAGAGCCACATCTCCCACGCACCACTACATTATCCCCACTACCTCTCTATCATCCGGTACACTATCATGTGGTTATTTTGAGCCTTTTTCAGCCTACACAGTTTTGTGTAGCAAGTACTATTCCATTTTATTTCTACACAGGAGTTACTACAATTGTACATGGTTTTGTCTCCTAGGCCAAGTTTGGCCTTCGGAAGACGTTAATATCACTTTCTTTCTTTCTTTCTTTCTTTCTTTCTCTCTCTGTCTCTCTCTCTTCCTTGTAGTGTGAAGGTTTGAGCCTAAGGCTCTAATCTCTAGGTAGTAGATTGAGGGCCCTAAACTTGAAGCTTAGCTCATGTATGAGATGTAAGAAGAAAGCTCTAAATGGTGAATAGTGCAACTCGGGCATAATCTAGCTGTGGATCATGAGTAAATTTCGCACCGTCATTATTAGTTAATGATATAACATTACCAAAGATCATAACATCAAACATATAAACATGTTAGTAGTTACCTAAACAAAAATTAAACATATACATGGTACATCACATTGTAGAGAAAAGCACAAGAGAGAGGGGGAGGAAGTGTGTGTGTGTGGGGGAAATTTGGACATACATATACATGTATATATATATATATCTATAAGTGCTTACTATTCATTATTCAAATACATCGATGCCTTTATATGGACATATATGTCTCTATAAGTGCTTAGTGCATAGATGTACTTGAACTTGAACACTTACATATACACAAGAGGAAAAACATATGGGAAAAAATGTGTATGTGTATGTGTGGATATATGCTAGCTTCGAATCTAGGGAAGAGCTCTCTTCATCACATAATTCAAGCATATGCTCAAATGTATCTGCTATAGCACTAAAAGGTGCGGAAGAAACTTGCATGGAAGGAATATTATGTGCAGGGGTTGGTTGGAGAGAGGGTATATTGGCGGGTGGATTATATGTAATCGGAATTGAGGGGACGAGAGCTGATGTGGTAAGAGGTGGTGTGGGAGTGACAGGGTAATGTGGTGGTATGGGAGTGATAGGGTGATTGGGAATTGGGGCTGGAAAAGGTAGATGTGATGGCGAGTAGTTAGGTGAAGGGATTGATGGAGATGGAGGACTTGGTACGGATTCAGACACATGATGCATAGGTTTTGAAGTAGGTGGTATCGTTGTGGTTCTGGATATTAGAGTATGTGAAGGTATAGTAGAGGCAGTGGGGTGAGATGGAATGGGTGTGACAATGGATGCAGTGGATGGAATGGGTGTGACAATGGATGCAATGGATAGGAGTGTGTGGAGGGAAAGAGAGTTTCTTACCGCTTTTAGGCTTTGCATACCCTTGCTCGGCTATAGGAAGGCTTTCGAGAGAAGCCCTCAAATCTGCATATATTTTAGCCCTCTTCTTGCTGAATGGTTGTAGCTTGGACCTAAGCGCATAACTTTACCTTTTGGATGGCCCCTCACTTGGTGGATTTGCTGGATTGGCTGATGGTAGGGAGGTGATATTTGGATGCAGTGCGGGTAGAGTTCTCAGCCATGTAAATATGCATGGTGACAAAAAAATGGAAAATAGATGCCCCCCGATTGGATGCTGTTACAAAACGTTTTCTCTTGTCGATGACTGAATGCCAAAGAAGCTTATGGTACGGAAAAGGCCTGGAATATAGCATGTACGTCAGCCCATCGCACATAAATAAGTTGGTAAAGGTAATCTTTCCTTTCATACTTCTCAGGACGAAATAAAATTTGAATGCATGCAGGAGCGTGGCTGTGGCATAAGCTACCGGTTTTTCATCAAAGGCAGCCTTACACTTGGTGAGTAACTCCCCTTCAGGTATTCCGGAGTAGGTGCATGCAGGTGCTAGGAGTGTACGGGTGTGAGCTCCCATAGTTAGCTCAATGACCCCAAGAGAAAGCTTACCATCTGGAAATCGAGGGAAATGCTTGAAGAAGTCAATAATCTCCATGTGGTTAGGCTCGTATGAGAGAGGTACTTTTGAGAATGCGTGGAGGCCCATACTACTCAATTGTTCAGGAGAGAACAAGTGGGAAAGCCTTTCTCGTTCACTTGGAAGTTCGGAGTGTGCATGAATGAATAATCCTTTGTAAGCACTTTGATTGTCGTGGAAGTTCTCAGAGAATTCGCTGGTTCTCTGTGAAGCCGATATAGATTGGAGGGATTTTGATGGCACAAATTCAGACCCTTGTTTTTCAGCTGAATCTTCATTTTCCTCCATCTCTTGACTTTCCTCTTCCCTGTGCTCATTGGGTTTATCAAGCAGCATGACTACTCCTCTCGTTGTGTGTATATTGAGTGTGGTGTTTGTATCGTTGTCCAGTTCAGTCATAGTACAATAAAACGCGTTTTTTTTGAAAAATAAAAAACGTTTAGGACGTTTGGACGTTCCGAACGTCCTAATACGTTTTTTTGAGTTTTTTTTTTTTTTTTTTTTTTTTATTTTTTATTTTTTTTAGATCAGCTTCAATTTTTGTTTTTATTTCATGAACAGTATTATGAAAATGTATGGTTTTCTTTCTGTCTCTACCAAAATAAGAACCAAAAGTCCCTCCTATCTGGATAAGAAAAAAGTTCCTATTTTGATTTTAAAAGATATTTCATTCAGCAAGGAGTCAGGACATCATTAAATTGTTGACATTGTTTTTATCCATTCTGGAGTCAATCACTCTAAATGCATTGTCTTAAGAGTTTTAATGTGCTTTATGTGGGGCTTTAAGGTCATCAATCCTTTGTTTAAGATTTCATTCCCATTTTTTGTTTAATTTAACCAGATTCATTTTGGGCCTTCCTAACTCCAAATCATTGTACTGGTAGTAGATTAAGGTTTTTTATGTGTTTTTAGCACTAGGTATGTAAATGAGTGTTAGATATACATTATTCATGGATTATTAGAGAAAAAAAAATTGAAATGTTGCGACAAAATATAATACTCGTTTTTTATTCCCATTTTTTTAGTACTCTACGTACTAAACGTTTTAAAACCCGTTTTTAAAACTCGTTTTTAAAACTCTCTTTGTACTATGAGTTCAGTACATTTGTTTGAGGAGCATTTCATAGCGTCATGCAGAAGAGTTATTGCGGTCAGAGTTGTGCCACTTTAGAGAAGCATGATTATATTGGTTTGTTGGAGGCCTTATCTGTCAGGATGCAATGCTTGAAGCATTTGGCCAATCCTTTGTTACAGAGAACTCTCCCTCTTCCAAAGAACGGGTTGTTGGTTGGCCACCGGTTCGGCTGTATAGGCAGCGGCGGTCATTGGTGAAGGCCGTTGAGAGTTTCATCAAAGTGAACATGGCATACAAATCTTATGATGTCTCGGAACTTTGGAGGAGATGTTTCGGCCCTTGCAAAGCTGAAATAAAACGGTTCTTATTGTCCAGTGAGCCCGGTTTTGTCTTGATGTATGAAGACCAAGATGGCGATTGGATGCTGGTGGGAGTATGGAAGTCAATCGGTTACAGCGTGTGATCTTCTTTGTGGTCGACCTGGTTATCCTTGCTTGGTCCCTTGTCTTCAGTAAACTCTCTCGTTGAGGACTTGTGGGAGGGGGGCTAGTTGATTGGTACTTGGAAGGGAAAGTCTTTGTGTAAAAAGACGAAAAGCATGCTTTTGAATGAGGACAACGGAAGCGAAGTTCAAAAGGTGAGTTAAAAAGACCAAAGAGATCATAGGAATTAGACCAAGCGAAAACAAACTTAAACAAAAGACCAATTCTAGACCAATTTGAAAAGACTAAGCAAAGACCAATTGAATAAATAGACCAATTTAAAAAGACTAAGAAAAGACCAATCGAAAGACTAGTAAAAGACTACTTGAAAAGACTAGAAGACTAGAAAAAGACCAATTGAAAAGACTAGGAAAAGACCAATTTAAAAAGACTAGAAAAAGAACAATTAAAAAGACTAGAAAAAGACCAATTTGAAAAGACTAGAAAAAGGCAAATTTAAAAAGACTAGAAAAAGACCAATTAAAAAGACGAGAAAAAGACCAATTTGAAAAGACTAGAAAAAGACCAATTTAAAAAGACTAGGAAAAGACCAATTTAAAAAGACTAGAAAAAGACTAATTTTAAAAAACTAGAAAAGGACCAATTTGAAAAGACTAGAAAAAGACCAAGTGAAAAGACTAGAAAAAGCCCAATTGTATTTACAATATATACATTTATCGTAGTGGATTCTACAGTAGATAGGGTTTAACTCTAGAGGCATTTACCAATGGAAGAAGCATTCCTTGTAGTGTTGCTAGTAGGACAGCTCCTTGAGGGAGGAGTCGAACCACCTTGTATGGCCCCTTCCATCCGGTGAAGAGCTTTTTAACCTTCTTGTTAGTCAGACTTGGTTGATATAGGAGTACCAATGACTGTTCCTTAATTGATCTTTCCCAGAGGTGACGGTCATGGTTGGCTTTTCTTCTTAACTAGTTCTTGCTTATGTGTTCTTGGGCCCTCTCCCTGAGTTCTTCCACTAGGTGGATTCGGACATATTGAGCTTGCTTAATCCAATGTTGAACTTTGCGTGTCCCCACCCTAGCAGACCCTTCAATGAATTCGAAGGGAGCTACAACTTCAATGCTATAAAAAATTTAAAAAGGAGTATGCCGAGCTGTAATTTTGTAGGCTGTTCTATAAGCCCAAAGTACTCCTAAGTATGCAACTCCCCATGTAGAAGGTTGTTGGTGGCACATTTTTTTCAGTAGGGAAGTCAACACTTTGTTTGTGCTTTTTGCTTGACCATTAGCTCTAGGGTAGTATGCACACAACTTCTTGTGGAAAACTTGGTACTTATAAAAATAGTAGTCAAAGTTTTATTGACAAAGTGTGTACCTTGATCTGTAGTTATTTCAATCGGACATCCATACCTACAGAAGATGTGTTCATATAGAAAGACGGCCACTGTATTTGAAGTGTAGTCAACAGACGCAATTACTTCTTCCCATTTAGTAGCATAATCCGTTGCTACTAGTAGATATTTAGCTTTCAATGGGTGGGCGGCGGGCCATATCGCTCAAATGATTGCCATGCTCTAGCAATTGTCAAAGGCCTATTATTGAGTTTTGATGGTTTAGGACCGCATCTCTGACAAGTATCACATGATTTGGCCATGTTGCAAGCATCTCTGAAAATATAGGGCCACCATAGCCCACTTTGTAATACTCTTTGAGTTGTGATGTGTCCTGGGTAATGACATGAGCCCGGTCCATAATGGGAAGATTCTAGAATGGTAGTAACCTATTCAGGGTATACACACCTAATTATTCCATTTGCTCCTATTTTGAAGAGGTTTCCTCCGATCATGGTGAAATTTCTACTTTTGATTAGAAGTCTCCTTTTATTTAGTGGTGTCATATGTGAGGGACACACACCAGTAGACAAGAACTGAACCATTTCATTATACCAAGAGGGATAAGGGCTCACCTGAAAGAGATGATGGTCTGGTAGATCATCATCCACCCCTTTTTCTTCCTTGTTTATTTCTATATGAGAGAGATGATCTACCATCACATGGTGTCTTCCAGGCTTGTGTACTACTTCAAAGTCGAATTCCTGAAAAAGTAATAACCACCTGCAAATGCCTCCTACGAGATTAGGCTTATTGAGCAAGTACTCAATAGCTTGATGATATGTGATTACCACGAAATGAACACCCAAAAGGTAATGTCTAAATTTCTTTAAAGCAAACACTATAGCCAATGATTCCCTTTCTATAGTGCTGTAGTTGCGTTCAGCCTTAGTAAGAATTCTACTTGCATAGTGAATTGGTCTATCCAATTTATGCTCAGTGCTTGGTTGTGCAAGTATTGCACCTACAACAGTGGAACTTGCATCCACGTGCACATTAAGGGCAAATCCCAATCAGGTGCACTTACTAGTTTTCTTTTGAGAAGTTCGAATGCCAATTCCTCTTCCTCAGTCCATGTAAATGGGGCTAATTTTCCTGTTAGCCTCGAGAGAGGGCTTGCTATATCTGCATACATCTTGATGAACTTTCTGTAATATCCAGTGTGTCCTAAGAAACTTTGCATTTGTTTCGAGTTGATAGGTCGGGGCATTCTTATAATGGCTAGTACTTTATCAAGATCAGGTGCCATACCTTTGGAGGAGACTACATGTCCAAGAAGTGTTCCTTCAGTGACTAAAAAATGACATTTGTTTGGATTCAACTTCAGCCTTGCACCTCTGCATAGTTCGAAGACCTCCTTTAGCTGACAAATGTGTTTTGTAAAATTATCCAGAGAAGAGGAACACCCTTTACCTGAAAAAGTAGAAAAGTCATCCATAAAAATTCTTAGGAATTTTAGGAGTAATGGTCTAAAAATAGTGTAAACCACCCTGTTGAAGGATGCAGGGGCATTCCTTAATCCGAAAGCCATTTTGGTATACACATATGTATCCCATGGAGTGACAAAGGCTGTCTTTGATTGATCGGCAAGATGAATGGGTATTTGATTGTACCCACTGAATCCGTCCATAAAGCTGTAAAGGAGTGTCCAGCAACATCTTCTACCACTTGTTCTGAAAAAGGAGTAGGGAAGCCATATGGGATTGTTATCTTGTTGAGAGCTCTGAAATCGACACAAATTCGAATCTTATTGGATTGTTTTTTGGGTGCTATGACCATGAATGACAGCCACTCCGAGTGCTCTACTGGTATAATTATTTTTGCTTCTTCCATCTTCTCGATCTACTTCTTCACAGCCTTTGCGTATTTTGGATTTAGTCGATAAATTCTTCCTCTGATGGGTTTTGCGTTCTCACCCAAAGGTATTGTGTGTTCACCCAAGTGTGGAGCTATTCCCTCCAGATCTTCGTAAGTCCATGCAAAAACATCTTTATAATTTTTCATGAAGATTACTTGAGAGAGTAAGGCAGGGTACTCCCATAGCCACGATGCTAGGAGAATCGGTTGTGACTTTTCTTAAGTTCCCAAGTTGACCTGCATTACTAGGCTGGGAGCTAAAATAGATTCTGTAGAGTTTGAGGAGAAGACATCACTAGGATAGCATGGAGACTCATCCAAGAAGATATTGGATTTCTTCTCTTGTATCCATCCTTTTGCTAATTTAATTTGACATTCAAGGGGGGATTGTTGGAAACAATGTCAAATGGTGTCCTAAACCAACAATCCCTAAATTTTCAAAATCACATCTTTCAAAAATGGTATGGTCAAAGATGGTAAAAATTTATTGCATTTTCTTGTAGAGCTTCAAGAGATCTATCGAATGATGTATAACATTCTACTATCGGAGATCATTTGACCCTTGAAAAGTCAAACCCTAATTATTAGCTTTTAGAGTTGCTTCTCATTAAAACTATACTCATAAATCAAAGGAACATATTAAAAGCGTGAAAAGCATCTCTAATGAATGGTTGAGATCAATTCACATAGAATAAAGCCAAGAAAAGCTGCTCACGTGAAACAAAAAGCCCATGTTAAGCTTTTTTGTAAATTACAGATTGCTTTTCTGTAATTTGCGGGATTTTCCACACATGGGCAGGTTTTGGTCTTATTGGCTATGAAAGGAGGGCTTAGGGGCACACATAAGTTATCTTCTACCTATCATATATTCTCTCAAGAGTGTAGTGCTGCTGTTCCATGATTTTTTGCTACACCTTCACATGCATATACTTTCATGTGTTATTTTCAGGTATTCACTCCATATTTATTTTGATTTTTGCTTCTTGTTGTTTTTCCAAGTGGTTTTCCAGCCTTTACCTCAAGGATTGAGGTGTTTGCAGCGATATACATCAGAAAGGGAGATTGCTACAGCATATACTTGCTGTTTACACACACTTCCATAGCACATTGGCTGTAATTTCCATTTACAGTCAATAGGATGCTTATTTTTTATCACACAGTTATTCTTTATCTCTTAGGCACTTTTCCCTCATATTTTGTACATTCAGCCTTTATGCAATTTATTGTATATAGACACATTTTGTACTTACTTTTCGATCAATTTATTTATTTTAGAGTAGCTATTTTGGTACGCGTTTTAATGATTGCTTCTATTCTACTCAGTATTATCATTCATCTATATTATTTGGTTCAAGGCATATGTGTGTGCGTGGTTTCTAGTGTTGGGAAGATCTTGTGAACCTATCTTATTGGGCCTACTACACTTCCAACACATGTCTATGCCCTAAAGACAAGGTAAGTCACCTAAAACATAATCCCATAAGTCTTTTTCTACCAAAATATTTCTAAGCATGAAACTCTTATATGGATAATTAGAGCTTTCCTCACGCTGTTTATCACTTGAAAAGACATCTAGGACATTGGATCAGTCATCCATTAGAAAAGATATAAAATGAGATTAAGAAGATGCTGATTAAACAAGATGGACTAGATGCTTTTAAATCAGCTCACAAGATGAACAAGATAGAGTTTATGTGCAATGCACCTCGACAAGAAACTCTATTTGAACACTATGAGCAAAACTAAACTTGCACTAAGCATAACAACAACCTTGTACAAAGCAAGAATGACAAGCTAAGAAAGAGAAAGAAATTGGAAAGAGGAGCTCTAAAATCTGAAATTTTTGTTCTATGCATAGAAATTTTGGAAATCGTACCTTTGTCTTGATCAAAAGTACCTCCTTTGACTATGTTTGACCACAAATCGTTAAGTTTTACTGTACGAGATAGAGTTGAACAGGTTGACTAAAGTTGACAGAAGTTGATTAGGGTTTGACTATCTTGTTGCTGGTTAAAGTATGGTAGAAGGTATGGACACAGATAATGAATAAAAATTTATAAGGATTCCAAATTGGGGGAGTAGCAATATACAATGATATGACAAAATTACAAATCAACTAACCACTCATCTATTCATAAAGATCCTTTAAGGTAGGTGAAGAAGAGGCTAAGGATAAAGAGCCTATGGGTGTAGAAGATAAGTTAATAGCTATAGCATCTTCAAGTGTGGCTGAAACATAGGCATACACACATCCCCAAGTAGAAGCACTCCAAGGAGAATGAACATAGGTGATAGTGTTATGCAATACAGGCAATAAATCTCCGACAATATGAGCAGAGAAACCTTCAATTGGAGATGCACACGCTCTCACAAGAATGACAACATGCCCTCCTCCAAGAGGAGCTACATCAACTCTTTTCTCGAGAGGAAAGACAAGAGGCTTGATAGCTCTCCTCAATTGATATTGATTTGAGCACATTAAGGAGATGTACTTTTAGGAGACTCAATTGACCAACTTTTGCACTAAAAGCTAGCTTTTCCGGGGCATGAAAATTTTTGATCTTGCTTGTTCTCCTCATATAAGCTTACGCCAACTTTTAGAAGCTTTTCTTATTGTTTTTCATTGATTTAATCATAGCCATTGATTTTCTTTTGACTTTTCAGCTGAAGTCGACTTTATGAGAACCAATCTAGGGTTTGACTTTTTGTGGTGAGAAGAGGTTTGATAGGGTTATGTAGGATACAATTAGAAAGATCTGATTGAGTAAAGTCTCTTTGGGAGTTAAATTTCATAAATATGAGACTTCTGAAGCTACCTTATGTTTACATTACAAAAAATATGTACAAATAATAACAAATGGAATTCATATCCTACTATCCCCTCCCTAAATTTTATTTCTTTGGGTTTTAAGTAGGAATAGAATGAAGAATTATATTCAACTTTCCTTTGCAATTTTCTTTTTTTTGATAAACTTTCCATGAGGTATGAACCTCTTTATACTTCCCCATAAGCTACCCCCTAGGGTGTGGTCTTCCACCTTCCCCCCCTCCCCCCTTTCTCCCCTCCTCCCCCTCTGCCCCCTAGGGTGTGGTCTTCCCCTCCCCCCCTTTCCCCTTCCCCCCCTTTCCCCTTCCTACAAGTGAGAATGTGGTAGATATTTTTACGAAGGCTTATCAAGGGGAAGACATGCAGGTTATGCAAATTTATAAATTTTACCTTAATTTGACATTCAAGGGGAGATTGTTGGAAACAATGTCAAATGGTGTCCTAAACCAACAATCCCTAAATTTTCAAAATCACATCTTTCAAAAATGGTATGGTCAAAGATGGTAAAAAAATTTATTGCATTTTCTTATAGAGATTCAAGAGATCTATTGAACGATGTATAACATTCTACTGTCGACATCATTTGACTCTTGAAAAGTCAAACCCTAATTATTAGCTTTTAGAGTTGCTTCTCATTAAAACTATACTCGTAAATCAAAGGAACATATTAAAAGCGTGAAAAGCATCTCTAATGAATGGTTGAGATCAATTCACATAGAATAAAGCCAAGAAAAGCTGCTCATGTGAAACAAAAAGCCCATGCTAAGCTTTTTGTAAATTACAGATTGCTTTTCTGTAATTTGCAGGATTTTCCACACATGGGCAGATTTTGGGCTTATTGGCTATGAAAGGAGGGCTTAGGGGCACACATAAGTTATCTTCTACCTATCATATATTCTCTCAAGAGTGTAGTGCTGCTGTTCGATGATTTCTTGCTACACCTTCTTCACATGCATATACTTTCATGTGTTATTTTCAGGTATTCGCTGCAGATTTTTTTTGGTTCTTGCTTCTTGTTGTTTTTCTAAGTGGTTTTCCAGCCTTTACCTCAAGGACTGAGGTGTTTGCAGCGATATACATCAGAGAGGGAGATTGCTACAGCATATACTAGCTGTTTACACACTCTTCCATAGTGCATTGGCTGTAATTTCCATTTACAGTCAATAGGATACTTATTTTTCAACACACAGTTATTCTTTCTCCCTTAGGCACTTTTCTCTCATATTTTGTACCCAGATCGAGTCCATATTCAGCCTTTATGCAATTTATTGTATATAGACACATTGTATACTTACTTTTCGATCAATTTATTTATTTTGGAGTAGCTATTTTGGTACTCATTTTAATTCTTGCTTCTATTCTACTTAGTATTATCATTCATCAATATTATTTGGTTCAAGGTATATGTGTGTGCATGGTTTCTAGTGTTGGGAAGATCTTGTGAACCTCTCTTATTGGGCCTACGTCACTTCCAACATAGGTCTAGGCCCTAAAGACGAGGTAAGTCAACTGAAACGTAATCCCATAAGTCTTTTTCTACCAAAATATTTCTAAGCATGAAACTCTAATATGGATAATTAGAGCTTTACTCACGCTGTTTATCACTTGATAAGACATCCAGGACATTGGATCGGTCACCCATTAGAAAAGATATAAAATGAGATTAAGAAGATGCTGGTTAAACAAGATGGACTAGATGCTTTTAAGTCAGGTCACAAGATGAACAAGATAGAGTTTATGTGCAATGCACCTCGACAAGAAACTCTATTTGATCACTATGAGCAAAACTAAACTTGCACTAAGCATAAGAACAACCTTGTACAAAGCAAGAATGACAAGCTAAGAAAGAGAAAGAAATTGGAAAGACCAGCTCTAAAATCTGAAATTTTTGTTCTATGCATAGAAATTTTAGAAATTGTACCTTTCTCTTGAGCAAAAGTACCTCCTTTGACTATGTTTGACCACAAATTGTTAAGTTTTACTATACTAGATAGAGTTGAACAGGTTGACTAAAGTTGATTAGGGTTTGACTTTCTTGTTGCTTTTTAAAGTATGGTAGAAGGTATGGACACAAATAATGAATAAAAATTTATAGGGATTCCAAATTGGGGGAGTAGCAATATACAATGATATGACAAAATTACAAATCAACTAACCACTCGTCTATTCATAAAGAGCCTTTAAGGTAGGTGAAGAAGAGGCTAAGGATAAAGAGCCTATGGGTGTAGAAGATAAGTTTAATAGCTATAGCATCTTCAAGTGTGGCTGAAACATAGGTATACACGCATCTCCAAGTAGAAGCACTCCGAGAACAATGAACATAGGTGATAGTGTTATGCAATACAGGCGATGATGGTCGCCCATGGGGTTGACCATTGGGAGATGATAAGATGGAGAAGGCACCTCACATGATGATACTTAGAGAATGATAAGAGTAGTGATGGAGAAGGTAAAAGCTTGAAAAAGTCAAGAGTGAGGCAAGCTCCACCTACCATCAAGTGTTGGTCGCCTCATGCTCTTACCTCCATGCAATTTTTGGTTGTTGAAGACATTGATTCCAGTGCAGCTTGTGGTTGCCCTAGACATCACTCCATGACCAAGTTGTGGTTGCCCCATTCCACGCTACAAAGGTTGGTCACCCCTCATGCGCTCGAGAGCAATTGGATGGTCGCCCCTCATGCTCATACACTTTGTCACGCCACCTGATGGTCTCCCTGCCTCATGTTGCTCACCGACATGGTTGGTCATCCAATGTGCTCAGCTATGCCCAATATGATGGTCGCCTGTGCTCAACTATGCCTAGTATGATGGTCACTTATGCTCAGCTATGCCCAATGTATGGTTGCCCTCTTGATGCCATGCACCAAAGTGTGGTTGCCCCTTGCAGTAAGATATGGTCACTCTCAGCTAATGCCAACTCAATTTATGGCCGCCTAAGGTGTGGTTTCCATCATGAGTTGGTTGCCCAAAGTCGGTCACTCAACAAATTGGTGGTCTCTCCAACTAGTTTCACTCCAACCTAGCGGTTGTTCGCACATCAAAGTTGGCTGTCCACTCATGAAAATCTTGGGGGTGTCAGAAGCCCACTTGCGGAGCGTGTCCAAGGATAGTTACTCTACCAGGGATGGTGGCCCACCTCCCTTTGTTGGTAGCCACCTCTTGCCAGGCCATTCCGTGGTGAGGAGCCCATGTCAGAGAGCACTTTTGTCTATTGATATATTTCGGTAGTGATGTGTGTGAACACACTTAGGACCACCCGGGCATTTTTTCCCCGAGCTTGTATATACGCCTATAACCCTAATTGTTCACTTATCTTTGTACATTCATTTGGTAATACATTCAATATTGTGTGCTGTGCTCCAAGCTTCTTCTTCTTTCTTGTGCTTTTCGCGTGCTCCCACAAACCTCAAACTCCAACAATTGGTATCAGAGCATGTTGCCGCTTCATCTAGGGTGTCTTCGACACCCCTTCGGTCACCGTCTCAGAATCGCACGAAATTTTGATATGAGATCGTGTTTGCCTCTAAACACACTATCGTAGCGTCTCTGCAGGCAAGTTTGTCCTTTTGTGCCAAACATATACACAGGTTTTGGTTTGCCGGTACAAGCGCCTCGAAGTCTGCCACAAGTGTAGCAAAGCTTGACAGGATAGTTCTGTTCAACTTTTTGAGATATAGTCATTTGTTTACATGAGGGTATTTTAGTTAGTGGCCATGGTTGAAAGCAATGATGTATTTCGTATGTTGGCTGTTGAGGACAAGTTGGATGAGGAGCTTCTTTAGCATCCTGAGCAAGCTTATGCACTTTGCGCACAATTTTTGTAACCTCTTGTGGGACTTGTGTACACCCAACAATGCCCAATCCTCCTAGTCTAGATACATGTCAGATAAGATGTGTAGTTGTGGTACTAAAACACTTACCACAATACTTACGCATCCATCTTCTCGTACCAAAACCAGATCCGGTAGTATTCACCAACTCATTATTGGTGGCATGGATACTCCATAAAGGTGAAATTCCACGAGGCATGATGTGGCATGGATACTCCATAAAGGTGAAATTCCACGAGGCATGATGTGGCATGGATACTCCATAAAGGTGAAATACCACGTGGCATGATGACATATGTGGGGCAAGAGTCAAGACTCAAGAGGCAACTTGCAAGGGGCTCTAGCTTGAGGCCTCTAAGCTCTAACTTCTAAGCTCTTAGCCTCTTAGGTACTAAGCTGAGGGCTCTCTCTCTCTCTCTCTCTCTCTCTCTCTCTTTGTGCATAAGGAGTAGGCAATCTTGAATCGACTCTCGAACTGAGAGAGGCTAGAGCTCACGAGTCACGGGTGTGTGTGTGTTCGTGTGTCTGAGGCGAACGCAAGGCTGAGGCAAAGTTAATGGGGCTGAGCTATGGAAGGTCAAGGGTGTTAATGGGGCTGAGCTATGGAAGGTTCAAGGCTTGAGCAATTCGGCAAAGTTCACCATTCGAACTGCCCATCGGACATCTGTTGCTAGGTTAAGAGTCAAGACTCAAAATTAAACCTCAAAATTAATGCCTGTAATGATGAATGTATAGCACCGAATGGCACTGAATGCCAACAATGCAAAAATCTTGCAGTGCAGTGCACTGAATCTGCTATGATATATATATATGACGAACCTTATGAACCTTACCTCCGAGGTAAGGTTCTTTGCTCGAGCCCAATGCATACTGAACCTTATGAATCTTACCACCTTGGATATATTAACATATTCAAAAGGCCAATATGGTTGATGAGACTAAAAGGATACATCATGGTGGATCTAATAGTGTCTATCAAAGATAAAAATAAATTCTTGCTTTGCTGTTTATCTTCTTGGAGTTTTGCTCAAATGTAGTAACCATTAGACATCTAAGCAAAACTATGTGGAGTGTGGTGATTTGTCAATAACAGATGGAGCAGATCAATACGTTGAATGATACAAAGAGGGGGTATGCATCTGGTGTTATAGAGGGTGGTGTAGGGAGTCAATCTCACAGATTATCAGGCATCTTTTATTGATAGATCTTTTTGAAATATCCCTCATGGTTAGTATTATGACTGAGTGCCCTATGTGATGAGCAAGGCGGATCTAAATACTTAGTTGCAAGCTTTGTCAAGTGTGTGAAGCTCATTTGTATGCTGAGCAGTGGCATGTATGATTATCTCTGACACTTACTGACACACATGAAAAATTAAAATATCCTTGCCTCAACGGCTATTCTGAAAACTGGCAATATTAGTGGTTTGCTGTGAAAACAGTAAGGTAATGCCATCCATATTGATGATCGTGTGTTGCATACTTTTTGCTTTTCAGTTAAGCTCCTTTTGATTAGTTTAGAATCTAGGTAGTCATTGTTTTATAAAGACCAACACAATGAGGTTGAACAACTAGGTTACTTGTTATTGAAAGGGTAAAAAATGATCTTTTGAAAAAGCTACTCATGAACTTTGAGGTTAGATAAGAATAATATGATGAAGTATCTCTATGTACAGTACATGTATCAGATAAGATTAGGGAAAAACATTTTCAGAACAATTGATTGCTTGGTTTTAGACACACTTGAATGAATGCATTATAGCAATGAGTCACCCATTCATATTATGTGTCTCAGCTTGGCCTTACAACCAACTTGGGCAGTGAAATATGCACAAAAAAGGTGGCCAAATGTACTGTTTTTCCAACCTACCAGAGGTGATTTATTTATTTATTTATTTTTTGGTTAAAATTTTTATTTTTTCCCTTTCTTCTTGTCTTCCATAAGCTATTCTTTACGATTTCTTTTTCTATGTTGAAGCCCCTGAGAGCATATTGTTCTTTATTTTTATTGACAGAACGAACTGTTGCATTGACAATTGATGATGGACCACATGAAGACATTTCACCTGAGGTAAAATATGTTCTTCTCTTTTGAGGTCTAATGAGGCAGTGTCTTTTGACCTTTAGTAGTCTTGGCAATGGTTATGGAACAAAAAGCTTGAAACCAAGACATATTTTGGTGGTGTAAGTTGAATATTCAAATGATTAATTCGTTGTGTTTTATCGTTTGTGCTTTCATCCATGTAATTATCCCATTTTTTTTATAGGCATTGAAAATATTCAGTCCTATTATGGGTTCCTCAGGAGCCTCTCCACCTCCTGTGAATGCTTAATGTTCAGTTCTTTAAACAGGGCAAGGAGAGTGAATTTTGAAGAAAGAAATTCAATATTACAGTAAGTCTTTGTTTATCTACAAAACCAGCTATGGGTCTTTGTTTATCTACAAAACCAGCTAAGAAGGTTTATTCTTGTAAATAGTACTAGTAACATCAAACGCATTCTCCCTATGGAACAGATACACTATCATGTTCTCAGATTTATCCAAAAAGGCAGACACTCCTGTATTGTCAGGTATCTCCTTATTTTACAACAGCCTCTATGCTTTGCTAAGTGACATTATGGTTTTCCTATTGGTAAGCCATCTCTCATGGATGTTTCAGGCACTCCTATTACTCTCTGGTTTACACAGATCTGCCAAGGGTTCTTATTATCTATTGGCGAACTGTTCTGATTAATGAAATAGCAACCTCAAAGAGCTCAATGGGGGTTGCAGGCCTGGGGTTAAGAAATCATCTTCTCCACTCTGAAGC
>CM035434.1:126979072-127184072 GCA_020310875.1 Ceratopteris richardii | reverse complement strand
TTTTTATTTTTATTTTTATTTTAAACTTTTCGTTTGTCAATACAAGTGCCCGAAGCATGTTACAGGTAGCAAAGCTGCATAGGGTACTTCTGTTCCACTTTTCAAAATAAAGTCAGTTTTTTGCATCTGATTAGAACCACTAACCATGGTTCAAAACAAGGATGTAGTTCACATGTTGTTTGTTGAGGATAAGATGGATGGTTCCAATGACCATTGTGTGCATATATGATGCTCTATGCATTGATTGCTAAGGGATCATGAAATATTGTCAAGTTATAGCCACAAATACTGGAATTGCAGATGTAGTAGTGTTGAGGATGTTGGAGGTTTCAGTTTTGTGCAAGTCCTAATTCTAGTTCTCTTGCAACTCCTTTTTTTAACTATGTCAAAGACACTACCAACAGCCCCAACCAATGCAGAACAAATTCGATGGGATGGCAGAGATGCAAAGGCACATGCCTTGATTGATTCCTCTATCAAGCATGCCATTATCCCTTGTATTCATTCAATGCAGAACAACCAACGATGCTTGAGATGATAATCTTGCCACATTCTATTAGGCAAGAAATGAGGCTCGTGTTGCCCATGTTTGAAAATAATTGGAGAGTGAACATATGAATGAAGGCGACTCAATGCACATTTTTTTCTACAAAGATCAAAGACTTGAAGGATCAATTGATTTTTATAGATGAAATTTTGCTGAATAATTCCATTTTATAGACTGTTCTCAATATGCTTTTTGATTTTTTACAGAGTTTTGCCTCTAAATGCATTAATGTTTGAAGGCTTAGTTTATTTGTTACAAGAACAATTTATTCAAGATAGGTCCATTGTCTGTGTTGTAGATCAAGCTTTTGTTGCTAGTCAGAAGGGCAAGGGTAAAAGTGGCTCTTCCTCTAATAAACAAAAATCTATTTATGCTGCACAAAAGAAATTGAAGACAAAGATGAAAAGAAAGCATATAAGCATAAACAGTTTTGAAAATAGCGAAGGCAAATGATCATGGGATAAAAAAATATCCTACACTTACTACGAAAGGAGGCAAAGAAGAAAGAGGAAGGAATGGTTGCTGCAAATACTGCTGCTGCTTAGATAGAGTATGCTAATCCAGTGCAGAGTGAAGAATGGACATGTACTTCACAATGTAGTTATGGTTCATCATCTCATGATCAATGTATATCTATTGTGGACTCAGATAATGGTGCAACTAGACATTACCTCTCAACGTAGTTTTTTCACCTAACTTGAGCTTGCCCCTTATGGGAATACTATCACATGTGCAACAAACAACTCCTATCGTGTCATGGGGGTGGGGAAAATTGTTCCTACTACAATTAATGGTAGTACATGCGCATTATCAAATGCATGTGTGCTAGGGATAAAAAAGAATCTTTTATTAATGTCAGCGCTGTAGTAAAGCTTGCTAGTGATAGTTCTGGAGAATGAGTTCTCCTCTGCGCAACGAAAACGTGTAGTGAACCCTTGTATGTCGAGCACTTGGACAAACAACTGCACCTTAGATAGCTTGCTGCTCTCAATACAAAACTCAAATGAACCTGTGCCTTTAGTCAATCAAAGTAGGCAAATAGAGGGTTCTAGCAAGCTATAAATAACTTAATTTGGATAAGTTTTGATTAGGGTCAGGAAACTTAATCGACCAAAATAGACTACTTGTCTACACAGGTATGCTAAAAAACTGGACTTCACTCTTTGACTGATATCTCACAGAATATATAAGTTTTTGAAGAAGATATTTGAAATAGAGAAAGTGCATGAGATAAGATTTCCAATGAGTGTTTAAATGCAAAAAATGGTTACATATACACTGAGATATGAGCTTCACAACAGAGCTGTGTACAAAATGACGTGCAACTGGAAGGAGTCTATGGGAAGACAAAATTTCAAAATGACTAGATCCAACTATTGGAAGCTCTTGCCTCTTTCTCTCCTTGTTTAGAACGTGCTAAGTTTGTGCCTCTTTAACTCACCACTTTCATTTGATTGCCCACTACATGCCACTTACTACAAGGCAGATATTATATCTTTTACTCATCATGAATTTTGATTATACTTTTTTTTTTCTTTTTTTCTTTTCTCTTCCTTTCCTTTATTATATTTGGTAAATTTATCCAAGCATAGCTCATGTGAAAATGAGCTTGTACATTTATCTTCAACACTCCCCCTCAAGCTCATTTGGGAGTTATCTTAAACCATGTCTTGCAAATTTATCAGATCCTTGAAACCTTTGAGTTTAGAAGCATCCAAAAACTTTGTAAACATATCTGCAACCTTCTCTTTGGTTATGATGAACTTTATCTCCACATCTTTGCTCGATACTTTCTCCCTTACATAATCTATGTGCATGCTCCTTGCATGAAACATAGGATTGCTTGCCAAGTAAATACTTGACATGTTATCACCGTATATAGGGATGGTTCCAACTTGCACTTCAGCATGAGCCAAAAGCTTTTTAATCCACATTGCTTCACATGTGGCAAATGCTAATCCTCTATATTCAGCCTCCATGGATGAAAGTGCAATAGTAGGTTGTTTCTTTGAGCTCCATGTGATATATTTGCTTCCTATCATGAACACATAACCTGAGGTTGATCTCCTATCTTCTTGTGAACCTGCCCAATCAGCATCGCATTGACGTGCAATTTTTCATCAAACTTGTAAAACAAAGCATGATTAACTAAATGCTTTATGTATCTCAACACTCTCTTGGCTGAATTTAAATGATCACTTGTCGGGGCTTGCATAAACTGAGAAAGTACAACAACATAAGATAAATTATGTCTTGTAATGTTTGCATAGATTAATGATCCTACAATGCTTCTGTATGTCGTTACATCTTCCAATAGTTCTCCATTATTTGAGCAAATTTTTGTATTTGTGTCCATGGGATGAGTTAGTGGTTTGCATTCACTCATTCCAAATCTGAAAAGAACATCCAACAAGTACTTCCTTTGCATCAAGTAGATGCCACTTTTTCCATAAATAACTTCAATTCCTAAAAAATATTTCAGCTGTCCAAGATCTGAAATTTTAAACTCCTTACCAAGTTTCCTTTTGATATCTTTAATCCTTGTAACATCATTTCCTGTTATGATGAGGTCATTGACGTATATGCAAATATATACCTCTCTATTTTCTTCCTTCATGTACAATGAAGGATTTGCACTACTTGGGTTGTAGCCACACTTAGTTAGATATTCTACCAATCTCTGATTTCATGCTCTTGATGCTTGCTTCAAGCCATAAAGTGCTTTTTTCAACCTGCAAACAAAGTCTGGATGGTTTTCATCTTCAAATCTAACCGGTTGACTCATGTATACCTCTTCTTGTAGTTCTCCATTGAGAAAAGCATTTTTGATGTCGAGTTGATATTTTGGCCATCTCCTTGAAGCACCAATTGCTATTAATGTTCTGATTGTTCCCATCTTTGCAACAATGCTGAAAACTTCATCATAATCTATGCCTTGTGTGATGATTCACACATTACCATGTGAATTTCCACGCATTCATTATTACCATGTGAATTTCCACGTATTCACACCAAAAAAATAGTGGTCAAAAGTACATCAAAAGTAGTGGTTCACACAAAAGTAGTGGTTATCCAAAAATAGCACACAAAAGTAGAGGTCATCTAAAAGTAGTGAATATCTTTTGTAGAAAAAGTAGTGGTCATCTTTGCTCCATGTATTTATATATAAATGGAATCTCTGTAATTGATCTTTCGTGGATCAACACAGGTTTTGGGCAAATCTTCATTCTCGTCTCAATGTCTACCTTATTTCCTTGCGTTTTGGGCAAATCTTCATTCTCGTCTCAGTGTCTACTTTATTTTCCTATGTATGTTTCCTTGTCCATTACAGTTGATCCACCATATTGATGCTACACGAACAACCGCGCAAGCCTTCCAGCTGAATTGAGAAAAAATCCGTCTTCCTTCCATGAGCCTTTAGCGCATGGGAACCTACCAAGCCCCCTCTAGTTGCAAGACTCGCACAACCGTTTGATGCAAGATCATGATTGCCTTGATCAAAGCAGCTCAATTCATGCCAACGGGTGACATCGTGAATTCGTTAATCTATAGAATCAGAAGCTTGGCTCTATTCTTTCACTTGTAATCATGTCACAGGTAGATCTTAATCACATCATGGCTGCCTTACAACACATACAGGAGGAAAACATGCGACTTCAGGAATCATTAAACATGATCCAAAATTCCTCCCTCGACATAGAACGTCCTCAACAAGCTATGGAACCTAAAGTTTGTCTCCTAGAGAAATTTGATGGAACTCACTGGTGGAAAAATCATCACCTCTTCTTGAAGATTACGATGCTTTTCTTGCTGATTTTGAAGAAACTTTTGGTGATTCCGACAAGCGCAAGACATCAACCAACAAGCTTATTTATCTTCAACAAGGTTCTCGTGCTGCATCAACTTATGCTTCAGAATTTGCTCAACATGCTTATGACGTTCAGTGGGATGAACAAGCACTCATTGATCATTTCCACTGGAGTCTTCGACGGGATGTCAAGAATTTACTACTGAATCTTAAAGATCCATCAACCTCAAGTGAAGCTATGGCTCAAGCAATAAAGTGTGATAATTGCCGTGAATCCCGTCCTCACATCTTGTCCAACCTGTGACACAACCACGATCCTCATCCTCAATGGACTACCCTACTCATGCTGTTCCAATGAAGCTGGATTCCATACGATTTAGACCACTCACCGATGTTGAGAAGCAGTATCGTCGAGTTAATAATCTTTGTTTATATTGCAGGGCACCTGGTCATATAGCGCGAACTTGTCCCAACAAAGGAAAAAGGGTACAACTTGCTATGGTGGAGTCTAGTAACTTGCAGCCATATGTGGAGCCTATATCCATACCGGAAAACAACAATGTTCAATTGCAGTAGGAACCTTGTGGAGTGGAGGGACGGATGATCAGCACGCCAAAGGAGTCACAAATCATCACCGATTGCTCTTTTGAGCGGATTCAGGTGGTTGGCACTCGTGGTCATGATAGACACATTTATCTGGACCTAGAGGACATTCTGACTCACTACAGTTGGCATCTCTAGGTCTGGGAGGCTCGGCCTTTGTCCCGCCTACTTTGGGATCCGGGGGAGTCAATGGCGCAATCCTCTTTCCTCACCACGGAACCACACTATTCTTTTCTTTCAGTACTCTCTGCAGTTGGGGCGGAGGATCCTCTAGTCGCATCACACTATCACTCCTCCAATGACCGAGTCCTTGAGTTGGTATGGGCTCTCGGAGGAGTTTCTCTCTTCCTTTTGGCATCGGATTTGGGGTGCTTAGCAGTCTCATCGGGCTGTCATATTTCAGTGGTTGGTTGCCCACAAGAACATTGGTGTCGGCACCTAGCTGAGCTATGCTAGCTGATCTATGCTAGCTGAGCTGTGGGGGCTGGCCTCCGGATTGCACAGGTTGTGGCTATCACATAGAGTCCCAGCAGTATTATATTTGGGATTGTGAGCTGGCCCAGCAAATTTGGCGGCGTATCTTGAGACTCCTGACTTGGATGGTGGAGTCTCATACCATTTCTTGGGGTGCGGTTGCTTGGGGATCGCTTACTGGCCCGGCCCTCAGCTACGAGCATGAGGCTGGTAGTACTATTTTATCGATCCAGGATGGGCAGATTGACACCACTCAGGATCTCAGCATTTCCCCTTGGAGCAGTGCTGACAACCCATTTTGGGAGCTGATCAGGAGCCTTGCCATGTGGCTCATATGGAGGGCTAGGTGCCAATGCGTCTTTGAGCAGCATACGATCCCTCTGGCACATACTATCTGGTTGGAGCTGACCCACACTCTGCGGGGGCAGCTCGACCGTCTCCAAGGTGACTTGGATGGCATGATTCGGCAGCGGCAGGCCTTTCTTCAGCTATGGAAGAACGGCCCTTTCTCTACTGTTCCGGGTGATACTATCCATTGGAGTTACTGGCCGCCTGCTTGGCTTTTTTCCCCTCCCCTCATCCCCTCCTCTAGGAGCTAGTTCTTTCGTGGTGTTGGGTGGTCTTGGGTGGTGTTTGGGATGATGTGCCCCCTTGTATACATTTCTTGATTCCTGGTCGGGTTCGTAGCCCTTTGGGCAATTTTTGTTAACTAATGGAAGGGTCTTTTTGTGGGGGAAAAAAAAAGAAAAAATCTCTTTCTCACTCGTGCCTCTGGCAAGGCAACAATATCGCATTGGTGTGCATTATGGGTCACCTTGGTTGCTTTTGCGAAGCAGTTAAGGAGACATTACATTGCCATCATCTTCCATAGACATGCACATCAAGATGACTCGAAGCTTTCATCTGTTGATAAATGCTTTATTGCATTTGCAGCTTTCTATTTTTCTGTAATACTACCCATCATAAATTTAGAGCGTTTTGCAACCCTCAGTGGGGTTGTCGTATTGCTTTGATGCAAGGATGTATGGAAGTAGCACCTTGCTCTACATTTTCATGTGTTTCTCTCATGCATTGTCATTGGGGGATTTCCAAATGGTGACCTCATGATTTGACATTCTTCTACTTTGTAGCTCCCTTTTCCATCATGTGGAGAATTCATAGAGACTATGCACCATGTTTTCTGAGATTGTCAATATAGCAAGTGTTGGTGGGATGATCTTTGCATTCATCTCTCTGTTATTGTCCCCTATCTCTCTCCTTTTAGGCTGAAGTTTGGATTGCAAGCTCTTGCAGACTCATCCTTTATGTGGATCATTGATCATTTGTGTTTCTGGATTCTATGGTTCATCTACAATTCAGGAATCCTCCTGACTTTTTAGTACCAGCATATATTTCCCAATGTCATTCCTTCTTTACTTTTCAGAGCACATCTTCTAATGGCTGTTTTCTCATTGCCTACAGATTGCCAGTCCACCCTGCACCTAATTATTCATATCATTCCTTAGGCTGCACTGCAACACTGCAATATATAGCCTCAAGAGGGCATGTACATTTGTACATATTGTTAATAATAAGATCATGCTTTGATGCGCGTGCGTGTGCGCATGGCGCGCATCCACGTGTGAGTGTGTGTTTTATAGTGGGGAGCACATTATGTTCCTCGCATTCAGCATTCAATTATCGAATGTGTGCAACATTTAGATATTGTTTTGAACATGATGTGGTGGAACTTACTGACAGTACAGTGCTGTCCTGCATTAAGAAAGGAGGGGAGGTACGAGTCACAATTGTAGCCATTAGATCCTTTTAAGAAAGGGATTTTAACCTATGATATGGAAGAGATGATAGAAGATGCTCTTGGTTGGATCTCTGATATTCAAATTCTTTTTGTCATGATTAATAACATCAGCCAGGATGCATAACATGTGAGGTGTGCAAATATCTGGGCAGACCAGAAGATCCTTGAAGTCTTCATTTCAAGGGCCAAGTTTGAGCCATTTGACAAAAATTTCATAATAATGCAAGAATATCTTTATTCCTTTCTGCAGGACATGAAGTTGGAAACCATACCATGTATGATGTTGCAAGTTGGAGGCTTTCCCATGTAACAATATCCTTTCAGCATGCATCCAACACCATTTTATCTTTGCAGTTGTCTTTTGCTAACCTTCAAGAGCAATTTTCTGATGTTTTATTCCATCTCACTTGACTTAGTTCAGGAAGAATTTGAAGAGCAGCTGCTATCTGTAGATAGAAAGCTGAACAATTACTTCTTAGAAGACAATCATGATCACAAAATAAAGTGGTTTCGGCCTGTAAGTTCGATCAATAGATATCTCACTTTTTTTTATCGGTCAATATCATTTTCCAAGCATACAATCCATGCTAGACAGAATGCAGTACTATTAAACTGAATATAGACCAAGTATTTTCTTTTATTTGATTCTAATCAGTACAGCACAATATGGTTTTTTCTATTTGTACAGTTGATGCAAATAGTTCCCTGAAGATGCTTTGATTAAATGAGTACTTTAGTGCTTGCTGTTGCATTCTACTATCCTGTTTGCCCTGTTTTCTCTCCAGTGTTACCAGCCTTTCCCAAACTGAAACCTGCGCATGTCACACACCCTCCCCTTTTCTCCCGGCGTCTTCTTCTCAAGCTTTTTTGTTCTTTCCTTGCCAAACAGCAGCAGTGCCTTCATTTGTGGCTCTATGTTTTCTGTTTGGTAATTGTGTTAGACTGAGGCTTATGCTGCTACTTTCCTTTCTAGATATGCTTAGATATACTTTCCATTTTAAGTCGCACAGCTCTGCAATAAGCAGAATTGACAGATGTTATTACTCACATAGTCCTATGTTTCATGCTACCTGCAAGGCCTTTTTAGATGTCACGGTGTCTTTATCTGATCATCATTCCCTCATAATATTTCGCCTTGAGGATCCTCTGAAGTTCCATTGCCCATTGGTTATATGTGGTTAAGATCTTCCTTCTTCAAAAGGAGGTATTCTGCCTGTACGAAATGGGAATATCTTGTTTCTACCATGCAAGTTATAATTAGAGTGTGTGGCAAGTAAAATAGTAAGGTCACAAAATCAGCCAAGGAGGAAGCACAATCCTTCATTACTTTCCTCTCCACAAAAATATGCAAGCTTCCAACTTTCAGAATAGGAAAGTAATAAACTGCAAGATTTGTATACATTCTGCAGTCAATAGAAGCTCTTGCGATTCATAAGATCAAAGCTAAGACCCAGTGCTCTCATGTCATCTATATTCATGCAAAATCTAATAGTTTTTATGAGCTCCGCCGCATGAAAAGAGTGACTTCTTTATCACTATGGTGCGACATAGAAATGAAGATTTAGTTGATGGAAATTCTATTGTCGCAGCAGGTGTTGATCATTTTGAGAGCGCTTTGGGGCTGACCTTTCTTTCGATGAGGACATGTATATGAAGTAAAACATGTGACAGAAACAAAGCAAGAAGAACCATTATCAGCGCTATTCAGAAAATAGACGAAAATATCGAGCAATATTTTGGGCTTATACATAGTTTATGGGATTCAACAAAGCCAAACTGAGGCCAGAGGGAGAATTGCATATTTACAGAGTACGTGTATCCTCCTGCGGAATGAGAAACAGGTATCCTCCCATGGAATGAGAAACAGGTGCATATAAACTCTCTAGTATTTGGGGAAGACAAACCGAGGCTGGAGGATTTCGTTGCCCAGTTGTTCGGGTAAGTTAAATGCTCTTCACTAATGCATTAAAGATATAAACCCCCATCGAAAAAGTCTTTCAGGGTCCGTCAGTCCCCAAGTGTTAACGTGTGTGACCATTTATGTAGGAGAAATTCTATTGTTAATTTGTAGTAATTCTGTTTGGTAGATTAATTAAGCCCTATGGTCTTACAGAGTATGTGTGACTTCAGATCAAGTATTTGTTCAGATAAGGCTAAACATATTATCTTAAATACTAGGGGTTTTGGAAAATAGTAAATTGTTGTATAAATATCCATTCATAGTTCAAGAGAATATGCTATGGTGAAGGTAAGTATTATGAATAAAAAATGGAATAGGTGTGTGAGAATGGATCCGTGAAGGATATTACTTAAGGAAAGACATAGGTTTATGTTAAAAGATAACTATGTATGGGTAGAAGTAGATGCAATACGGTAAAGGCTACCATACATTGTATAGGTTCGAGAGTGGAAAGTAAATGTATTTTATGAATATGGTTGGCAAGTAAATTAAGAACTTCAAGAACAAAAGTGGTTGTATCAACCCATGAAATGTACATCCTAAGTACCTAAGATACTATCATGCATGTATATATGCAAGTGTGTTAAGTATGCATGGGGGTTACAAATGGGGGGAAGGGAGATCACATTATGTGGGACCCATAGGAGACTTAAGTGGTATCTACATATGTAGGTACATACACACTGTGTGTGTGTGTGTGTGTGTGTGTGGACCATCATCATGTGTTCTTATAAAGTTATAAGCCTTTAAATCTTAAAAAGTTTTGCATCGATTATCCTTTCAACTCTTCTTTTTAATGAATGATACAAATGTTTAAGAACCTAGTCTCCACGCTAGAAAGAATAACCTATGACTCCAATTAACCTTCCATTATATAGATTTGAGGACTAACCGTAGTCCCCGGGGTAATTGGAATCCAAATGCATGTGCAATTTGCACCATTGCTTTTACACCTTCCATTGGACTCTATTAATGATAGGTGTACTTGCTACTAGAGTTAAATCCATAGTTCAAATTAACTCATGTTAACTTGAGTGGATGCTTATCGAAGACTCTAGAGCTCTTTGGGCAAAACTCTCTCTTCATGCTCCCCACGGGGGCTGAACCTAAGAGCTCCTCCTTCTCATCCTTGAGATTTAACCACTAGACTAAGTAAATACTCCAAAAGCACCTAACATTATCATTAACTTGAAGAACATTTTCATCCTTTATAACATTATCATTAACTTGTCAAAGCTACTTTATAACATTTTTGCTCTCTTGAAGAACATTTTCATCCTCGAAAATATGCTTCAAGATACAACTATAAATAGCATTTTCCCTCAAGCCCATGGTCTAAACTCTGGAGCATGGTTGTCATCTCTCTGATTCGCATCTATAAATAGAAGGGGATCCTATCTTAGATTGGATCTCAAAAGAGAGTATAGAAATAGCTAAAGGTTGAAAGGGATCAAGTGATTCTTAAGCAATCGAAAGTCTAAGATAAGACCAATATTCTAAGCTTAAACCAAAGGATTTTAAGCTTGAAGATCACAGAAATAATCTTGTATGCTTGATTTTAAAGCATAAAAAGAGGAAGTTAAACCTTGGAGCAAAGTGTTGTTTAGTACCTAGACTGTAACTTAGAAATTGACACAATGTTTAATTTCTAGTACAAGGTTTTGAAATTTAAAGAAGATTAAAGTTAAGCGGAAGTCATTGCATGATGGTGTGGATGCGGGTTTGATGGTCCAGAACCGTAATTCTTGCATCAACATCAAAGAAGGTGTGGTGGTAGAGTGTTGATGATGAATTTTTGTGTGGGTGCAGGGAATACAATTGCACTACTCCTAGAGTACTAGCTGTAGATAAGATTCACTTGAATAATAGTTGGACTCAAGGAGAATATTGGAGAACACAGAGAAATAGGAAACTCTATTACTGAGAAGAGTTACAAAATTGCTCTTTTGTTATGCTCCAAAGGTACCCTCTGGCTAGCACCAACTAGGACTTCTTGGCTTCCGGGAAAGAGTACAAGGATAGAGTCTCTCATCTAAGATGCCTAACTCTGGCAAGAATTCTTTAAGTTTCTCTCTCTAACATGCCTCTGCGTGCTCTGTATCTCTATCTCTGGATATCTTCAGCCTAGGAAGAACTCCCCTTTTATAGACAACACATTACAAGAGTGTGTTACAAGACTTATGGAGGAGTTAAGGCAACAATGTCAGTTACAATTGTGAGGTGCCAGGTACCAAAATTTGTCAGGTAGCGATGCCTGACGGTTGTGGCCCTATGCACCTTGATTGCCATTGCCTTGAGCCGCCTTGTTAGAATCTTCCAACTGCTTGCCTTGTGACAGCCTAAGAGCTTGCCAACCCCCTTGGAGCCCAGAGAGCTTGGGCGAGTGTTGGCACCTAGGGAAATTGGCTAAGTGTTTGCACTCTTTGCGCCCAAGGAAGTTGGGCGAGTGTTTGCGCCCAAGGAAGTTGGGAGAGTCTAATAATATGCCAAGGTTCTTCCAATGGTGTACTATGTCTTGTTCCTTAGCTTAATACAAAAAAAGAAAATAATAATAATAATAATAATAATAATAATAATAATAATAATAATAATAATTAAATAATAAAAAAATTTGAAAAATAAAAAATCTATAAGTTGTCCACCACTACTGTTTCTCTATCCCGAAGTATGCTTGTAAAGAGATGCCAGACATACAATACATTGAATTTGTACAAAACATTGTTGCGAATATATACATTGATGTTTGGAAAAGGAAATACATAGATCAGCTACAAAACTTTGCCAAAAGTGAATCTATAACACTATGCTCAAATAAGACATCTCAAAAGCATCTTCAGTCTTTTGCTGGTTCCTTTCCTAGCCGATTATGGACCTTTTCTTCCTCTACTGGACTTGAAATCAGAGATCGAAATAGAACAAATCTTGATTTATAAGCATCTTGTTGGTATTTTAACATGTTGTTTTGTGCTTTTAAGTTCTTAAATCTATACTTTAGAAGCCCGTAATTAATCTTCAATTTTTTTTTTTCTTTTGCTGTATAGTCTCTGCTATTGCCTTTTGCTGGATAGATCTTGATTTGTAAGTTAATTTCTTTAGTGACAAGGCATACTCGAAAGTATTCATTGAAAATCACTCTAATGTGGTTCTGCACTCGATACTCCATATCGATGAGATTGTCAATCTTCACCTACTATATTTAAAATTTATTCGAACATATGTGTGGCAATCTTCATCTCAGATTTCCCCTGAAGCTCAGGTATAACAATAGGCCACACATTTCTTTCTCACTTTTGTTCAGCTGTTAGCAACTCTAGATCTTCTTCATTAGTCGAATATGGCCTCAGGATATGATGAGCTATGATGCTAGGATATACTTCCCTCTTACTGGGTTTGAAATGGGTTTGAAATGTAATTGGCGTGTGAGTGGAAGGAGTGTGCATTTGTGAGGTATATTGCACTCTAGGCTGAAGTGGAATAAAATGACCCAATAGAGATAATCATTGTGGATAGCTCATGGATGAGTTGTAGCCGACTGCTGTTGTAGTCAACACAGAAGTGCTCTAAAGGTGGGCATATAAGGATGGTGTGCATTGATGATGGTAGACGAGGTAACCCGATGAATATTCTTGAGCCCTATCGCCTAGATATATTGGTGGAGTATGTTGGAGGCGTTCATCTAATTTTAGTGTCTTTTCTAAAAATGGTAGCCTCAAAAGTGTTCACCATTACAAATGGAGATAATTGAAAGTGCTTCAGTCCCCTATGGGATTGAGAGTCCCACCAATGGTTGCCCACTTGTTCAAGGATGAGAGGGCTTCCTACAACATGTCGTCCTCTTTAATAGGGAGAGTGGCGTATCAATTATGGTTGCTATAGAAACATATAGACAAAGGTGATATAGGAGCCGTGGGAGGTTCTCTATGTTGGCGCAATTTGCTTATTTAGGCCGTTGGAGAGGGTGTCAATTGAAATTAGAGTGGAATGGCGAAGATGGCTTAATAGACACCTCAATTGTATTCTTTAGAAGAGGTGGGGTTGTAAATGCTAATGGAGTAGTAGTGATGTAGCCGATGACTGACATGATCGTCCGCATCCTCAAGAGGAGCTTCCTTGAAGGAAAGAAATTTGATATTGATTTGAGAGCGCACATTAGTGAAGTCATTGCCCATTACCACGTGTTGTGGTCCTTGATTGTCCTCCATGTCCATTGGATAAGGCAATTGAGGGATGATCCGGTATGCCTTGTGATGATGATGTATCGGGGAGTGGAAATGGATGTGGTGGAGCTCTAGGAGGGATTTAGTGTAACCTCTTTCGTTGATAGCTCTTTATGGGAGTTTTTATGGGACTAAGAAATCCTTCCTTATTGTTAGAGCGAGTATGAGTCATAGAATAGCGTTCTAACATTCCGCATCGACTTTCTACTAAGGGTTGGACTTCTTAAAATTTCAAATTGCAACCAAGGTCCCACCAAGCGTGCCAAAATGAGCACTTGTAGATCAATTTCTTGATCTATTGCTCAATGTCGTGTGTCCTCTTAATTGCAATATGCACTATGGGTTGCAATTTGAAGACGCAACAGAGAAGAATAGCACATACAGTGACACACAATGATACTAGATAAAGATGTTGAAATTATGAGTATACACAACTCAAAAAGATGATAATAGTACAAATTTTTGGCAATCAACAAGAGACATAAGAATACACATTCACTCTAATTGTTGGACCTCAATTCTATAGTGTATACAGTCTCAAGACTCTAACCTTCCAAGCGAGCTACTCAAGAGAAGAATAGTCAACCACCACTTGCCCACGATCACTTAGAGTGCCAAGCTAGCTGATCCCTATTCTATCTAGTCAAGTACTAGTGGTAGGCTAAGAGCTCTATACACACAAAGTGGAGTGCAATGCTTCAACTATGCATTCCCTCCTCTAGTATCTCTCTCAGCTTGTCCCACCTTTTGATGATGGAGAGGTCTTCTTATATAGTTTTTATGGGGGAGTAGGAGCTGAAGGGTAGCAAAACGGACAAAATAAGTTTCTTCCCTTTGTAAGTTCACTGACAATCTTGACATTTGGAAACTTCCCTCTTTGGTCCACTTTTCCTTTGTCGTCACTATCTTCCAAATTTTGGTATTTGGCTGGCCCCTCCTCCATTCGGCGTCGTCCATGAGCCCGCATCCAAGTGACTAGTCCATATGCAAATTCCTAAGAAATTAAGTCTCTTTTTTCTAAGTGAAACAGTAGACTAACTTTAAGTGATCAAAAGTAGACCCCTTTTTTTTAGGACCACTTTACAAAAAATGGGAAACTTTTGAAATAGGTAGACTAAATTTGTAAAAATGGGCAATTTTGAAATGAGTCGACCAAGTTTGGTCAACTTGGAAAAATGGCTAATTTGGAAAATAAGTTAGTGGAAGGCAACCAATAAAAATGGGCAACTTTGTAAAAATAGGTCCATTGGGAAAAGTAGGCAACTAGGGAACTGGGAAAAATAGGCAAATGAGAAATTGGTCAACTTAGGAAAATAGGCAAGTGGAAAAAACAGGCAAGTGAGAAATTGGTCAACTTTGGAAAATAGGAAACTTAGGAAATTGGGAGTTTGCTTGGTTCCTTTCTCCTTGATGAACTGTAGTCTCTTTTCTCCATCTTAGACATCTTGCTTGTTCTACTTTCGATCTTGCTCAAAATAGTCAAGGTAACTTTTGCTTGTCCCGTGCCTTATGCATCTCAAAACATAAAATACATTACTTAAGGGGTGTCTCAGAGTACCCCGCTACAATTTCCTTTCTGGTTCATGTTTCATCGTGGATCATCAGTTCTCTTTGAAAGTGGGACTATCATCAATTTCAGTTGCTTGCTTTTCCTCCTCTGTCAAGTGAGATAGAGAGAAAGAAAATGAAGAAGAGGGGATCCTGCTCATTAGTTCATGAAGAAGGCAGAATTCCCAATTTCCTTCCTCACTAATTTCCTATTTCACCAATTTCCTAAGTTGCTTATCTTCCCATTTCACCTATTTTCCGAAGTTGCCTAATTTCCCATTTCACCAATTTCCTAAGTTGCCTAATTTCTCATGTCACCAATTTCCTAAGTTGTCTAATTTCCCATTTCACCAATTTCCGAAGTTGCCTAATTTCCCATTTCACCAATTTCCTAAGTTGCCTATTTTCCCATTTCACCAATTTCCTAAGTTGCCTAATTTTTCCAGTTCACGAATTCTCTAAGTAGTCTAAACTCCTAAGTTGACCAATTTCTCAAAATAGCCTATTTTTTAGTCAACTTTTACAAGTTAGTCGACTTATCTCAAAAGTTCACCATTTTTATGAAATTAGTCTACTTACTTCAAAAGTAGTCTATTTTTTAAGTGAATGGTCTACTTTTGATTTAGTCTACTTTTTCACTTTAAAAAAAGAGACTAAATTTCCCAGATCTGCATATGGTCTAAATTTTCAGCCACTTGCGCGCGGAGGACTCATGGACGGTGGACGGCGCCGAATACTAGAATACCAGAATTTGGAAGATAGTGACGGTGCAAGAAAAGTGGACCAACAAGGAAGTTTCCAAAGTACCAAAATTGTTAGAGAGCCTGCCAAAAAAGAAACTAATTTTGTCCCCTTTTGCTATCGTTCACTTCCAGAAAAAAACTAGTAGGCAAGTAGTGATTAGCCAGCGCTTGGCCATTCTTCTCTTGAGGAGCTAGTTTGGAGACTAGAGTTTTGAGAAGGTATGTTTAGAGAATCGAAATCTTGCAGAAAGAGGAGCCGAATATGTGTGATGCTCCTGGGCAATTTGGACGATTTTTTTCACCTAAAGAAGTTGACCCATTTTTTAAAGATGGTCGAGTTCATGAAGTCGACTTAAAAGATGGGCAGGTGACTAAAAAATTTGACCAACTTTGTAAAAATGACCACGTTTATAAAGTAGAGCAATTTTTGGAAAATGGTCAACTTGCAGTTTCCCAACTTTTTAAAAATGGTCTACTTAAAAATGGTCAAATTTTTGAAGTCGACTTATTTTCCCAAGATAGCCCAATTCAGGAAGATAGACGATTTTTTGAAATCGACCCATCTTCCCAGACTCATGCCACTCAACTAAGTGATCTTGCTCAACTTCATGGAGATGTTTCCCTGCACAATTATCGACCAGAAAAAGAAACCCCAAGCTATGCTCCAGAGTTTAAAGCTGATTCACAACAGAGGGAAGAAGAAAATCAAGAACTCGATGCAAACCCATCTTTCGGCCAAAGTCTAGAAGCTAGAGTGGTAGCATTCCAAGAAATGGATAAAGAACAAGCGGTGCAGACTCGAGCCCATAAAAAGAAAGCAGAAGCAAGGGTCCTCCAAGAAAAAGACTCAGGTACGAAAAATTCTGAAGTTCAGCAAGAAATAGACAAGGTTTTTGAAGAGATGATGAGGGAACTCCATTCATCTAACAAGCCTCCTCTACCTTCGCCAATACCATCCATCATCAAAACTGAGGAAATGTTAAAGAACACCTTCCAGCAGGTATCATTGTATGATCTATTAAGATTGGACGTAGGGATCATAAAGACATTGTCTCCTCCGACAATGCTTGCAATAAGTGGTGAGCACACTCCAATGAACATAATGAAAGCTTCGATTTCTGAGAACTTCACAAAGGTATCAACCAACTCCCTAACTGACTTCAGGAGTCCATGTCTATCAGTTAAACCTCTTGGTATTGTAGAGAAGGTACCAGTAGAGATGGACGGGTTGACATTCTTTTTAGATTTTGTGGTGTTAAATCTATCGCAGGTCAATGGAGGCTTTCCCCTACTCATAGGGAGGCCATGGCTAAGGCACATCCAAGCCATGCATGATTGGGGAAACGATACTATTTTAGTTAACCTGTCGGGGCAAGTACAGAAACAAGTACATTTAGATTCGAAAGGATCTCATGGAGGTAATGCTCATTCTTTCACTATTCTCAAAGAACAACTCATTTCTATCGCGGAAGCATGTAATGAAATTGAAATAAATGATGACCAAGATCTTTTGGAATGGATGGAAGCCTTTCCATGTTATGGCATATCTATTTGTGAAGGGGAGTCTGAATAGGTAGAAACTCTCGGGCTTGGAGAACCGGTCATGGACTTGAGGGGAAAGAAAGGAGTTTCGAAGGATTTGACCCAAGGAAAGGAGAAAAGAGCTGCAGTAGACGACTTATCGATACCATCCGACATACAGTGGATGAAAGAGCTTTCACCTTCATGGTTTGAAATGTAACTTGCGTGTGAGTGGAAGGAGTGTGCATTTGTGACGTATATTGCACTCTAGGCTGAAGTTAAATAAAATGACCCAATAGAGATAATCATTGTGGATAGCTCATGGATGAGTTGTAGCCAACTGCTGTTGTAGTCAACACAGAAGTGCTCTAAAGGTGGGCATATAAGGATGGTGTGCATTGATGATGGTAGACGAGGTAACCCGATGAATATTCTTGAGGCCTATCACCTAGATATATTGGTGGAGTTGTTGGAGGTGTTCATCTAATTTTACTGTCTTTTCTAAAAATAGTAGCCTTAAAAGTGTTCACCATTACAAATGGCGATAATTGAAAGTGCTTCATTCCCCTATGGGATTGAGGGTCCCACCAATGGTTGCCCACTTGTTCAAGGATGAGAGGGCTTCCTACAATATGTCGTCCTCTTTAATAGGGAGAGTGGCATATCAATTATGGTTGCTATAGAAACATATAGACAAAGGTGATATAGGAACCGTGGGAGGTTCGAGCACATGTGCCCTGATACCATGGGTGAGGAACTCGTGATATAGGGTCTCCCTCCCAATATGGGCCATCAATCAGTCAAGTAGATAAAGGACACATACAAAAGGGCGAGTGAAAGCTAATTGGGAAAGACACTTGGAAGCTCATCATAAGAGTTTCCCTTCCACTATGGGTGAATGCTTGAAGTTTGTCGCCTTCTTTTAGATAGAGAAGAGTTGATTTACAGGTACACTTGGTGATGCCCAGTTGGCTTGCATACCCTTCAGAAAATAGCAATCCCTTGTTTCATGACCTTGTTTTGCACAAAATTGACACACCAACCTTTGAGGACAATCTTGAGAAGAATGTCTTGATTTTTGCATACAGTGCACCAAATAGATGTTTTTATCTCTTTGTGCATTCTATGCTCCTTCAATTCTTGCCAGAGCTCAGCTAGAGCTTTATCCCTTCCTTGCCAAGAAGCCTCTTCCTCTTGCAAGGCTTTCTGTAACTTCAATGCTTCTAACTCTCTTCTTAATTGTGTAAGAGGATCAAATATGAATTCGTCCATACCTTCATGTGCTTTCAACAAATATCTTGCCGCTTCGATCCTTGAGGCTGCAGCTTCAAACTCTTCCAACGATGCATCAGCTTGTAGTTACTCTCTAAGCTTTTGCTGGGAATTTTTCGGTAAAGCCTCCTCTATCCATTTCTTGACTAGAAAATCCCGACGATCGTCGGGAGGACGAGAAACTAAAAACTTTACCCCTATCATCATTCCCTTTTGTAGTTTAAGATTTTCCAATTGATCAAGAGTGTGTTTTGTGGAGTTACCAGGTGTAAATGTACTTGTGAAGGCAGTTTTAAGAGCTTCCCAAGAGGTGAAGTTTCCTTCAACGTATTGACTATACCATCGATCCGTGAGCCCTTCAAGAGTGGTCGGAATCAAGGCAAGGAGAGCATCTTCTCACTAATGTAAACCCCTACTTTTACATAGGGATACGAACCTTCTGACATGATCGTCCGCATCCTCAAGAGGAGCTTCCTTAAAGGAAAGAAATTTGATATTAATTCGAGAGAGCACATTAGTGAAGTCATTGCCCATTACCACGGGTTGTGGTCCTTGATTGTCCTCCATGTCCATTGGATGAGGCAATTGAGGGATGATCCAGTATGCCTTGTGAGGGAGCTCTAGGAGGGATATAGTGTAACCTCTTTCGTTCATAGCTCTTTATGGGAGTTTTTATGGGACTAAGAGATCCTTCCTTATTGTTAGAGCGAGTATGGGTCATAGAATATCGTTCTAACACTCCCCATCAACTTTCTACTAAGGGTTGAACTTCTTAAAATTTCAAATTGCAACCAAGGTCCCACCAAGCGTGCCAAAATGAGCACTTGTAGATCAATTTCTTAATCTATTGCTCAATGTCGTGTGTCCTCTTAATTGCAATATGCACTATGGGTTGCAATTTGAAGACGCAACAGAGAAGAATAGCACATACAGTGACACACAATGGTACTAGATAAAGATGTTGAAATTATGAGTATACACAACTCGAAAAGATGATAATAGTACAAATTTTGGGCAATCAGCAAGAGACATAAGAATACACATTCACTCTAATTGTTGGACCTCAATTCTATAGTGTATACAGTCTCAAGACTCTAACCTTCCAAGCGAGCTACTCAAGAGAAGAATAGTCAACCATCACTTGCCCGCTATCACTCAGAGTGCCAAGCTAGCTGATCCCTATTCTATCTAGTCAAGTACTAGTGGTAGGCTAAGAGCTCTATACACACAAAGTGGAGTGCAATGCTTCAGCTAGCATTCCCTCCTCTAGTATCTCTCTCAGCTTGTCCCCCCTTTTGATGATGGAGAGGTCTTCTTATATAGTTTTTATGGGGCAGTAGGAGCTGAAGGGTGGCACAACGGACAAAATTAGTTTCTTCCCTTTGTAAGTTCACTGACAATTTTGACATTTGGAAACTTCCCTCTTTGGTCCACTTTTCCTTCATCTTCACTATCTTCCAAATTTTGGTATTTGGCTGACCCCTCCTCCATTCGGGGTCGTCCATGAGCCCGCGTCCAAATGACTAGTCCATGTGCAAATTCCTAAGAAATTAAGTCTCTTTTTTCTAAGTGAAACAGTAGACTAACTTTAAGTGATCAAAAGTAGATAACTTTTTTTTAGGACCACTTTACAAAAAATGGGAAACTTTTGAAATAGTTCAACTAAATTTGTAAAAATGGGCAATTTTGAAATGAGTCGACCAAGTTTGGTCAACTCGGAAAAATGGCGAATTTGGAAAATAAGTTAGTGGAAAAGGTAGGCAACCAGTAAAAATAGGCAACTTTGTAAAAATAGGTCCATTGGGAAAAGCAGGCAACTAGGGAACTAGGAAAAATAGGATACTGAGAAATTGGTCTAACTTAGGAAAATAGGCAAGTGGAAAAAACAGGCAAGTGAGAAATTGGTCAACTTTGGAAAATAGGAAACTTAGGAAATTGGGAGTTTGCTTGGTTCCTTTCTCCTTGATGAACTGTAGTCTCTTTTCTCCATCTTAGACATCTTGCTTGTTCTACTTTCGATCTTGCTCAAAATAATCGAGGTAACTTTTGCTTGTCCTGTGCCTTATGCATCTCAAAACATAAAATACATTACTTAAGGGGTGTCTCAGAGTACCCCGCTACAATTTCTTTTCTGGTTCATGTTTCATCGTGGATCATCATTTCTCTTTGAAGGTGGGACTATCATCAATTTCAATTGCTTGCTTTTTCTCATCGGGAAAATAGATTCGTGGTTAGGTTGTGATACTGTAACGGGGTATTCTGATACACCCTTCATATAACGTATTTTAAGTTTTGCTTTTCGAGATGAAGAAGCTAAGTACAAGACAAGTTACCTCAATTTCGAGCAAGAGAAGCAAAAGAAGCAAAGAGCAAGAAAATGAAGAAGAGGGGATCCTACTCATTAGTTCATGAAGAAGGCAGAATTCCCAATTTCCTACCTCACGAATTTCCCATTTCACCAATTCCCTAACTTGCTTATCTTCCCATTTCACCTATTTTCCCAAGTTGCCTAATTTCCCATTTCACCAATTTCCTAAGTTGCCTAGTTTCCCATTTCACCAATTTCCTAAGTTTTCTAATTTTCCATTTCACCAATTTCCCAAGTTTCCCAATTTCCCATTTCACCAATTTCCTAAGTTGCCTATTTTCCAATTTCATCAATTTCCTAAGTTGCCTAATTTTTCCAATTCACGAATTCTCTAAGTAGTCTAAACTCCTAAGTTGACCAATTTCTCAAAATAGCCTATTTTTTAGTCAACTTCTACAAGTTAGTCGGCTTATCTCAAAAGTTCACCATTTATGAAATTAGTCTACTTACTTCAAAAGTAGTCTATTTTTCAAGGGAATGGTCTACTTTTGATTTAGTCTACTTTTTCACTTAAAAAAAGGGGACTTAATTTCCCAGATCTGCATATGGTCTAAATTTTCAGCAACTTGCACGTGGAGGACTCATGGACAGTGGACGGCGCAGAATACTAGAATTCCAGAATTTGGAAGATAGTGACAGAGCAGGAAAAGTGGACCAACAAGGAAGTTTCCAGAGTACCAAAATTGTTAGAGAGCCTTCCAAAAAAGAAAATAATTTTGTCCCCTTTTGCTATCCTTCACATCCAGAAAAACTATATAAGTAGACCTCTCCTTCAACAAACAACAAGCTCAGAGAGACTCGAGGAAGGAATGTAGAGCTGAAGCTTTGCCTTCCCTTATGTGTGTAGAGCTCTTAGCTTACCACTAGTGCTTCACTTGGTAGAATTGGAATCAGCTAGCTTGGCACTGTGAGTGAGTAGTGGGCAAGCAGTGATTGGCCACTGCTTGGCCATTCTTCTCTTCAGAAGCTAGTTGGAAGACTAGAGTTTTGAGAATGTATGTTTAGAGAATCGAAATCCTGCACTTAGAGTGAAGGTGTATGCTTATGTCTTCTACTGATTGCCCAAAGTTTGTAAAATCCTCTTTTGAGCTGTTTGTACTCGTAATTTCAGCTTCTTTCTCTCATTTCATTGTGTCATTGTATATGCTATTTTTCTTCCCTATGGAGTCTTCAAATTGCAACCCACATTGCATATTGCACTTAAGAGGACACACCACATTGAGCATATAAATCAAGAAATTGATCTACAGGTGCTCATTTTGGCACGCCCGGTGGGACTTTGGTTGCAATTTGAACTTGTTAGAAGTTCAGCCCTTAGAAGAATCGAGTTGATGAAGAGCATTAGAGCGATAGTCTATGACTCATACTCGCCCGAGCCATAAGGAAGGATCCCTTAGTCCTATAAAGACTCCCATAAAGAGTTATCAACGGAAAAGATTACACTACATCCCTCCTAGAGCTCCACCACTTCCATTTCCATTTACCGACGCCATAGTGGAAAGCAACGTTTTAGCAACGGCAACGGCAACGCGTTAGCAACGGGTTAGCAACGAGGGCAACGTTTGGAGCTAGGCGTTGCGATAAAGTTATTTATTTTTCAAAATTTATATACATATTTTTTAGGTATTTTGGACCCTATGATACATATTAAGGTGGGATATGACTATATATACCTTAAAATATGATATATATATATATATATATATATATATATATATATATATATATATATATATATATATATATATATATATATATATATATATATATACACATACATACATACATACATACATACATACATACATACATACATACATACATACATACATATATACACACACACATACATACATACGTACGTACATACATACATATACACACACACATACATACATACTTACAAAGAGAGATAGAGATAGAGAGAGAGATTATTATGATTCATAACATAGCATTTAACATAACAATGTAACATTATGATTCATAACATAACATTTAACAATGTAAAATCATATATGAATGATGATACATCATACATGGTCATTGATCTATCATGATAAAAATGTAGAGAATCATTGACAAATCAAATGAGTCATGGCATAAATCATAAGTGGGAAATGATAAATATGAAGTTGCATGTGCCATAACAATAGTAAGACCATAGTGGAAAACAACGTTGCCTATTGTTTCCAAAATATCAATCTATTTCAAGATGATAAGGTCTAAAATCATATATAAATGAATCTCTAATCTTCTAAAGCTTTTTATGTCTTTCTCATTCTCCATAGTTTTTGTATTGCAAGTATTGAAGATTTGGGATAAGGTTAGGGATAATTTTTTATCCTTCCTAAGTGAAATATATTTTTTGGATTAAAAAAAAAATTGAATGCAAAGCAACGCGTTGCGAACGTAGCAACGTTGCGAAGTTGCGGTGGCGAAGTTGCGGACCGTTCGCAACGCGTTGCGATGCAACTATGACCGACGCATCGTCATCGCGAGGCATCTTGGATCGGCACTCAACGCCTCCTTCAACAAATATGGCAGACAACCAAAGACCACAAGCCGTAGTGATGGGGACGATTTGACTAACTTGTTCTCTCGGATCAACATCAAATTTCCTTCCTTCAAGGCAGCTCCTCATGAGGATGCGAACGATCATGTCAGAAGGTTTCTTTCCCTATGTAAGAGTAGGGGTTTACATCAGCGAGAAGATGCCTTCCTTGCCTTGTTTCAAGCCACTCTTGAAGGGCTCGCGGATTGATGGTACAATCAACACGATGAAGCACACTTCAACACCTGGGATGCTCTTAAAACTACCTTCACAACTACGTTTACCTAGGTAACTCCACAGAATGCACTCTTGATCAATTGGAAAATTTTAAATTACAAAAGGGAGAGGCATTCTCTAAATTGATGACTAGAGTGAAGTCGTTAGTTTCTCTTCTTCCTCACAATCCTGGAGATTTTATAGTCAAGAAGTGGGTAGAGAAAGATCTACCAAAAACTTCTCGGCAAAAGCTTAGAGAGTTACCACAAGCTGATGCATCGTTGGAAGAATTTGAAACTCCAACCTCAAGGATGGAAGCAGCAAGAGTCCAGTTCAAAGAACATGAAGGTAGGGATGAATTCACAAGTGATCCTCTTGCACAACTAAGAAGAGAGTTAGAAGCCTTGAAGTTACAAAAAACCTTGCAAGAGAAAAAAGCTGCTTGGCAAGGAAGGTATAAAGCGCTTTCTCTGCTACGACAAGAATTGGAGGAGCTTAGAACGCAAAAAGAGGTAAAAACATCGATTTGGTGCACTTTATGTAAGAAATCAGGACATTCTTCTCAAGATTGTCCGGAGAGGTTGGTGTGTCAATTTTGTGGAAAACCAGGACATGAAGCAAGGGATTGCTATTTTCTCAAGGGGATGCAAGCGAATTGGGTGTCACCAAGTGTATGTGTACATCAGCCTCTATTACCAACTCCAAGATTTCAAGTCAGAAGCATGTATACCACTACTCAGGTAAAATCCTCTAATGAAAGAAAACCTCCATTTAGAAGACTAGCTCGTCCTATCATGTGCTACAGATGTGGCGAATATGGGCATTTTCAGGGAAAATGCTCCCTCCCAGAAGGGTCTCCACCTTGCAGGTTTTGCCCGGATACAATGGATCATTATTCGAAGGATTGTCCAAAGCAGAAGGCTTCTACAAGTGGATCAGCTCCATCCTACCAAGTCAGTGTTATCTCTGTCAATAAGGGAAAGCAACCAGCAATTCATTCAAGTAAGAGAGAAGAGAGCAACACTCTTAATTATCCAGGTATCCAAACTTCTCCTGTACACTCACAATGGCACTTATCTGAGAAAGAGGACCCAAATATGTGTGATGCTCCTGGGCAATTTGGACGATTTTTTTCACCTAAAAAAGTTGGTCCATTTTTTAAAGATGGTCAAGTTCATGAAGTCGACTTAAAAGATGGGCAGGTGACTAAAAAATTTGACCAACTTTGTTAAAATAACCACGTTTATAAAGTAGACCAATTTTGGGAAAATGGACAACTTGAAGTTGCCCAACTTTTTAAAAATGGTCTACTTAAAAATGGTCAAATTTCTGAAGTCGACTTATTTTCCCAGGATAGCCAAATTCAGGAAGATAGACAATTTTTTGAAATCGACTCATCTTCCCAGATTCATGCCCCTCCACTATGTGATCTTGATCAACTTCATGGAGATGTTTCCCTGCACAATTATGGACCAGAAAAAGAAACCCCAAGCTATGCTCCAGAGTTTAAACCTGATTCACAGCACATGGAAGAAGGAAATCAAGAACTCAATGCAAACCCATCTTTTAGCCAAAGTCTAGAAGCTAGAGTGGTAGCATTGCAAGAAATGGATCAAGAATAAGGGGTGCATACTCGAGCCGAGAAAAAGAAAGCAAAAGCAAGGGTTCTCCAAGAAAAAGACTCAAGTACGAAAAATTCTGAAGTTTTGCGGGAAATAGACAAGGTTTTTGAAGAGACGATGAAGAAACTCCATTCATCTAACAAGCCTCCTCTACCTTCGCCAATACCATCCATCATCAAAACTGAGGAAATATTAAAGAACACCTTCTCGCAGGTATCATTGTATGATCTATTAAGACTGGACGAAAGATTTAGAAGTGAAGTTATAGGGATCATAGAGACATTGTCTCCTCCGACAATGCTTGCAATAAGTGGTGAGCACACTCCAATGAACCTAGCGAAAGCTTCAATTTCTAAGAACTTCACAAAGGTATCAACCAACTCTCTAACTGACTTCAGGAGTCCATGTCTATTAGTCACTATATATGGAATAACTATAAATGGAGTAATAATCGATGGAGGTTCAGGCATAAATCTCATGCCAGATTTTACTCTCAAATCACTTGGACTCCAACTTTCAGGTGAAGCGAAGTTCACAATAACCTTGGTTGACCAAACTCGAGTTAAACCTCTTGGTATTGTAGAGAAGGTACCAGCAGAGATGGACGGGCTGACATTCTTTTTAGATTTTGTGGTGTTAAATCTACCGCAGGTCAATGGAGGCTTTCCGCTACTCATGGGGAGGCCATGGCTAAGCCACATCCATGCCATGCATGATTGGGGAAATGATACTATTTTAGTTAACCTGTCGGGGCAAGTACAGAAACAAGTACATTTAGATTCGAAAGGATCTCATGGAGGTAATGCTCATTCTTTCACTATTCTCAAAGAACAACTCATTTCTATCGCGGAAGGATATAATGAAATTGAAATAAATGATGACCAAGATCTTTTGGAATGGATGGAAGCCTTTCCATGTCATACCTATTTGTGAAGGGGAGTCTGAACAGGTAGAAACTCTTGGGCTTGGAGAACTGGTCATGGACTTGAGGGGAAAGAAAGGAGTTTCGAAGGATTTGACCCAAGGAAAGGAGAAAAGAGCTCCAGTAGAGGACTTATCGATACCATTCGACATACAGTGGATGAAAGAGCTTTCACCTTCATGGTTTGAAATGTAATTGGCGTGTGAGTGGAAGGAGTAAGCATTTGTGAGGTATATTGCACTCTAGGCTGAAGTGGAATAAAATGAGCCAATAGAGATAATCATTGTGGATAGCTCATGGATGAGTTGTAGCCGACTGCTGTTGTAGTCAACACAGAAGTGCTGTAAAGGTGGGCATATAAGGATGGTGGGCATTGATGATGGTAGACGAGGTAACCCGATGCACATTCTTGAGGCCTATCGCCTAGATATATTGGTGGAGTATGTTGGAGGGATTCATCTAATTTTAGTGACTTCTCTAAAAATAGTAGCCTCAAAAGTGTTCACCATTACAAATGGCGATAATTGAAAGTGCTTCAGTCTCCTATGGGATCGAGTGTCCCACCAATGGTTGCCCGCTTGTTCAAGGATGAGAGGGCTTCCTACAACATGTCGTCCTCTTTAATAGGGAGAGTGGCATATCATTTGTGGTTGCTATAGAAACATATAGACAAAGGTGATATAGGAGCCGTGGGGTTCTCTATGTTGGCACACAATTTTCTTATTTAGGCCGTTGGAGAGGGTGTCAATTGAAATTAGAGTGGAATAGCGAAGATGGCTTAATAGACACCTCAATTGTATTCTTTAGAAGAGGTGGGGTTGTAAATGTTAATGGAGTAGTAGTGATGTAGCCGATGAAGGGAAAGGATCATATGATGAGGAGCTCAGCACACGTGCCCTGATACCATGGGTGAGGAACTCATGATATAGGGTCTCCCTCCCAATATGGGCCATCAATCAGTCAAGTAGATAAAGGACACATACAAAAGAGCGAGTGAAAGCTAATTGGGAAAGACACTTGGAAGCTCATCATAAGAGTCTCCCTTCCACTATGGGTGAATGCTTGAAGTTTGTCGCCTTCTTTTAGATAGAGAAGAGTTGATTTACAGGTACACTTGGTGATGCCCAATTGGCTTGCATACCCTTGAAAAAATAGCAATCCCTTGATTCATTACCTTGTTTTGCACAAAATTGACACACCAACCTTTGAGGACAATCTTGAGAAGAATGTCTTGATTTTTGCATACAGTGCACCAAATAGATGTTTTTATCTCTTTGTGCATTCTATGCTCCTTCAATTCTTGCCAGAGCTCAGCTAGAGCTTTATCCCTTCCTTGCCAAGAAGCCTCTTCCTCTTGCAAGGCTTTCTGTCACTTCAATGCTTCTAACTCTCTTCTTAATTGTGTAAGAGGATCAAATATGAATTCGTCCATACCTTCATGTGCTTTGAACAGATATCTTGCCGCTTCGATCCTTGAGGCTGAAGCTTCAAACTCTTCCAACGATGCATCAGCTTGTAGTTACTCTCTAAGCTTTTGCTGGAAATTTTTCGGTAAAGCCTTCTCTACCCATTTCTTGACTAGAAAATCCTGACGATCGTCGGGAGGACGAGAAAAATTAATACTTTACCCCTATCATCATTCCCTTTTGTAGTTTGAGATTTTCCAATTGATCAAGGGTGTGTTTTGTGGAGTTACCAGGTGTAAACGTACTTGTGAAGGAAGTTTTAAGAGCTTCCCAAGAGGTGAAGTTTCCTTCAACGTATTGACTATACCATCGATCCGCGAGCCCTTCAAGAGTGGTCGGAAACAAGGCAAGGAGAGCATCTTCTCACTGATGTAAACCCCTACTTTTACATAGGGATAGGAACCTTTTGACATGATCGTCCGCATCCTCAAGAGGAGCTTCCTTGAAGGAAGAAATTTGAGAGTGATTCGAGAGAGCACATTAGTGAAGTCATTGCCCATTACCACGGGTTGTGGTCCTTGATTGTCCTCCATGTCCATTGGATGAGGCAATTGAGGGATGATCCGGTATGCCTTGTGAGGGAGCTCTAGGAGGGATATAGTGTAACCTCTTTCGTTGATAGCTCTTTATGGGAGTTTTTATGGGACTAAGAGATCTTTCCTTATTGTTAGAGAGAGTATGAGTCATAGAATATCGTTCTAACACTCCCCATCAACTTTCTACTAAGGGTTGAACTTCTTAAAATTTCAAATTGCAACCAAGGTCCCACCAAGCGTGCCAAAATGAGCACTTGTAGATCAATTTCTTGATCTATTGCTCAATGTGGTGTGTCCTCTTAATTGCAATATGCACTATGGGTTGCAATTTGAAGACGCAACAGAGAAGAATAGCACATACAGTGACACACAATGATACTAGATAAAGATGTTGAAATTATGAGTATACACAACTCGAAAAGATGATAATAGTACAAATTTTGGGCAATCAGCAAGAGACATAAGAATACACATTCACTCTAATTGTTGGACCTCAATTCTTTAGTGTATACAGTCTCAAGAGGAAACTTCCCTCTTTGGTCCGCTTTTCCTTCGTCGTCACTATCTTCCAAATTTTGGTATTTGGCTGGCCCCTCCTCCATTCGGTGTTGTCCATGAGCCCGCATCCAAGTGACTAGTCCATGTGCAAATTCCTAAGAAATTAATTCTCTTTTTTCTAAGTGAAAGAGTAGACTAACTTTAAGTTATCAAAAGTAGACCCGTTTTTGTTTGGACCACTTTACAAAAATTGGGAAAATTTTGAAATAGGTAGACTAAATTTGTAAAAATGGGCAATTTTGAAATGAGTCGACCAAGTTTGGTCAACTTGGAAAAATGGCTAATTTGGAAAATAAGTTAGTGGAAAAAGTAGGCAACCAGTAAAAATAGGCAACTTTGTAAAAATAGGTCTATTGGGGAAAGTAGGCAACTAGGGAACTGGGAATAATAGGCAACTGAGAAATTGGTCAAACTATCATCAATTTCGATTGCTTGCTTTTTCTCCTGTGTCAAGTGAGATAGAATTTCGTTTATTGGGAAAATAGATTCATGGTTAGGTTGTGATACTCTAACGGGGTATTCTAATAAACCCTTCATATAATGTATTTTATGTTTTGCTTTTCGAGATGCAAAAGCCAAGTACAAGACAAGTTACCTCGATTTCGAGCAAGAGAAGCAGAAGAAGCAAAGAGCAAGAAAATGAAGAAAAGGGGATCCTGCTCATTAGTTCATGAAGAAGGAAGAATTCCCAATTTCCTGCCTCACTAATTTCCCATTTCATCAATTTCCTAAGTTGCTTATCTTCCCATTTCACCTATTTTCCCAAGTTGCCTAATTTCCCATTTCACCAATTTCCTAAGTTGCCTAATTTCCCATTTCACCAATTTCCTAAGTTGTCTAATTTCCCATTTCACCAATTTCCTAAGTTGCCTAATTTCCCATTTCACCAATTTCCTAAGTTTCCTATTTTCCCGTTTCATCAATTTCCTAAGTTGCCTAATTTTTCGAGTTCATGAATTCTCTAAGTAGTCTAAACTCCTAAGTTGACCAATTCCTCAAAATAGGCTATTTTTTAGTCAACTTCTACAAGTTAGGTGGCTTATCTCAAAAGTTCACCATTTTTATGAAATTAGTCTACTTATTTCAAAAGTAGTCTATTTTTTAAGGGAATGGTCTACTTTTGATTTAGTCTACTTTTTCACTTAAAAAAAAAACGACTAAATTTCCCTGATCTGCATATGGTCTAAATTTTCAGCCACTTGCACGCGGAGGACTCATGGACGGTGGACGGCGCCGAATACTAGAATACCAGAATTTGGAAGATAGTGACGGTGCAGAAAAAGTGGACCAACAAGGAAGTTTCCTAAGTACCAAAATTGTCAGAGACCCTTCCAAAAAGAAACTAATTTTGTCCCCTTTTGCTATCCTTCACTTCCAGAAAAACTATATAAGTAGACCTCTCCTTCAACAAACAACAAGCTCAGAGAGACTCGAGGAAGGAATGTAGAGCTGAAGCTTTGCCTTCCCTTATGTGTGTAGAGCTCTTAGCTTGCCACTAGTGCTTCACTTGGTAGAATTGGAATCAGCTAGCTTGGCACTGTGAGTGAGTAGTGGGCAAGCAGTGATTGGCCATTGCTTGGCCATTCTTCTCTTGAGAAGCTAATTGGAAGACTAGAGTTTTGAGAATGTATGTTTAGAGAATCGAAATCCTGCACTTAGAGTGAAGGTGTATGCTGATGTCTCCTATTGATTGCCGAAAGTTTGTATAATCCTCTTTTGAGTTGTTAGTACTCATAATTTCAGCTTCTTTCTCTCATTTCACTGTGTCATTGTATATGCTATTTTTCTTCCCTATTGAGTCTTCAAATTGCAACCCACATTGCATATTGCACTTAAGAGGACACACCACATTGAGCATATAGATCAAGAAATTGATCTACAGGTGCTCATTTTGGCACGCCCGGTGGGACCTTGGTAGCAATTTGAACTTGTTAGAAGTTCAGCCCTTAGAAGAAGAGTTGATGAAGAGCATTAGAGCGATAGTCTATGACTCATACTCCAGCCATAAGGAAGGATCCCTTAGTTCTATAAAGACTCCCATAAAGAGTTATCAACGGAAAAGATTACACTACATCCCTCCTAGAGCTCCACCACTTCCATTTCCATTTCCCGATGCATCGTCATCGCGAGGCATCTTGGATCGGCACTCAACGCCTTCTTCAACAGACATGGCCGACAACGAAAGACCACAAGCCGCAGTGATGGGGACGATTTGACTAACTTGTTCTCTCGGATCAACATCAAATTTCCTTCCTTCAAGGCGGCTCCTCATGAGGATGCGGACGATCATGTCAGAAGGTTTCTTTTCCTATGTAAGAGTAGGGGTTTACATCAGCGAGAAGATGCCTTCCTTGCCTTGTTTCCAGCCATTCTTGAAGGGCTCGCGGATCGATGGTACAATCAATACGATGAAGTACACTTCACCACCTGGGATGCTCTTAAAACTGTCTTCACAACTACATTTACCCAGGGAACTCCGCAGAATGCACTCTTGATCAATTGGAAAATTTTAAATTACAAAAGGGACAGGCATTCTCTGAATTGATGACTAGAGTGAAGTCGTTAGTTTCTCTTCTTCCTCACAATCCTGGAGATTTCATAGTCAAGAAGTGGGCAGAGAAAGCTCTACCAAAAACATCTCGGCAAAAGCTTAGAGAGTTACCACAAGTTGATGCATCGTTGGAAGAATTTGAAGATGTAGCCTCAAGGATGGAAGCAGCAAGAGTCTAGTTCAAAGAACATGAAGGTACGAATGAATTCACAAGTGATCCTCTTGAACAACTAAGAAGAGAGTTAGAAGCCTTGAAGTTACAAAAAAACCTTGCAAGAGGAAAAAGATTCATGGCAAGGAAGGGATGAAGCGCTTGCTCTCCTATGACAAGAATTGGAGGAGCTTAGAACGCAAAAAGAGGTAAAAACATCGATTTGGTGCACTTTATGTAAGAAATCAGGACATTCTTCTCAAGATTGTCCGGAGAGGTTGGTGTGTCAATTTTGTGGAAAACCAAGCCATGAAGCAAGGGATTGCTATTTTCTCACGGGGATGCAAGCGAATTCGGCGTCACCAAGTGTATGTGTACATCAGCCCCTATTACCAACTCCAAGATTTCAAGTCGAAAGCATGTATACCACTACTCAGGTAAACTCCTCTAGTGAAAGAAAACCTCCATTTAGAAGACCAGCTCGTCCTATCATGTGCTATAGATGTGGCGAATATGGGCATTTTCAGGGAAAATGCTCCCTCCGAGAAGGGTCTCCACCTTGCAGGTTTTGCCCGGATACAATGGAATCATGCATCATTATTCGAAGGACTGTCCAAAGCAGAAGGCTTCTACAAGTGATTCCTTTCTTGGTGGGAGAACGCAAAAAGAGGTAAAAACATCGATTTGGTGCACTTTATGTAAGAAATCAGGACATTCTTCTCAAGATTGTCCGGAGAGGTTGGTGTGTCAATTTTGTGGAAAACCAAGCCATGAAGCAAGGGATTGCTATTTTCTCACGGGGATGCAAGCGAATTCGGCGTCACCAAGTGTATGTGTACATCAGCCCCTATTACCAACTCCAAGATTTCAAGTCGAAAGCATGTATACCACTACTCAGGTAAACTCCTCTAGTGAAAGAAAACCTCCATTTAGAAGACCAGCTCGTCCTATCATGTGCTATAGATGTGGCGAATATGGGCATTTTCAGGGAAAATGCTCCCTCCGAGAAGGGTCTCCACCTTGCAGGTTTTGCCCGGATACAATGGAATCATGCATCATTATTCGAAGGACTGTCCAAAGCAGAAGGCTTCTACAAGTGATTCCTTTCTTGGTGGGAGAGTGAGTAGGTGGGAGCTTGGTAATCATACTCTACTTATGGTAGCTTGTCTATGTCAAAACTGTGGTGGACATGCCAATCCTCTGTCGTTGCATACCAAGAGGATGGGTCCCCTACTAGAGCCATGTCTCATGATGCCCGAAGGCCTTGTGAATGATTTTCTCACCGTCCATGGTCCAGATCCTATGTAATAAGCATATTGTCTAGAAGAGTGCCTCCATAAGCATATGTGGCATAGCAAGCTCTTCCTTGATATCGGATACCATGTACTAAGGGAGATGCATCACACGGACATGGTTGCACCCTACCATCTATTGCAAATATGAAGAAACCATGTGAAGCTTGCATGATAGGCAAGCAACAGAGGAAGGTGATTCCACAAGAAAGCAAGAAGAGATCAAATTATCCTCTAAAGTTTGTGCATGCTTACTTGTGTAGAAAAAGGCCTACACAGGCCTTGGATGGATCTTCCTACTTCATGTTACTCGTCCATGATTATAGAAGAACATGTGAGTGTACTTCCTTCGCAATAAGGCTCAAGCTTTTGGTAAAGTTTAAAGAATGGCTTCGGCTTATTTAAACTGAAATAGGGAAAAAGATGAAGAAATTTAGCACAGATGGTGGAGGTGAGTTTACATCAACAAAGTTTTTCTGCAATAGTAATGGAATCAAGCATCAACTCATAGTGGCACATAAACGTCAACAAAACGTTGTTGCAGAACGTCAAGATCAACCATCATGGAGATGGCAAGGTGCATGTTGAAGGGAAACGGTCCCCCAAATCAGTTTTGGGAAGAGGCTGTCATCATTGTTGACTACATCTTGTATCGAAGTTACACCAAGGCACTTGATGAAAAGACTCCACAACAGGCCTACACTGGTAAAAAGCCATTTGTTTCCCATTTCAAAATATTTGGAAGTGAATGCTATGTACATGTTCCAAACAAGGAGAGAAACAAGCTTCAACCAAAAAGCATCAAATGTATCTTCTTAGGGTATAGTGAGGATAAGAAGGCCTATAAGGTTTATGACCCTGAGGCCAAGAAGATCATGGCTAATCGCGATATGGCCACATGCAGTGGAGGAATAGAGAGCTTCCACTTTATCGTCAGGCAAAGGGGCAATCCACTATGAACCTGGCCCAAGAGCTATCCCTTCTACACAAGAGAAGGAAGCATCATCTTGAGATGATGAGTCTGAAAGTCATCAACTTGTCATCACCAAAGCGGAAAATCCATTGCCATGTTGGGTGAGGAAGCTTTATGATTCTGTAAACCCGATCCCTCAGTCACTAGAATAGATTGAAGATCGACCAAGACGATCATAGAGAATAGAGGAGCCAAAATGGGCAAGCGCCCATATTGTATATGCAACCCTGATGTCGGAACTCATTCAAGAACAAGCAAAGGAACCAACATGGAAGAGGCACTCTACAATCCGAATTGGAGGGCTCCCATGCAAACAAAATACGAAAATATCATGAAGAATGGAACCTGGGAGCTAGTGGATCAACTCTCTAAGCACAAGTCATTGGCACCAAGTGGGTCTAGAAGCTAAAGTACAAGGTTGATGATACTTTGGAAAAGTACAAAGCAAGACTTGTTGCATAGGGATACTCACAAGTTGAAGGGATTGACTTTTGTGAATCATTTCCGCGACTACAAGGATGACTAATATTCGAGTAGTACGAGCTCTCGGTGCACATTAACAATGTCCAGTCTATTATGGATGTCAAATCAGCATTCCTGAATGGAGACCTCAAGGAGGAGGAATATGTCTCTCAGCCACCATGGTTTGAGGCTCCCCATTCAAAGAACGATGTAATTAAACTTAAGATGGCATTATATGGGCTGAAACAAGCCCCTAGAGCATTGTACCAATGGATAGATAAGTATCTCTTGGATATAGGTCTCAAAAGATGTGCTTCTAAGGCTAAGTTGTATATTCTAAAGAGATGAGGGAAGATAATTGTGCTTGTATTGTATGAAGATTACCTTATGATTGGAGGAAATGATCATGCTCTTTTCAACAAATGAAAGATGCCCTGAGTTCAAAATTTGAAATGACAAACGTGGGCTTAATGCATTATTGCTTAGGCCTTGAAGTATGGTAGGAACGATGGAAGATTTTCATCTCTCAACAAAAATATGCACGACAGATTTTGAAGGCATTCAACATGGAGGATTGCAAAGAGATTTCTACACCTATGGAAGTCAACACAAAATTATCTATTGAAGATACTTCACCTCTAGTGAATATTGGATGATACAAGAAACTAGTTGGAAGTCTCTACATTTACGAAGACCAGATATCTTTTATGTTGTTGGGGTAGTAAGCAGGATCTTGAATAAGCCTTGTCAAAATCATTGGAAGGCAAGCATGCAGAAACTCAATCATGTGAAAGGAATCATTGATTATGGTATTCTCTATGAAGAAGGATCTTCTCTGGTTGGATACTATGATTCAAATTGGGCAGGAGATATCGATACCAGAAAATCAATTTCTGGATATTGCTTTTCTTTAGGATCTTGGATTTTCTCTTGGATTAGTAAGAAGCAACCGATTATAGCATTATCTTATACGGAAGCTGAGTACAAAGCAACATGTATTGCAACATGTGAAGCACTATGGTTGAGGAGGAGCCTATGACACATAGGAATATAGGGACAAGAGTTGATTGAAGTGTGACAACCAAAGTTGCATGGCCATCATTAGGAACCTTGTTTTCCTACACGTACCAAGCAAATAAATTCAGTATCACTGTGTGTGTGAGTTGATCTAGAACGGCGTCGTGGAGAGAAGCTATTATCAAACCGAAGAAAATGGAGCACACATCTTTACCAAGGCCCTTAGGAGAGAGAAACTTCATTGACACTTGGCATTGCACCAAGGAGGTAGGTAGTTCACCGTAGGGTGGACATTGAGAAGGGGTGTTATATACTCAATAATCCACCCTCTACCGACCACAAATAATCCATGGTCCTCTAAGTTGTAAGGCTCCCATTATGAGGAGAAGCCATTGTGAAAGCCCGAACATTTGTGGAACCCTATCTTCCAAGTTAGATGAGATCATGTCTGAGCGTTGATGGTAATAGATGTTCTTTATGAGCCTAGCCATTAGGTAAGGTAGGGCATAAACTTTCGAGCCATTGGTGAGGCATCGTTTCCCCATAGAATCTTAATGGGGGGAGTGCAGAGGGGGGAAGAGAAAGAAAGACTTTTTAACGTCTATTAGAGGCCAAAATCGGCCTATGAGACAAAACATATACATAAGTATGATCCAATCCACTGTGATGCCGAAAGGAAAATAAAGTGTGAGTACAAAACAGTGTATAAAAGGAGTGGATAATCGTTGGTGTCAAGGGTGTGGGGTGCTATGGGTATGCACTCTATAAGCTCAATAGGTGAGATACAAATCTGATATGCATAGGGATGGGAGGGTCGGTGGTGTCATAACCCTCTAAATGCCTGGAGTGGGTGTAGGATGTAATGCATCGGTGGGTAAGGCATCGTGGCGATCCTCAAAACACATCGAGATCGATGGGGGTGCGCTGTTGACGTCTCCGTATCTCCGTGTCATGGCGTGTGTGAATCGCCTGAATCTCTCTCTGGTGGGGACTGGCTCTCCGGAGTGGGGGTCTCGGTCGTCGACGTTGTCGTCTAAGCTCCTCTGCTCTCTATAATGTGATACCCCGCATCGAGCCAGGTCCTCGGGTGGCTATGGGTCTGAAAAAATCTGTAATATAAGTCTAGGGGGTCAGGTGTATCTCCATGTGCTGCTGGAGAAGTGATGCGCAGCGACGCTGGAGCTCTACTAGGAAACGACCTAGAGGGTGCTGGTCCTCCATCTCCAGTAAAGCCCTGATCTCTCTGGGCCCCCTGAAAATATGTGGGTAGCGGTCTCTGATGTCCTCATATGCCTGGCATATGCATGTGTAGTGCTCCTCGTCCTCCACCTCCTCTTGGCATATCCTGCATAATCTCTCGTCCCGGGGGGTATGTATCGCACGCCCAACCTCAATCTCGAGCTGGTGTGGTGATACTCTGAGCTGCCCAATGGCCACTCTCTCTGATGGTGCCATGTATGTATCCATGTATCGTGGTCTCTGAATGAAACCATCCGCTGTCACAGTCAGGAAGTGCTCTCTGTAGTGTTGCCTCTTTGTGGGAAGAGGCTCCGAGAAGAGGCTCCCGTGGTGCTATCCATGTCTCCCTGATGTGTATCTGTAGTAGGTCCTAACGGATGATCCTGTTCCTCTCCGAACGAGAGAGGGTAATGTAGGGGGAAGAGAGGTCATACTGAAAAGGGGGGAGATCTGTAATGCTCATGCCATGGTCTGCTAACCATCGGTAGGTAGGTCTGTGCATACCATACTCTCTCATGCCCCGTCTGTGCCAAATGTCTAGAGGTCTCAAATGCAAGCCTGGTGAGTCTGCTGGTGGGGAGCTCTCTGACTCTCAGAATAAAGGTCACCAGCTGAAAGAGGGCCTCCACTAGCATCGGTGGTGTGCCCAGCTAAGCTCGTATAATGTCATGTGGAACGGAGGGCTTGCTGCGGAGCAAGCGTGAGATCATGGTGACCTGGGGCCTCTCAATCCGCGTCCTCATCGCCTCCGTGATCCTTGGTGCCCATACTGCCGCTCCATACATCAATGCGGGTGTCATTAGAGTATCAAAGAGCCACCCCTTAGTCCGGGGCTCCTGATGTGTATCTGTAGTAGGTCCTAACGGATGATCCTGTTCCTCTCCGAACGAGAGAGGGTAATGTAGGGGGAAGAGAGGTCATACTGAAAAGGGGGGAGATCTGTAATGCTCATGCCATGGTCTGCTAACCATCGGTAGGTAGGTCTGTGCATACCATACTCTCTCATGCCCCGTCTGTGCCAAATGTCTAGAGGTCTCAAATGCAAGCCTGGTGAGTCTGCTGGTGGGGAGCTCTCTGACTCTCAGAATAAAGGTCACCAGCTGAAAGAGGGCCTCCACTAGCATCGGTGGTGTGCCCAGCTAAGCTCGTATAATGTCATGTGGAACGGAGGGCTTGCTGCGGAGCAAGCGTGAGATCATGGTGACCTGGGGCCTCTCAATCTGCGTCCTCATCGCCTCCGTGATCCTTGGTGCCCATACTGCCGCTCCATACATCAATGCAGGTGTCATTAGAGTATCAAAGAGCCACCCCTTAGTCCGGGGCTCCTGAAAATGTGCCTGAAAGCAGTGTCTCTCCAATCCTACAAGTGCCTCATAGCCCCGTGTCAATCTATCTCTCGCTGCCTGTGCCATGGAGAATACCCCTGTGCTGCCCGAGAAGGTGATACCTAGGTAGATGTAGGAGTCCACTACCTCTATCTGTCCTCCAGCTTCGGTGGAGGAGGCGTGATGGCATACTGTCCCGGAGGTATGGAAGATCATGACCTTGGTCTTGCCAAGGTTCACTGAGAGTCCTCTCTCCATGCGGAAGGTATCGAGCGCCTGTAAATGTGACTGCAACCCCTCCTGTGACTCTGAAAGAAGGACAATGTCATCAGCATATAATAGGATGTGTACTGGCGTACCTCCGAGGTCTCCTCCTAGCCCTCCTGCTTGCTGTATATAATATGTGATCTCGTCGATGTAGAGACCGAAGAGAGTGGGTGAGAGAGAGAGAGAGAGAGAGAGAGAGAGAAGGGGAAAAAAGGGGACTGCCATTCTCCTTGCCTTTGTCTCCTATTCCTTACACATCTCGCCTGCTCTCGGCTCCCCTTATTTGGGATGAGTTGAAGGGGAAATTCATCCCTAGAATGGATCAATCAGGGGTCCTTGAGCCGAAACACATTCAAAATTGGGACATAGCCCTGTTGCCCCCACTTTTTCCTTTATTTTTTTTCTCTCCTCCCTCTATGGGGGTCCTTTGTGACTTCAATTTTCTGACCTGGAGCTTAATATCTCTAAACAGAAAATTACATCTTTGAAGCTATACTTGAAGGCACATCAAGTCCAAGGCCTCACTCTATATGATTAAATGAGCTGGAAAAATGAGAGAACGAAGGTGAGGAAGGTGTAGAATAATGTTATAGAAGATGGAAAGATGAGATAAGGTTTGGAGACTGAGAGTGAACTAATAAGGGAGCAAAGTAAAGCCTGAGATAGAGCAATCTTTTGGTGCAATTCCATCACAATTGTCTGTCCTTTGAATTTTTTTTCAAGCGGAGGGTATATCTGATTGTGCTTCTCTTTGAAAAAACTTTAAAGTGTCTTTCTTCTTTTTCTTTTTGTGTAGGGACATGGATTTTTTACAAGAAAAATGTTGCGTATAGCAGAACACCATGGATATAGGACTGCACTCGGTTCACTTTTTCCACTTGACACATTATTCAAGAATCAAGGAGAGAACATTGCAAAGTATCTTTTGTGGAGGGTAATGATTGTTTGAATGCTCAAATCAGCTTATTTACTTTCCCAAAAAAAAGAAAGTCTGTTTAATTACCAGATCTAAAATGTTCTTGTTCAGGTTCAGAATGGAGATATTATAATCTTACATGATCGAGGACCTCAAAAACTGCAAACTGCAAAGGTTCACATTTGCATTGTTTCTTATCTATCTTTGCATAACAATGACGTGTTCTCTGATGCTCCTCTCAGCAGTGCACCTACAGAGATCTATTTTGCAGCTGATGGTCCGAGTCCAGCTCTTAGATCCATCATAGACTATGTAGACACAAATGATAACAGCATCTGACATGGGTAGGCCATGTTAGAAGAGCACTGATTTGAATCCATTTTTGTGCGCAAAAATTGCATATCAGCAAGCTTGCTTCTGTTTACATTCTCCAAGCACTCCACTCATCATCGCTCTCTACCAGACCACATCCATCAGCTGATTTACTTCCCCCTATCTGATTTACTTTCTCCTCACCACATTTCCAGCCACCCGGGCGTCCTGCTTTTCTTGTTCTTTTGCACCCACTGGAATAGCTCAATTTGTGAGATCTTGTAGCTGTTTACCAGAGTGGGAATTTCCTTGTAATGGTTCTGTTGCCAGCTGGTTGACTGGACCTATTGAGGCCTAGCTTGTCTTGACAGGAGTTCTTTCCTACTCTTCTTTTTGTAATCATAGACCAGTCTGCTTCCAGCTAGTAGTTTCTTTGGAGTGTTTGCTGCACAGCTGAGTCAGCTTTGGAGCGGTTCAATTTTTTTTCCTCCATCCTTCTTTTCAGCAGACAGACGTGGAAGGCCAATGTGGAGGTAATCCCATGCATTCCCTTTGCCCTCCCTGCCTACCCTCTCTCTTCGACTATCCCTTAGTGATGGGAAAACAGCAAACATCCATAAAGAATTTTTGTAATATTCTAGTAACTGTAGTGGTTTGAAATTTCTACTAGCCTAGATCCCACTTATCTTTCATCAAGTATATGTACCTATCTTTTTGAGGGAGAAAACCTTCAACACCAACAGTGATCCCCATAGCAGTGTTTGACTTTTGTAATGAAATAACATGTACCTACTTTGTGAGGGAAGCGACACAGGATCAACAACAGCGACCCCTCAAGAGTGTTTGGGGCATTGTAGCTACCATTTGTTTCCTTCGAATCTGATTGTTCAGAGACTAGACGAGCTTTTAAGAGAGATCCAGCTTTTGGTCCTCTCTCAAGCCTTGATTTTGAGTAGAGGATTGTGAGCTTCTGCATCAATGCTTCATCTCGAGACATATGGGGAAACTCGCACAATCTATGAATTTCTTCCCTAGGGGGAGACTTCCCTAGGATCAAGAAAAACCTAGAGATCCTTTGTACTTGAGATGGAGGCTTCGACGCAAGATCTTGCCACCTTTATCTCAGTTCTTCTGAGCTCATTCATCAGGCAGACCTAGAATGTTATTATATATTTCGGTAGTGATCTGTGTTGAACACACGTAGGACCTTCGGGGCACTTAGGAGGTTTTTTCCCCTGCTTGTATATACGCCTATAGGGTTACTTATCTTTGTACATTCACTTGTTAATTCATTCAGTGTTGTGTTGTCCGCCAAGCTTCTTCTTCTTTCTTGTGTTGTTCGTGTGGTTCTGTAGACCTCAAACTCCAACAACTGGTATCAAAGAAGGTTGTCGTTTCATCTACAGTTTCGTCAGCACCCTTTTGGTCAGTCTCAGACTCGCACGAAAATTGGTGAGCATACTCAAGGTGATTAGGAGCTCAAAACAGCTTCATTATGTTGCCTTGAAGTTTTGATATGAGCTTGTTTTTGCGAATTAAACTTTTTGAGATACAACCATTTTTCTCCATTAGGGTATTTAGTCAATGGCCATGGCTGAAATCAAGGATGTGTGTAGGAGAGAGAGAGAGATGTGTGTAGGACAAGGATGCCTCCAAAACCGATCCCCCTATCATAAGATTGTTATAAACCTTTTTTTAGGTTTTATTGCAAAGGGACAGAACGTCAACCTCTGCTACAATATTCATTTGCAAAAAAGTCTTCAGATCTTGAAAATATTCATTATTGAAGAAAACGTTTGCCTCAACAATGAATCCTCTTCTATATAAAGTTAGCACCAAGTCTAGCACTATCTAATGATTGGCTTCTCTCCTCTATTCCAAGCATATGAGACTAAGCAAATTTCTTTCAAACAAGAGATGGCATGCTGTTTATTGCTTAGAGGTGCACAGAGAGGATGAACGCAGCAACAAGTTAGCCACTTTCTCTTCTATACAAATTTGGTACCAAGTCTAGCACTCTCTGATGTTTGGCTTCTCCTCTACTCCAAGCATAGGAGGCTAGGCAAATTTCTATCAAGGGAAGATCTGAGTGTTGTTGCAAGAGGTGCACAGGATGAATGTGCACGGTGACTCACACACACACACTTAAATCAAAAATATCTAAATAATGAGCTACATCCACCCCCGAAGAGACAAATATAGAGTGTTACAGCAACCTAGGATATCCACCTTCTAAGTGACACTTGCATCACTATTCCTCACATTTGCCCTTCAATCTCACAGCCGGATGTTTTTTTCTTTTTTTTCATTTTTATTTTGCCAATGAGTGGCAGCCATCCATGAAAATTGCACCATGTATATTGTCTACTCGGAGAGGCCAATTTAGGACACGCAAATATTTTAAGGTCCAGAAGAATTTCTAACAACATTTGTAGATGTCAATTTTTTAATTGTTCATATCTTAAAAGGGCGTGGCGAGTCGCGACTTACATTATATCTGACTCCTTTATTCCAGGTCTTAAAGATTCTGCTACCAGAATTAAAGCGGCATGGATTCTCAGTTGTGACCCTCTCAGAACTACTTAAGTTGCAAAGGGTGCATGACCTTTAAAAACTATCATTCAACCACCAAGAACAGAGAGAGAGAGAGAGAGAGAGAGAGAGACAGAGAGAGTCCAATGTCACACGCATACACCATGGAAAGGTGGAGAAGTTTTCAACAGTGGCAGTGCTGAACATAAATTTAGGGGTTCTTCTTAACTCCAAGAACAGAATCACTCTTGGCTCGAAATGGAATATTGATCAAACATTGATGCAACCCAATAAGTAGAATTAAAGTTCAAAAGATGATGTTGAAAATCCTACTCTTTTACAGATCAGTATTTTCAAGGGTACCACGTTCATGCCAGTGCATGACTGTAAGCATCAGTCTCAAGCATTGATAATAGATTATCATTCTCAGCAACTATTAGCATCCAAATGCGTAAACTACCTATGATGCAGAATTCGTAGCTTCCCACTATTGTTTAAATGATACTAACATGGATTCACAGTGCACGTCACAGAACAAAGTATAACAAATATCATTGATCCCTGAATCAGTGTCCTTGCAGCGATGAAAGCCCACAAGGAGAAAGGAAACAAAAGGACAACTCAACTGTCACTAACCCTGTTATTGATAAATCAATTCGTGAAATTTAGAGGATCCAGATGAGCACTTCTTTCAATAGTGATGAAAAAAATAGCATTAAGTTCCGACAGAAGGATGACTGGAGTTGTAAAAAGGCTCATAAAAGTCTTCTTGCAACTAGAATTTACCTGCCATGACTACTCATTAACAATTAGTCAGATTACGTTATATATGCATCTACTGAGATGTGTAAGCCTCATTGAAAAGGTGGTGTTAAAAAACACCATTATTATTAATAAGAACCAGGGAGCAATCAAGCACTAGTAAACTTCGTGACAGCCTTCGTCCCCTCAGATACTGCATGTTTAGCGAGCTCTCCAGGAAGAATAAGGCGAACAGCAGTCTGAATTTCACGGCTCGTAATGGTAGGCTTTTTATTATAGCGAGCAAGCCGGGCAGCCTCCTGAGCCAACTTCTCGAAGATGTCATTAATGAACGAATTCATTATCCCCATCGCCTTAGAGGAGATGCCAGTATCCGGATGCACCTGCTTGAGGACTTTGAAAATGTAGATCTTGTAAGTCTCTGCGCTCTTCGCCTTCTTCTTCTTCTTTTTATCACCATTTTCCTTAGCAGCTGCAGGCTTCTTCTCTGCAGCAGGTTTCTTCCCCGCAGGCTTTTTGCCGGCCTTTGCTGATTTTAAGGCCTTCTGCTCAGCCTCCGCAGGTGCAGGCGTAGGTTCCTTTGCCTTGGGAGCCATGGAGTCCGCAGGACAGGAGTTGAATGCTTTCCTTACACCAATCTATCCTACACAAATTGCGCTAAAGAGAGCTTTCCAACAAGAAGACTAGTGTCTTCGTACTTTATATATAAGTCGCCATGTGCCTCCGCCAATGAACTTGCTCGGCACGGATAGACTTTTGGATGACTGCAATTCCATTTCATCGAACGGTTTAGAAAGTATTCCTTCCGTGCAAATGATGCGCTGCCTTTATTTTCGAAATTCATGGTCAAGGACGGTACATGACATTTGGGTCTTCGCGAGCTACCATGCCCTTCAATTTTGAAGTATTTCACATATTTAGTGTAATTTTTGAAGGTCTATTAAAATTTATGATTTTATTTTAAGTTCTAAACTATATTTTACATTTAAGTATAAATTTTAAAGGTCTATTAAAATTTATGACTTATTTAATGTAATTTTTAAAGGTCTATTAAAATTTATGACTTTATTTTAAGGTCTAAACTATATTTCAAATATTAATTAAGTAGTCCTAGTTCGTTGGCTTAGTGGTTGGGCCCCCTCGCCTCTTGAGGCGGGGGCAAGGGTTCAATCCCTTGCAGCAACATATAAGGGACATGTAATTTGGAAAGGTCTTGCATTGTGGCTGAGTGCCACCGTTTGTCTATTCTTGCAGTAGTGTTGACCGCCGTTTAAACCAGTCTTGTAAACCCCTGTTCTTGTGGGATAAGGGGGGTCCCATGGGTACTATGCCCTTCCTTGTACAGTTGCAATTTCAAAGTTAAAGTCCGGGGGAGTAGGCTTCGGCCGAACCTCCATTTTAAAAAAATATATATTAATTAAGTGTAAATTTTTAAAGGTCTATTAAAATTTATGACTTTATTTTAACATCTAAAAAATGGACAATACGGCCATCAAAAATCAACTTTGCTCGCAAGTCGTAACTCTTATGTCAAGATGTATTTGTATGAGAGAGAGCTTAAATTTCAATGTTAAATTTGAAGCCATGCTCGATTGTTAATAAAACACCCATCATTGTCAGCACCCTATCAACTACTTATGCATGGTTGGTACCCCCCTCTTAAGTTGGAAGTGGGGGTTCAACTCTCTTCGTTGTCATGGACATCCCTCAACACTCTTGTGGTGAGAAAAATGTGTATGCTTTCAGGTTGTTCAAGCCATAGCTGACTTCCAGGTTGTTCAAAACTAATTGGTCTTTCGAGCAAGTTCAAATCAGTCACCTCATCTAGTTTTAGAACCGTCTCTTCTCTAACTCTATCTTAACATGCCTTCGAGCCTTGTATAAGCATCTAAACCTTGCTATATGGGATGCAAAGTGTCCCATTGATGTTAGGCACGCTTTCATTTGTATCTTACAATTAATTCAAGCTTAATCAAAGAAACAAGCTTAATCAAAGAAACAAGTTTGAATTATCAAACTTCCTCTAAAAAATAAAAATTTTAAAAAAAATAGTTTTAAAAAAAAAATTAAACAAAATATTGATGAAGCTTGGATTGATTTGGAGTTTCTAATGTTCTCTCTTGTGAAGAGATTACGTCTTTTGTATACTTGTGAATCACTCATGTCGAAATGGATTATGGTACCTTTGTGTACTCAACATTACATAAAGTTTCTTGTCTTTTAGGGCCAATTCACACTGTTCTGGCAGCAAAGCATGCTGCATATATTTCCTCCGCCCTCGCAATTCAGACTGTGCGGCACTGAGAACAAATGCAAAACTATCTCAACCGTCAAATTGGCCACGCTGAATTTGTCAACCATCGATTCGTCATGTGCCACCAACCTCGTATTTGTCCCGAGGGGGTGAAGCCGGTACAGCATGAGGTGGGTCCGGAACATTTTTAGATTGATCTAGACCAATAAGCTTTTGCCACCCCTGTGTGAAGCCACACTTAGCTTTTTCTCTCTCTCTCTCTCTCTCTTCTCTTTCCTAATTTCTTTTGTTCATCTTCTGTACATCCCTTTATATCTCACTATCCATTCCCCTTGTTTACTTTTAACTTATGTGATTCCCCTTGTTGTGTATTACCCTTCTCTTATTCAATTCCCTTGTCTTCTTCCTCCTTTCAATTCCCTTATTTCGTATGTTTTCCTTTCTTTACAATGCTCTTATACTCCACTCCCTAAATATATGAGTATCCTTCACCTCTAAAATTCCCGTATGGAGTCAGTTCTGCACACAAAGCCTCATTTAATCTCTGTCTATGCCACGTCTATATGCATCCACCATGTCATTGTGCAAGCCCTCTTTTTCTTTTTTGAGAGTACAATGAATTGGAAATACACATCCAACCTCGTAAGGTAGAGGCACCCATGATGAGAGACTCATGGACATGTCCAGCTAAGACTTGAACTCAAGACTTCCTCCCACAACTTCAAGGCGTAAGCCACCAGGCTGCGCGGGCTCGAACAAGCACTCTTTTTCTCTGACTAGCGTAAGCCACCAGGCTGCGCGGGCTCGAACAAGCACTCTTTTTCTCTGACTACTTCCTCTCTTTTTCTTTTGCTGTAACACACCTACTAATGCATGCACTTTCCTTGTCTTATGCATTTGCTCTCTTCTATGCATGCTCTATGCATCAAAAGCTGCCCTTTTCACCCTGCTTCCCGTTGCATTTATGTTATCACAACTTTTAAAGTGTACACATTCTGCATAGATCTTCCACACATTCATTCCTCTTCATTCCATTCCACATAGATCTTCATGCAAATGCATACTCTATATTCCATCCCACTCATGTTGATGTTTCCTTGCAACTTCAACAAATAGTAAGATGGGAAAGTGGACATTCGAGACATGAAGGTTTTAAAGTTTGGTCATTAGAAACTAGGTAGTTTCTTGTCTCTACAGCATAAACATTAGTTAGGAACCAATAGACGAAAACGGTAGAGCGTTTATATATCCCGTCCTTTTTCCACACTCAATCAATACTAAGATTTCAATGGGAATAAAAACATCTTAAAAAGGCATGGCCATTTACATCATATCTGCCTCCTTAATTCCAGGTCTTGAAGATACTGCTACCAGAATTAAAGCAGCGTCCATTCTCAGTTGTGACACTCTCAGAACTAGTTAATGTGCAAAGCTAGTTAAGTTGCAACGGATGCATGACCTTTGAACAGTGTCATTCAACCAACAAGGACACGCATGCATACATACATATACACACACACACAAAGAAAGAAAGAAAGAACGTCCAATGTCACACGCATACACCGTGGAAAGGTGAAGAAGCTTTCAACAGTGGCCAGTGCTGAAGACTAATTGGGGCGCTTAACTCCAGGAAGAGAACTTAGAGAACCACTCTTCCTCAAAGTGGAATATATCAGTACTTTCTAGTGTAGCACGTTCTAGCCAGTGCATGATTGTAAGCATCAATATCAAGCATTGAAAATAAATTATCATCCTCAGTAACTATTAGGATCCAAAGGCGTAGACCGTCTATGATGCAGAATTCATAGCTTCCCACTTCCATTTATTAACAATCATACTTATTTGGAAATTGACATGAACAGCAATCCACATTTCTAAAATTTTTATTTTAGATTATACAAGCATAGATTCACAGTGCATGTCACAGAATCGAAAAGTAACAAATATCGTTGATCCCTGAATCGGTGTCCTTGCAACCATGAAGACCACAAGGAAACAAAAGCACACAAACCAACTGTCACTACCCCAGCCATGAATAAATCAATTCCTAACATTATGAAGATCCAGATGAGCGCTTCTTCAGTAACGAGGAAAGAAAAAAATAGCACTAAGTTCTGATAGAAGGATCACTGGAGAAGTGAAAAGGCCCATAGATCTTCTTGCAAAATAGGATCTACTTGCCATGGCTACTCATTAACAATTAATCAGATTACGTTATATACATATGCTTCTACTGAGATGTGTAATCCTCATTGAAAAGGTGGTGTCAAGAAACACCATTATAAAAAGACACAGTGAGCACTCAAGCACTAGTAAACTTCGTGACAGCCTTCGTCCCCTCAGATACTGCATGCTTAGCTAGCTCTCCAGGAAGAATAAGGCGTACAGCTGTCTGAATTTCACGGCTCGTGATGGTAGGCTTTTTATTATAGCGAGCAAGCCGAGCAGCCTCCTGAGCCAACTTCTCGAAGATGTCATTAATGAACGAATTCATTATCCCCATCGCCTTAGAAGAGATGCCAGTATCCGGATGCACCTGCTTGAGGACTTTGAAAATGTAGATCTTGTAAGTCTCTGCGCTCTTCGCCCTCTTCTTCTTCTTTTTATCACCACTTTCCTTAGCAGCTGCAGGCTTCTTCTCTGCAGCAGGTTTCTTCCCCGCAGGCTTCTTGCCGGCCTTAGCTGATTTTAAGGCCTTCTGCTCAGCCTCCGCAGGTGCAGGCGTGGCTTCCTTCGCCTTGGGAGCCATGGAGTCCGCAGGACGAGTTGAATGCTGACCTTGGACAAATCTACTCTACACAAATTGCGCGAAAGAGAGATGTTCAACAATGATGTACAGTTGCTTCATACTTTATATACAGTCGCCATGTGCTTCCGCCAATGAAGTTGCTCGGCACAGATATACTGTTGGACGGCTGCAATTCATTTCATCGAACGATTTAGAAAGCATTCCTTCCGTGCCAATGATGCGCCGCCTTTATTTTCAAAATTCAAAGCCAAAGACGGCAGATGACCCTTTTTTTTTTTTTAAGGAAGTTCGGCAGAGGCCTAATCTCCCTTGCTTGAATTAATGAAAAAACAAATATATAATAAATGGTTTTAGTGCCCTTAGCATCCCTTTATCTCACAAAGCACAGCACAAATAAGATGGTTGTCACCCATCAAATCTTAAACCTTCTACTAGTGTTGAACTATCATAGCTATTACGCTACATGGCATTTGGATCTCGATTCTCAGGAGTCGTAACTCATATGTCAAGACGTATTTGTACGAGACAGTTTTAATTTCAATCTTAAATTTGAAGTCTAGCTCTATCCTTAATAAAATACCCATGATTGTTAGCATGCTAGCAAGTAGCTAGCATAGTTGGTCGGTGTCCTCTCTTAAGTTGGAGGTGGGGGTTCAACTTTCTATGTTGTCATGCACATCCCTCAACACTCTTGTGCTGAGAAAAACATGCATGCTTTCAAGCTTTTCAAATCATACCTAACTTTCAAGTTGTTCAAAACTAATTGTCCCTTTAGGCAAGTTCAAATCAGTCACCTCGTGTGGTTTTAGAATCGTCTTTTCTCCAACTTTATCGTAACGTACCTTTTAGCCTTGTATAAGCATCTAACACCTACTTTGTGGGATATGAAATGTCCTATTGATGTTGTGCATGCTCTCATTTGTATCGTTCAATTAATTCAAGCTTAACCAAAAAAATAGATCTCAATGTTCAAACCCCCTTTTCAAAATAAAAATAAAATATAAAAACATTTAGAAAAAATAAGCCTTGTATGAAGTTTCGTAGTGGGGTTCACATTTTTTGCTTGTCTTTTACATACGTTTTTATTAAAAATAATTTAAATATTTTTGCTCGTAAAATGAAAAATAATATGAGATAACAATCGGATCATTTCACACACATATGTCTATCTCACTTTCTCACACTAGTCTACCATCCTTATCTTTACTGATGTTGTTGTTAATTCAATTGTCCGTATGTTTCTTTGCTTGACTTTATAAACCATTCTTTCCATCCAAGTTAGTGATAGGATTCTAGACTGCACCCAAAGTTCTTGATCTTTTGCACCATAAATAAGTTGTAAAGTCATCTAAGCCCAAATAAGAGAAACGAAAAACAACTTTAAGCTTCTTATATGCATACAATGTACACATTCACCTTACCTTGTTCTCCATATTTCTGGCATATGGGATTTTGAGCTTGAGACTTTGATGCAAGATTATGCACATGTTGTGTAACTATTTAGTCATAAACATTGCTTGATTAATAGGCGTGGGAACTCAAATTAAGCTCGAAGACTCACTAGAATAACCCCATGTGATTTAGATGACATCCATTCGGACACCCTCGTGTCTTAGGTCTTTATATACTTTCTTGCTCTCAAAGGGACTTATATACTTCATACCCTCATAACCTAAACATTCTTTGATGCCTATGTTTTAAACTTGGGCTTATTGATGAAACAAAACCAAGCTTATTTTGTTTCATAAGATGCCTAAAGATGTGAAACTACAATTGAACTTGAAATTTCATTATCAAATTGTATATCAATAGGCATATCAAAGTTTCCCATATTTCTTATTCATGTTGAAAAAGAAAGGCATGTTTTGTAGGCTAAAGGTTGCATTCCTTGTATTAACAAAAAAGAAAAGGATATCCATCTTGAGGAAGATTAGGTTGTTGGACTTTTAGTATCCCGAAAGCACAAAGATAGAGTGAGGAAGAAGAAGAACCTTGGAGCACAACATAGTGTATTACTAAGTGAATGTACAAAGATAAGTAGCTCCTTAGGGTTATTGCCATATATACAAACCGAGGGGGAAGAACTCCTAAAGAAGGAAGGAAGTGCCATGGTAGTCTAAAGTATGATCGCACGCATCACTATCAAAATATACTAACAGATCCCTCTTGGGAGTGATGGGATGAACAAGGGGTTGACACTCATGTATAAGTGTCAAACAGTGTGTACTAAGGTCGTTTCACAAAAGGAAGTAAGCCCAAATGTTTGTGAAAAGCTTCAAACTTCTCATGAGGCAAAGCCTTTGTAAAAAGTTATATAAGATTATTCTTTGTGGGAACGTATGCCAAACTAATCTCTCTACTAGAGAGTCGCTTTGTGACATAATGATAGTGCATCTTAATGTGTTTGATGCAAGCATGGAACATTGGGTTCCTCACAACTATCAATGTGCTCTAGCTGTCAATAAATATGATGATGGCACAAGTCCAAGCGACTCCCAAGTCATCCATAAGGCATCTCAGCCACATACACTCAACAACACTTATGAAAGCTTCCTTATACCTCACAAGTAGAAGTGGTCATAGTAGATTGCTTTTTGCTCAACCAAGATATGTGTGATCTACCAAGCATGAAGCAAAAATAGCTTATGGTCACACAAGTGTCATAATAGCTAGCCCAATATGAGTCAAAAGAAGCATGTAAATCTAGTAGTATTGATCCCCCCTTGAGATAAAACAACCCAAGTGGTCAGGTTCCATAGAAATTATGAAAGATATGCTTAACTCTTGGCTATGCATAAATTTGTTCACCAAAGAGATAGAAAGTCGAATATTAGTTGGCATACATACATAAAGAAGGTTTCCAATAGCTTGCTAATAGAGACTAACATCAAATGCATTTCCAACATCATGAAGACTCAATGCCAAACCTATTTCCATGGGATTGGCAATAGGTTTACATATCTTCAAAGGCAAAATGTTGTGATAAAGTACTAATGTATTTAGTTTGACACAAGCTGATTTCACCATCAACTTTCATAAGCTCCATGCCCAAATACTGATGCAAATGCCCCAAACTTGACATTTCAAAAGATGCATGTAAATCAATCTTAAAATATAAAATATGTGTCTCATTAGGATTAATGAGCAACATACCATCTAGATAAATAAGAATGATCGTAAGAAATACATCATCTAAGCTTTTTGCATAGAAGGTACTTTCAATTAGACTATTTTGAAATCCATGTGCTAATAAGTAGGCACGTATCTTCTTATACCAATCAATATTATCCTATGTGGACACATGTTCCAAAGCAATATCTCCAACAAAGAGTATCTCCCTAACATAATGATAGTGCATCTAAATGTGCTTTGTGTGAGCACGAACACTAGGTTCTTGGAAATTTCCAAGTAAATATGGTGATGGTAGAGGTTTGAACAACACCCAAATGATTTTTAATGTATCTAAGCCACACACTCAACAAAAGTTGTTGAAGGTGCCCTATACTCAGCCCCACAACTAGAAGTGGCCATAGTAAGCTATATCTTATTCAACAAAAATATTCATGAGATACCAAGCATAAAGCAAAAACCACATGTGGAACGAGTCATAATACCTAACCCAATTTATGGAAATAGTAAACCCATTGGGATAAAACAACCCAAGCACCCAAGTACCAAATAAGTAACAAAAGATATGCTTAATTACCTATTGACATGCATGAATCTACTTATTAGAAAGAGAAAAAATTGAATATAAAGATAAGTGATGCATCATAAATAAGGGATCGAACAACTTGTTGTTATTGCTAGTATAGAACAACATGAATGCATCTCTAGCATCATGAAGACTCCATTGTAATCATGTATCCATGGAAGTGGCAATGGGTTTATAGTCCTTAGGGTCGAAACATTACAATTAAGTATCAATGTATCTTGTTTGACACAAAGCACTGCCTCTATCAACTTGCATAAATTGAATGCTAAATAATGCTCCAAATTTGACATTTCAAAAGAGGCATACAAACCAGCCTTGAACTCCAAAAGATGCATCTCATTAGTACTAGCAAGAAGCATGTTTTCAAGATAAATAACAATGCTAAGAAGTTCATCATTAGTAAACACCTCACATACAAGGTGCCTCTAGTTGGACTATTATGAAAGCCATGTGCTAATAATAAATATGCATGTATTTTCTAATAGGAAGCATGTAGTGATTGATTTAGTATATGAAATGCCCTCTTTAAGATGTACAATTTGTTTTTATACTCACATTCTCCAATCCACCACCTTGAGATCGATCCCTAGGCCACTTTCATACTACTAGGAGACTTCCATATTGTTGGACACCAACATAGGGCAAGTGCTTTGAGTGACTACTATACACACTTGATGACTTCCATATTTTTGGTCACCAATATTGGGTGAGTGCCTTGGGTAGTTGCTACACATATTTGGCACTAACCTTGGATGACTCACCCCACATTGTCCTAGGCAAAGTGGGGCCTACGCAACCTCCTCAAATGTCTCTTGAGTGACCATCATATGTGTTTTTGTGCCATGGGCAACCACACCTGTTGGGAACCTTCAATTTGCTAACCTCATCATGCTTCACATCTACACCTAGGAAATTTGTTGATTCCCCTATTTCCCACCCTCAATAGGTCTCCCACCAAGAGACTATGAATTCCTAAGGGAGTATCATTCTCTCATGTTGGGTGAGTGCAACCCTACTAAGCAAGTAACTTGGAGCAACATGATGACCATCTTAGCTTGTATGGGGTGATTATGCCAATGGTAAAAGACCCAAGCATACATCTTTGACCATCTCAAGTGGCGAAGTGCATAAAGAATTGTTATGTTAGTTCTATAGATCCCAAGGATCTTGTAGCTCAATTTAAGTAGGCCTTGAGATCACAGAAGATTATTGATTTATTCACTCAATATGAAGCTTTTGTCTTAACCCTTGTGGGAATTGGATAGCATGGTTTCAACCATGTTTAAATAACTCATAGAGTTATCAGAAAAGATTCTTTAGGAAGCTAGCATATAATTACCCTAGCCAAAACCTATCAAAGAGAGTGCACCACTAGAAAAACCCATTGAGACTCAAGTTCTGTCATATTTAGTGGAATCTTTGGCAAAGGATTCGACCATTAAAGTGGATGATAATGTAGTTGATGAAGATTTAGAAATTAGATTAGTGATACTTGAAGAATTAGAAGAATATCCATAGTATTTATGGAATCAAGTAAAAGAAGCAAGATGGAAGAAATAGATAAAAGACACCTAGGAAATTCCTATGAAAGAGATTCAAGATAATGGAGAATATCAATTTGTAGATTATCCCTTGAGAAAAACTGGTTCATAAGAAGATGAAGATCTTATGGAATTGCCATAATACACAAGAGAATAGGAGAGAGAAAGAGAGAGAAAGAGAGAGAAAGAGAGAGAAAGAGAGAGAAAGAGAGAGAAAGAGAGAGAAAGAGAGAGAAAGAGAGAGAGAGTTCATAGTAAAAAAAGGAAACATCCATTAGGTTTCCTATGGCCAAAATTGAAAAGTGTGCACCTAGCATTGAGCTCTTAAAGGATACTAAGACAAATGCACCTTGAGTGTAGATGAACTACTACCCGCAAAAGCACATTTATGGCAAAAGATGGCCATAGAAGTGGATCCAAATATCAATCAAGTTAATCCCTTAGATTCTTCACCAACTTTAATTATCTTGAGTATAAAACAAGTCCAATTGACAAGGTGGCAGAGTATAATGAAGGAGATGAAAGCAATACATGCTTTTTTTGCATAAATACCCTTGATTTAGACCCTTAGATAATTGTTTTTAATCATTGGTGTTATCCCTCATTAGAACCCTTGGATTATTTATTCAATTGAAGCCTCGTTTGAATTGTTTTAATTCTTAGGATTTATTATCCTAAGGTATAAGAACATTAGCTTTGGGACAAGTTTCTCCAAAGTGCCGCATTGATACATACATGAAGAGAAGTCTTCAATTGAAAGAGAAGACATGTGCTAACCTTTGGTAAGTGTCTGCATGAGGGACACTCAGAGGTGTCCTATGACATGCCAACCCCTTGGCCTAGTCATAAATATATATGGTTGGTAAGGTACATATACTTACTCTCACTTTATGGAAGTTATCAACTTGAAGAGCAATTTGTTTTTTGTGAAGCATATATGCTCTCTCATTCTCTTTCTCTCTCAATTTATGCACAAACGAGCTCTCCCTTGAAGTTGATAAATCCGTTGGGAACACTCGATGTTTCTTCCTCTCTCTCTGTCTACAAGAGAAGGGTAGTGGAGCCCAACAGGACACCTTGGAGCCTCGAGGAGGCTCTGGAGGAACTCCCCAAAGGAGCAATAAGGAGGAAGCCCCTCAACCATTGTGGGTGCTCAAAAGGACCCCTGCAATCTACCTATGTGCTTGTAATGTCTGAACACAAAGGATGAGGTGTTGAGTTGTGCTCCCTCCTCTATTTGTTATTGGAGGTAATAAATGAGAGTCTTGCTTCTTATAGCCTTCTCGAGCTTTCTGAGACATTGCACATGGGATCCTTTGATTGCCAATGGAGCTCTCATGTTTGCCTTCACTTATCTCCCTCTGTACAACTCTTTTTCTCTATACATTTATAGAACCTGGGAGCTTAAAGGTTTGATTTGGAGGGCATTATCAAGTATCTCCTCAAACACAAACAAGAAATATCTTGGATCCTTGGAAGACCATCTACCTCATTTCCAAGGAATAAGGCCTACGAAAATATGCCACAAGAAGCCTTGGAGCTTAATTTCAAATCTGTGTTCAAGACAAAGTTTGGAGTTTTGTGGTGCTTGATTCATGGTCCTTCAAGGAGTGTCATGTGATTTCAAAGGGATCAGTGACTCTTCCAAAGGCACCCAAGTTGGCTTGCAACAAAGTAAAAGTTTTGGAAAAATCACAAGTAGAATTAGTCCATTCGGTTTTCATCTATCTCTCTTTTCAATTAGCAAATGACATTGTGTTGTTCTTTTATTCCAAAGTATTCAATGGAGGGAAATTCATTCGATGTTAGTAACATGTGAATAGATACACCTAGGCAAGTAGTTAATATTCTAGGTGAAGGGGGGCAAATAATAGAGTACACACTAGGAAAAAAAGCTAAGAGAAAAGAGGAAGTGCATGAGGTAAATATATATCAAGAATTAAACAATTTATGAGAGAAAATAAATGATATCCAAGCGGATATGTTTATGGTTAGAGAGATTCAAATTGAGATGGCTACCCTTAAAAATTCAATAAATCAAGTGAAGGAGAAAGATGGAGCAAATCCTAGGCATGATTCACCCACCTCAAGCTCTTGCTACCCAATTAGGATCCTTGTCTATCCAACTAAGGAATCCTTCTTTGAGTGAGGGACAAGATGTCCCCTTACTCATACCCAATAATGTTTCGTTTAGGAATAGGGTTGAGGATTTGATTTGAGATCCTCCATCCCCTTCTCCATTTACATTTCTCATTATCAAGAAATTAAGGGGAGAAGATATGTATTTTCAAGACTTCAAATGATAACATGAATTTACTAAGTAGAGTACTCTATGTGCCTATTATTACCAAGAACCTTATCATTGTAGGTCATATTGTTGAAAAGGGATTGCAAGTAAGGTTCACCAAGCATGGAGCATTTGTTGAAGATCCACATCAAGGATTCAACAAGATAGCAAAAGGAGAAAAGATAGGTAGATTGTTTACCTTTGAACTCCAAGAGACCAAAAATAATGCATTGTTCAATTATGGCACCAAACTCTATTAGAGTTAGAGATTTGTCACAAGAGGTTAGCTCACATTAGAGAAAGCATCATCAAACAAATCAGTAGATATCAGAGTGTACTTGGGCTACCAAATATATCAAAACCACACATGATATATAAATGTAGTGTTAGTCAATTTGGTAAGTCACATAGGCAACCCTTCACCAAGAAAGGCTACATACATGGAGACCTATTAGAGTTGGTCCACACAAATGTTTGGGGACCAAGAAAAGGACATTCAATATTTGGATCAAGGTACTATGTTTCATTCATGGATGATTGTAGTAGATGGACCATCTTGTATTTCATGAAGCATAATGATGAAGTGTTTTCATGTTTTAAAAAAAGTACTTAGCTCTTGTAAGGAACCAAACTACTAAAACCCTAAAAAAGCTAAGGTCAGATGGAGGGGGAAAATACTTCTCCCATGACTTTGATTCTTATCTCCAATAGAGAGAAATAAAGAGGGAAATTACAATAAGATATACTCTTGAACAAAATGGAGTGATAAAAAAAAGAAATAGGGAAATTGTGGAGGCTACAATGTCCATGCTCAATCAGAAGAAACTACCCAACTATTTATGGGCATATGCAGTATCAACAATTACTTATTTGGTGAATAGACTTCCATCAAAGGATCTGGATGGGATAACTCCATATGAGGCATGGAATGGAAGAAGACCTAGCTCGGATCATTGTAGGATCTTTGGTGCATTGCATACTCATACATGCCTTCACAAATTAGAGGTAAATTGGACCCTAAGGTAGAGAAATGTATATTCATTGGCTATGATCTTAATCATACACGGTATAGATTGTGCAATCCAAGCAACAAAGGATTCATTGTAAGTAGTTATGTTGTATTTTATGAAAAAAATTATGGTTTGAAGATGATTGCAGGATAATCAAGCCACCTTATGACCTAGAAGAGGACTTTCCAATTCCGTTGAAAAGGAATGAGCATACACTAGAAGCATCAAGTGATTCTGAAGACGACCAAAAGACTCCAAGGAGAGAAATCATATCCCAAAGCCAAAGTGTATAAGTTGAGGATGTAGCAAAATCCTCTCAACAAACAATCAAAAGGTCAACTAGAGAGAAAAGGAAGCTAGAAAGGTACGACTATGATACATCAATGGTCACTAAACATTCTATATATCTAGTACAAGATTTAAACTCTAAGGAGCCCTCATCCTATGAGGAAGCAAGGAAGAAGCCTAAATGGATGAATGTCGTGGAGGAAGATTTTGAAGCCTTATAGGAAAATCACACTTGGGCATTGGTACCCAAGACTCCATCTATTAAGATCAAAGGTTCAAGGCAGATTTATAAGGTAAAGAAAAACTTTGACTGGACTATTAATAGGTACAAAGCAAGACTTGTGGCCAAAGGGTATGCACAAATTCAAGGGACTAATTATGAAGAGACTTTCTCACCCTATGACAAAGATGCCAATTATCATAGTGCTTTTGAACATTTTAGCTTCCAAGAATTGGAAGATCTACCAAATGGATGTAAAAAATGCATTCTTGAATGGATGGACATATGAAGAGGTATACATGGCTCAACCTCCTAGTTTTGAAGACTCATCATACCCTAAGAATGTATGCAGGTTAAGAAAGACCTTGTATGGTTTGAAGCAAGCCCCCAGGTCTTAGAATCATAGACTTGTCACTTATTTGCAAGATATAGGATTTATTGTGAGCAAAGCAAATCCTTCCCTCTTCATCAAGGGGAATCAACATGAAGTCATATACCTCTATATATATGTTGAGGATATCATAGTTATAGGCAATGATGCTAAATGTATAAGGAAGATCAAGTTGTAGATGAAAAAAGAATTCAAAATCAGTTATCTAGGGCTACTCATATGCTTCCTAGGGTCGGAGGCAGTGTATACAAAAAAGGGTATATATCTTACTCAAAGAAAGTATATCAAAGACATTCTTGCAAAATTTAAAATGGAGAATTTAAAGGTTGTAGGTTCACAACCTAAAGTTAAGTGCTCATGAAGGAGAGCAAATTGAGGATATAACTAGCTATCAGAGTCTAGTTGGTAGTGTAAATTATGCCACCTTAACAAGGGTTGATATTTGTTATGGACTAAGTGTCTTAAATCAGTTCATACACACTCTTAGGAGACCTCACATGGAAGTATCCAAAGGGATACATAAATACCTAAAGGGAACTATCAATGAAGGTTTGTATTATTGTTACACATCTGATATAGACATCAAGCTTTTCTCTAATGCAGATTGGGCAAGCTCTAAAGATGATAGGAGAAGTAGATCTGGATACCTTACCTTTGTAGGTACAGATCTAATTTCATGGTCCTCAAAGAAGGAAACTGTTGTTGCACTCTCATCAACTGAAGTTGAATATACAGTACTTACTAGTGCAACTTAGGAAGCGATGAGGATTAAGACCTTGTATTCTTATTTAGGCCTTAGGTAATCTATTCCTCGTATCTTTGGGGGTAATATTAGTTCGTTGCATCTTGATGCTTACCCAATCCATCATGCTAGGCTTAATCACATAGAAGTGCATTATGACTATGTCAAAGAAAAGATTACAAGCAATGAGATTCAGTTATCATATGTATCTACTCACCATTAATGTGCGGACATGATGTCAAAGGTATTGCATAGAGTAATGTTGAACAAATTCAATTCAATTATTGGATTGCAAGATATATTGAAGTATTGAAGAATCAAGATTCTTAGGCTTGAGGGGGAGTTGTTGGTGCAAGAAGCAACAACAACTCCCCCTCAAGTCTAATTCACATGAGCTTATGTTTGTAAAGTTCAAAGGTTAAAACCTTGGACTTATCTCACTCAAATGTAAAAGCTAAAGTAGGAGGAATCTCATGAATGAATGGAGCCAAAAGCCATGACTCTAGTTGGAGTTTAAATTCAAATTAGTCCTAGGATATAGGATCACTTTTAGGTGGATGAATCAACCACATTCAAATTCAAAAACATGTATAAAAAGACTACTTTTAGTCATGGTATAAGTGAGCCTCCCTCTGAGTTTTGAGTAGAGCTCATGAACCTACATTGTAATGAGTTGAAGTTGAGAGAAGTCCTCCACAATTCCTTTGTATCATATGTGCAATATCAATTCAAATTATGATTCATCTACATTGATTATTCATTCTCTGTTGGCTACTACAATACTTCTAGTTACACAATCAATTTTGTCTGGTTCATTTCTCAATGTGTGGATATCCAATATCCAATACATCACCTTGATCACTTATATAGAGTTGTTTTGAGCTTACATATAAAGTTTCGTCATTTTGTATGTGTAGATTCCAAGATATGGAGTGTTGAGTATGATTGTTTTTGCACATCTCCTTCTTCCCGAAAAGTCAGGATGGTCCCTCAGACTTGTTAAAATTATTGCTCCTTGTATAGTGAGGCTAAATTCATAAAATAATTTGCTTTAGTTAGCTTGAAACTCTAATTGAATGTGTGAAAAACCTCTCCAATCAATTTGTACCAAGCTGTGATATTTGAGTATTTTTCTAAGAGTTTCTCATCCAAAATAGAAAGTTTTCTCAGCCTTGTGATGTGCAAACTCATATGTTCTGACACAACTATTTGGGAGTGATGTTCCAAAGAATCGAGTGATTTTTTATGCATTCTTATGAAGATAGGGAAGTTTATTAAGAATTCCAAAAGTTATCTTGGCTTTTGTTGAGCAAGTTTTTGCCAATACTCACTCATGCCTGTCAACATCCCATCACCTCTTCACAATTCATGGGTCCACCAGTGGTTTTTACTTCATGCTTGGTATCTCATGCATACCTTGGTTGAGCAAGAAGGAGCATATTGTGGCCACTTTTACTTGTGAGGCTAAGTATAGGGTAGCTTTCACAGTGATTGTTGAGTGTGCATGGCGTAGATGCCTCTTGGCTGATTTGGGTGTTGGTTTGTCTTCTGGCACCACTATCTTCATTGACAGTCAAAGCACGTTGGCAATTGCAAGGTACCCCATGTTCCATGATCGCACAAAGCACATTGAGGTGCACTATCATTATGTCAAGGAGAGGTTCTCAATTGGAGAGATCAGTTTGGCATATGTGCCCATATAGAATAACATTGTAGACCTTTTCACAAAGGCTCTACCTAGGGAGAAGTTTGAAGCTTTCTACAAAGCTTTAGACTTAATTTCTTTTGATCTCTTTCCACATATCTTGGAACTTCCTTATACATGAGTGCTAGCTCCTTGTTTGCCACATCATTCCCAAGGGGGATTCGTTGATATATTTTGGTAGTGATGTGTATGAAGATGCTTAGGAACATCAAGACACTTTTTCCACTCTCTAGGAGGTTTTTTCCCTTGACTTGTATATATGGCTATAACCGTAAGAGGTTACTTATATTTGTACATTCACTTGGTAATTCATTCAGTGTCGTGTTGTGCTCCAAGATCCTTCTTCTTCCTTGTGTTGTTTGTGTGCTTCTGCATACCTCAAATTCCAACAATGATAACAACTCTTATCATTTGAAAAATACTCCTTCACTTATAGGACACATGCAAATGGTGTTTTGGGTATCTTACAACCCTGTAGTTTACCTCTTCTTCATGCTTTTCATTTCCTTGGAAAAAATTTTCAAAGCTATGAATAATTCATAGTTCTAACAAATAGGGAACTTCATTGAAAAGGGGAATGAATGCTTTGAGAAGATAATATCTTTAACATCTTTTCTATCACCACTTGGAATAATCATAAAGAATAATCCATGATGTTCATAGGGTGTTGATTCTTCCATCTTCAATTACTCTAAGTTACCATTATTACATCGTGGTTTAAGAAGAGAAAAGTTTTAACCTATTACTTAAGTCCTTGACCTTACCGATCAAGAATGCCACTGGTTTTATGGAATTCGAACTTCCATAATAAGGACTTTAAACTTAAGGTATTCCATTAATGTAGAACTATTTGGATTTTTTATAATACAACCAAGCTTAAATAGTTTATATCTCCCTCTTATCCCATAAACCCATGCATATGTACTTTATTCACATGCATACATAGTGTGTGCCGAAAAAGAGTATACATCTTTATTGGAAGATCTTGAGCATGCATAAGGTGTAGAAATAGAACCCCTCCTTATAGCATGCAGATCTTCCAATTTGGAACTTTTTTTGTTCAACAAATGAGGCAAAATTTTCATGCATATTCCTTCTTGTACATGCGAATTGCAAAAACATATCCGATGCATTTCACTTGGATTATGACTATGGTTTGCAAGTGATGCACAAGCAATCTTTCTTTTTTTGAACCACACACACACATATATAAACACAGACCTATGGATAAACTTAACATTTCCATGAGCAAATATATGCATGAACCTTATTCTAGCCAAAAAATGAAACCACATGTAGTTATGCATCATCCACTTCCAAATTCATATAACATAAAGTAGAGTTTCTCTTACACATAAGAGCTATGATCTTCTAATGCACATTCTTAAGTTATATGGTTTTAAATGAAAAAAAAAAGACATAAAAAACTTATCTTGAATTTAGTCTTTATTCATCCCTTGACTCTATACGAGTGATTCCATCATGACGATGTAGGCTTGGGCCATCCCACTTCTTCCATTCCCTCTTGGCAGTTTTTACTTACTTGTACACCCCAATATGTGCATCAAATTCTAAAACCATGCATCTATTCTATGCATGTGTACTAAAAGATACAATCTCTAACCTTATACTTATACTCCAACCTTGGTCTTTATTTAATCTTTGTGAAGAGCATTTCACGCCTTTATCTTTACCCCATCATGCTCCATAGTTTCTTGAATGGATGCACTCCTTCTCTTGTAACCTCCTCAAAACTTTTAAAATGGTTGAAAGGACATATAGCATGATGCTATTCAACTATTTGGATGCATTTACACATGCAAGATACCAATTCCTTGTTCTATGTTTATGGATATCTTCACAATTCAAACAATATGCAATACAAATAACTAAAAGAAAATGAGTGAAGAGAAGATGTAATTTCTTGAATTGAATTTGATGAAGCCAAGTGCTTCACACCCTCCATCGCATCTTCCAAGCCATATGAAGCTTTAAGGATTTTCAACGATACTCCTAATCTCATTGAGCTAGCTTCTTCTCCTTCCATCCTATCTTTGCTTCTCCTTCTCTCCTCTTTGCTCCATGAAATAGTCTAGAAGTCCTTTCAAAGGAATACTATCTATATAGTTTCAAAAACTATTGAACATGAAACTAAGGTCAAGGGGATGACTCTTGTATAAGGGGACATGTGTACCTTCCATCATTGCATAAGGTGATTAAATGGTTTCCAAGCTTAGGAAATCACATGCCTTTTAAAAGAAGACCCTCCAAGTTCTTTTTTATAAGTAAACTGGTTAAGAGGAGCTTACAATCAAGCCTTATGTACTCAACCTTAGAGAATTTGACCTTATGACCCTTCAAATGGGATATATTATGAGATATATCCCAAGGATTTCAAACTAAGAAACCCAAGGATTCTACCCCTTAGATCCATGTAATTATATAACATTTATCTTTCTTCATCAATTGTGCAACATCAATAGATTCTTACTAATAGGAGAGCTCCATTTACCTTTGCCCTTCTAAATAGTTAAGAAAGCTTGATATGCCACATGCATAATTAACTTGATCTATCTAGATTGATTCTTGCAACAAAGAAAAGACTAAATTCTCAAATGTAAAGGCATTTGGATTGCCTTTCATCATCAAATAAGAGTGGAAGCAAAACTCTGATAAGAATATGGAAGAACATCAAGGAAAGTTTGCACAAGTGAATTATCTGGCAAGATTTCATAGGTAGAGATTGTTAGATATACTCAATACTACCCTCAAGTGACCACAATGATCCACGGTGCTTTAAGTTGTAAGGCCCCCATTATGAGGAGAAGCCATTGAGAGAGCCCAAATATTTGTATACTCCTAACTTCCAAGTTAGGTGAGGTCTATGTGTGATTGTTGATGCTAATAGATGATCTTTGTCAGCCTATCCATTAGGTTAGGGAGGGTGTAACTTTTTAGGCCATTGCATTTCCATTGAAGGCAAAAATATAGGCCTTGTGGCACCATGTAGTTTCCCCATAGAACTTTAATTGGGGAAGTGCAGAGGGGGGCTTGCCCCCTTCTTCGAGGTCCAGAGGGCCTATTCCCTCGACCCAAATGGCCATGAAAATAGGACTTTTGTTCATGGAGATATTACCAGCTTGTATATTTTTCCAACTATTTTGCATCTCTCGACTATGTTTATCTATACCAACATCCATTTTACTGCACACTAGTAAGCCCTTCTTCTAGAGTCTATCTATATCACCATGTAAGCTCCACATTGGGAGCGCACAGTGACCAACACCATCTTCGTAGTTGCAATATTCTTGGCAAGAATTTGAGTTCTCTATCTCTCAATCCATGTCCCTCTTTGTCTATGTTATTTTCTCAACTTTTTCTACTCATCTATTTTGTTGTGCTATTATTTCTTACAAAAATCGACTACTCTTTCAAGTCCTTGATCTTTGTCAGAAATATGCCTGTTGTCAGAAAATTTTCCATTGAATCTCGTTCATTCATATGTTCAATCTTCGACTATTTTTGGAGGCAAGCAACATGAGCCTCATTTCTTGCCTAGTATATTGTGGTAAGAGTATCCTAAACATCTTTGGTTGTTCTTCATTGGTGAACGTGAGGGATAATGGCACAATTGGTAGAAAAAAGCTATCAATGCATGTACTTATGCATCTCTTGCCATACTAGTGAAGTTTCTCTACAATAGCTATAATAGGAATCAAAATAGGACTAGGAAATTGAAGATTATCATCTCCAACACTACCTGTTATCTGCTATACCAATATTTTCAAGTGTATGAGAACATATTTGAACACTTTGCACAATATTCCATAATCCTTTTCTTACAATACATGATGCATCATGTATTCCCACAATGGATGATTAGAACCATCCAACTTATCCTCAATAATCAATATATGGAATACATCATTGTTCTCAACCATGACTATAAAAAATTGATTGTTGTTCAAAAAAGTCGAAAAGAAATACCCAATAGAGTGCCACTAGACCTAGAAGAGACTTTGAGGCACTTGTACTGGACAACCAAAAACTACACACACACACACACACACACACACACACATATATATATATATATATATATATATATATATATATATATATATATATATATATGACACAAAAGGATGAAATTACCTAGATAGACATTGTGATAATGCATTTGAAGGTCAAATGAGCTCGAATTGAAATTTAATGCCATAAAGCAAAGCCATGTTGAACTACTAAAACCCAATTATGTCACGAATTTTTGATTCGAACTGTGTCGACAATGCCCCAAAGAACACAACGACCTACTTTGATACCAATTGTTAGAGTTAGAGGACCATGGAAGCACACAAACAACACAACAAAGAAGTAGAAGCTTGGAGCACAACACATGAAGTGTGCTATTAAATGAAAATGTACAAGAAAAGATAACTAGCCCGCTAGATTTATTGGCATATATAAGCCAAGAAAAAAAACTTTTAAAGAGAGAAAACAATGCCTGAGAGTGTGTTCAAACACATCATTACCAATATATATATCTACACCCCCTCGGTGCAAATATTTAGAGACTCCAACGAGATTAAAAAAAAACTTAAAAATAGTCTTATCCATCCAAAAAGTAAACATAAGCAAAGATCACAAAATTTTCCATAATGAAAGTTTTTTGTCATGTGTTCCATTGCTCTTAATGTATTCACATAGGGCAACATCAGCATTGTTCCACCATCATATGTGAATAGATGGGAGTTGTTTTTATTTCAACTTATTGCCGTAAGAGAAGATAACTAGTAAGTATAGACTCACACACACTTCCACTTATAAAAAAGTTATTCGTAAATACACATTATAAAAAATTATGAGCCTACTAGATAGTCTATCAACTTCCTCCCCTCATATAGAAGAAAACGAAGTAAGGTAGAACACAAGAAATCAACGGCTATAAAACTTCTTTCCAAAAATTGAACAAACAATACATTTTACGGTAAAGTTTTTGTGTCGCTCATGTGAATCAAAAGTGTAGAGGAACCAAAACAAAGGCTCTTAAGGGGGAGATATGCATGTTTTTTTGGGTGACTGGATCACACTTTTTGAATCATTAGATGGAGCATTAGGGGCATGTGTGTAATAAGTCTTATGAATTTTGGTCTTAATAATTATAGTCACATGCATGATGATCACCCAACTTTCGATGATCGAAATCAGGGGCACAAGATAACAATTCACACAATCCACTTAGTGATCAAGTTTACTAAAAGATATGTAAGTTATCTTAAATCTAATGTATGACTCAAAGATGAGCATTGATTATGCTTCATTCAATTCACTGGGCAGAGTCTCCTTCATATTTTGGACCCATGTCACGAAACGTTCGAGTGTACATTGTCCCGACCCTCCCCCTCCGCCCCAAAGTACTTTCTCTGTGCCAAGTCAGATTCGAAATACATTTTCAACAGAAAGTATCGATGGTGTTCCATTGCCTTGTGTGAATTGGCATTCAAAAAATTTCCAAAGATTCTATTGCTCCGCCTGGAACAACATGATTCTGAGAGGTCGTTCCGGAGCCCCATTGTGAAACGACCCTAAGATCGAACTCCTCCAAGGGCCAAAGTGTCATGACTCCAAGTTACAAGCCTTTTACCTTCAAATAAGGTGTGATTTCGAAAGCAGACAAAGGCGCCAAATTTTTCTCTTCATCTTGGAAGTCACCGCTCATTTTTGAAAGTTCAAATGTCCATGGCGCCGCCCGCTCGCCTTCCTTATGATAAGCATCAGCCAGCTTGTTGCAGAAGCCAGACGAGCTGCAAGTCCCATCGGTATATCTGTGTGCTCTACTTCTTAGGGTGGATCCGCTGATTCTTTGACTTCGTTCCTCGATCCATCTCGTTCGGTGCTGCCTCCGATTTCCGTTGCTGTTCGATCCTTTGCCACTTGCTTCCGTCCATCATACTTGGCAGCTACAGGCCTGTGACGCATTCGCTTCCTTGTTGACTACAGTCGTTCCCCAACGTACGAACGGTTTACTAGTGCAATATGCCTTCCGTCGTCGAGAAGCCCGAGCCTATTCTGGTCGAGAACCCCCAGAGGTTCTGCATGTTTCCGATCAAGTATCCGGCTGTTTGGGAGATGTATAAGAAGGCCGAAGCAAGCTTTTGGACAGGTGAGATATCCATGAGACGAACGTGTTTTCCATGCTTCTGAAATCCAGGCATCGCATGTCGCATACATCACTGGGATTAGAATTACAAGGAAACGGTCTGTTAATTCCATGAAAATGTTAGTTAGCAGGTTTGTAAGATTAAGGATATCAGCGACCTTGTGATCGATAGCGCTCTGAAATTAAGCTTCTTAATATCAATTATCTTTGATTTCAGCTGAAGAAGTTGATCTCTCCAGTGATCAAGCGCATTGGGAGAGCTTAACTGACGATGAAAAACATTTCATTAGTCACGTTCTGGCATTCTTTGCAGCGTCTGATGGAATTGTTCTCGAGAATTTGGCCGTGCGATTCATGAAGGAAGTCCAGATACCAGAGGTGGTCTATGTTTAGTATTGCTGTAGAAATTCGCTGCAATTAATGATCGGTTTAAACTGACCGGGATTCGTATTTGTTTTCTTTGTTCTAGGCGCGAGCGTTTTATGGGTTCCAAATTGCCATTGAGAACATACATTCTGGTGTGTGCCTTCAGAAAACTTCCTCATTTTCTGCGTGGATATTTAGTAATACTCAGTTCTCATTGACTGTCTTGGTCCTTCATTGGTGTATGCATGTCAGAAATGTATAGCTTGCTTTTGGAGACATACATAAAGGATCAGAAGGAGAAGGCGCGGCTTTTCAACGCCATTGAAACAGTTCCCTGCGTTACCAAGAAAGCTGATTGGGCGATTCGTTGGATTGGGAGGTGTGTTGATTTATTGCTTAGAACAGATTCTTACGTCGGTGAATTGTATATCATTCTCTCATACCAATTGCCCCTGTATCTGTGCAGTGGAAGCAGTTTCGCTGAAAGGATCGTTGCCTTCGCGTGCGTAGAAGGCATCTTTTTCTCCGGAAGTTTTTGCGCTATTTTTTGGCTCAAAAAGAGAGGACTTATGCCCGGATTGACATTTTCCAACGAATTGATCTCGAGGGACGAAGGCCTGCACTGCGATTTCGCATGCTTGTTGTATACGTAAGATCTAGATCTCTTCTTCAAACACTGGTCATTTGATCTTCATGAACCATTTTTGTTAACCCTTTTCTTTTGGTCGGAAATTTTAGGCTGTTGGAGAATAGGCTACCGGAATCGAGGGTAAGCGAAATACTCTCTGATGCCGTAGCAATAGAGAAGGAGTTCGTTTGCGACGCTCTCTCTTGTGATCTGGTTGGGATGAATTCGAATTTGATGAGCCGATACATCGAGTTTGTTGCTGACAGGCTCATGGTATACGATCTTCCAGTGATTCCGAAACTGGTCAACGTTGTCTCACCATCCATTGAAATCCATAATTGCCTGGCTTGCAGGTGGCTCTTGGATATGGAAAAGTTTACCATGCGTCCAACCCTTTCGATTGGATGGAGCTAATTTCTTTGCAGTACGTTGATAATCTAGAATTGTACATATTTCTGTAATCTTAACGGGCATTGTGCGCTCGATTGACGCGGATTCTCATGGCTCATGCAGGGGAAAAACCAATTTCTTTGAGAAGAGGGTTGGAGAGTATCAGAAGGCATCCGTTATGGCTGGGCTGGGGAACATTGGGAGCAATCATGTTTTCTGCATGGACGAAGATTTTTAAAAAGATTATGCATTCCTCCAACCATGCGCTTAAGTTCTTCTTCAAACTTAATCAGACTTGAAACTGTGCTTTCAGCTCGGCCACAAGGATCTTTCTGATGGGTACGGGGAACCTACAGCAAGGAGTAATTCCATGAAGGCCGTCGAAGATGTGCCTGCTCAACAGCATTGGATCTCTAGCTGCCATTGCTGATCTCATCTGTACTTATGTTGCTGTGAACGTGACTGCCTTGCGCTGTACTAAAGAAATTCTTGGTCAGTAGCAGAAATGTCTTAGCTAAGCATATTTCATGCATCTGAGGTTAGCGACCACAAAGGCTTCTGTAAGTTATTATTGCAAATCAACAATATGTTGACTAATTTTGGGTCTCAGCGTACTTGTGGTCTGTTAAGATTGTCGCCTCTCTCACACCGCACCAGTAAAAATCAAGAAAAGAAGAAACATGTACATGTGTATGTCTTGTACATGTGTGTGCGTATCAAGTATAAAATCTGTCCCTCTTACTCAACCCATTCAGTTATTTTACAACACATTGTGTGAACAATTTTCTATAATGTATGGCATATGTAATTCTCAGTTACTTTTCACATACACTGTAATGCCCTTTGGATTAAATTTTTTTGTTAGTAAATGGTTTAGAGGTAACTTGAAAAATGTACCCATATATCACTCTTTGGTATCAAGTATAAAATCTGTCCCTCTTACTCAATTCATTCAGTGTGAACAATTTTCTATAATGTATGTCATGTTATTCTTAGTTACTTTTCACATACACTGTGTAATGCCCTCCAATTACCCTCACACATTGTTATCTATCTATCCTTATGGTAACTTGAAAAATGTACCCATATATCACTATCTTGATTAGGACATTCTACAATATTTATTTCCTTTTAAATAAAAGGAAGTTTGGCCTTAGCCTATTCTCCTGGACTTTAATTAAAATAAAGAAGAAAAGTTAATAGGACTAATGCCCATGGGACCCCCAAATCCCACAATGTAGGGGAGGAGTATAGCAAGCTAGAGGGCATTACAAATGAGGCGGATAGATCTATCATCTCTCTCATGTGGGACCCATTTGGGTTTTTACTTGTTTTTGAGGAGATAAATACAATGATGTCTAAACGGTGGAGATCTCTTATCTTGGGAGATTCTTTTGCCTAGAAGAAACAAGGACTTTTTCATTGATCATTCATTAGGAGTTTGGCCTAAATTGACAGCACACTCCTCCAAATCTTCCAAAGAGTCTCACCCTTGATGGCATTCCACATAACCATTTGTCTCACCCAACAACACTTGTTGCCAATTGATTTGGTTCTTGAGTCTCAATACTTGTGTCATGTGAAGCCAGATAACACGAGACTTGGGGCAATCGAAGAATAGGTGAGCTAAATCTTTGATGCATCGATGGCAACCCTTGCACCATGGTGGCATACCATAGATTTTGTTAGCCCTTGCATTGGATCAGATTTCCTTATGCAAGATTTGCCATATGAGAACATACTTGTTTGCAATTAGGGGTGCCAAATAGACATGAACATTAGTTCCCATCGAAGTTTGGTCCAAGAAAGGCACCACCTCTTGTTAAGGGTGTAATGAACATCTAAGTTCTCTTTGAAGTTGGGGATTTTGGATATTTTATTACCATTGCACCATTTAAGGCCCTCCAAGCAAGGAAGATCTTGTTTGTAGAGAAGGTTGGTAGTTGAGCGGTCCCATGCTAAACACTTGCCTTGAAGAAGATTCCATTCCGTGAGGGTAACTTTATGTCTCAGGTCTAAGTCTTTGAACCTCATCCATCGGCTTACATTTTGTTTCCAAAGTTGTTTCCATTGTTTGAACCCCTTGTTCCATAACCACTTTGTAGTTTAGAGGTTCCAAAGCTCCACCCCCCTTGTGCCATTGATTGGAACTAGATAGAGTCATTTTGTCTTATCCTAGCCGCCCACTTCCACTCATCACTGATTTTGATGAATTGTTTGGCCTTGTTCCAACTCTTCCATAAAGGACACACGAGGCTAGAGCCTTTATAGGACATTGGGTGGGGGAAGAACAAAAGCGTGAAAATCCCTATGTCCTTCCAACTAAGATGGCCAACTAAGGTAAGGTCTTCCATGTTTTTGAAGATCAATTTAGCCCAAGAGGACTCGCTATTGCTCCAAGCCTTGATAAGCCACTTTGTTGCCAGCTTGTCAGCCAATCCAACGATATCCAAAATTCCCAAGCCCCCTGAGTCTTTCGAGCTAATGCAAGTTTCCCATTTGATTTTGGGAATCCCCCTCTTGTTGGGGTCCCCAATCCATAGGAAGTTTCTACAGATTCTTTCCACTTTGGCCAACTCTTTCTCCTTAGGTCTCCAACATGAGATAAAGTAAATGGTCATAGAAAGCATAAATGTGTTAACAACCATGCCATGCCCTACCAAGTTGACTTGCATACCTTTCCAATGATTTAGTTTGCTATCTAGCTTGGATAGCGCCCAGTTCCATCATTAGTCCATTGAGATGTCGAAGCCCATCGGAATGCCGAGGAGATGGAAGACTTGACCTCTAGGGATAACTTGACACCCCTGATCTAGTAACAATTGGGGAAGTTCTCTGATTACTTTGAAAGCGATTTTAGCATGGTTGATTTTTGAACCTGATGCCACACAAAAGGTGTCGAGGCAACTCTAGAACACCTGAATGTTGTTCATATAACTATGCACAAAGGCATTCATGTCATCGGCAAAGAGCCTAACAATCATTTGGCTGTGATTTAGAGGTAGGGAGAGACCCTTGAGATTGCAAGCATCCATGTGATGCTTTAATAGGCAACTGAGGCCATTTGAGGCGATAGCGAAGAGTAGTGGAGCCAGAGGGCAGCCTTGCCTGATAGATCTTTTTAAACGTATGGGCTCAGAGCTTATCGTTGATATTTATTCTAGTTGAAGCATTTTTGAGAAGAGTGGAAACCATCTTCGTGAACTTTTGGCCACATCCAGGGTCTTTTAGTGATTGAAGAATAAAGTCCCATTCCAATCTGTCATACGCTTCGTCAAAGTCGATCTTAATGAATACCAAATCTTGTGCAGACTCCTCAACAAACGCAAGGCCTTCCCAAAATAGATCTATCTTTGATATAACCTTTTTGGTCCTCACAAAGCCATGACTTTAAATGGCAAGAGATTCTGTTGGCGATAACTTTGGCAATTATCTTGTATCCAGTTTGGAGCATGGTAATCGGTTGCCAGTTTTCAATTTTGTTCTTGTTTCCCCTTTTGTGAATTAACTTGATGACACCATTATTAAGACACTCCAGGAGGGCGCCGAAGGAGAGAGCCTCTTGCCACACCAAACGCAGTGGGGTGGCCACCTCATACTTGAAGGACTTGAAAAACTCATTGGTGAGACCATCAAGACCCGGACTTTTCCCATTGGGAAGAGCATCAATAACCTCGATAATTTCATTCTCGAAAATGTTAGCATCCAACAGAGAATTCATATTTTGTGGGATTCTAGATTGAGCAACCCTTGAGATGGTTGCCATGGAGTCACACCTGTGTGGGGAAAGAGGAGACGAGACCCCGAGAAGATGGGTAAAGTGCTCGACGATGAAAGATCTGTTCTCAACTTCCATGCTACAATCGATCCCATTGTTATCGACCAAGAAGGGGATGGATTCCCTAGCTTGTTTCCTTTTGAGGATGTTACACATCTCTTTTGAAGGTTTGTTGACCTTCCCCGCCCACCAATCTTTGAAGAATATTTGAAGATTTTTTCTTTGAACCTCCTCCTCGAATCTTAGTCTTCCTCTGATTTTCAAAAGACCTCGTTGGCATTGTAAGTTACCTTTGTTCACCTCTTCTTCAAGTCGTGAGAGCCTCCGGTACACCGTTTCTCTTCTTTTTTTCTGGATATCTCTTATAGCCTTCTGAGTTCTGGTCAGAATTTGTCGAGTCCTTTCCACCGTCCTTCTCCAGCACTTAGCCGGTCCATTACAGTAGGCAAAGGCTTCCGCCCACATTGCGGAAATTTCTTGATGGACAGAGGGGAGCGAAAACGACGTCTGACAAGCATGAAACCAAGGAGCTTTTCGGAGCATGGGAATTGGTTTGAACGAAAGAGTAATCGGGTAGTGGTCCGAGATAGTCAGGTCCATGTGTTGGGAAATCAAAGGAATACCCCACTGGAGGATGGTGTTTTGGTTGATGTAACATCTATCAAGTCTTGCTTTCCTTAGAGAGTCCCCCAATTGGAGATTTGACCAAGAGAACCCCTTCATGTCTTTCATCTCGAACAGGTCGAGATGGAGCTTGATTTTATCCCATATCTCTTTCTCCCAATCTTCAATAATTTTCCCCTTGTTATTCCATCGATCCTTAGGAAACTCAACCATGTTGAAGTCCCCACAAATCAGAACATTGTGTGAGAGGGAGTTGAGGGAAGCCCACGTATCGATTCTATCCGCTTCTCCATTAGGGGCATAAATTGAGACCACAGTGAACTGTATAGGGGACCCGAAAGAGGAAGCAATTCAACAATGATTTCGATCTTCAAAAGTCGAGGTCAAACTGTCAGACCAGGAGTGACTAATACCAATCGCAGTGCCCCCCGCCTCCCTAGGGTGCGAAGTGGAGAACCAAAGGTGGTTCGGAGAAATGCATTTAAGCCGTTTTTGGAGATCCTCTGCATCGATTTTAATCTCATGTAAGCAGATAAAGTCGGGGTTGAGGCACTTGTCTTTGAACCACTGGCCGAGAGTCGCCGCTCTTGAGGGATCAGACAAACCCTTGATGTTTAGCGATGTGAATTTCATTGTTGATGGTTGCCCTCTTTGAGGGGAGGGACCTGATCTTTTTTTTTTTCTTGTGATCTTCTTTTTTCCTCCCAACTTCTTGACTTAGGATCCTACTCTTGAGGGGACTCTTCCATGGCATGCCCGATGGTTGTTTCCCTTTAAGCTTTAACTTTTGTTGCGGTAAGCTTGGCATGCAAACCGGAAGAGTAGGACCAAGGAATGAGCTTTCACTGTCTGGATTGTCTTCATTGCTAGTAGTGAAGCCTTCCTCTTTACTCGTGTAACCTTCCTGGTTGTCTTCTTTGTTGGTAGAGCACCCAAGGGTATTATCAGCGGGGCCTTCTTCATAATGGTTATCCATTGGGAAGTCGACCTCATTAATCTCCTTTTCTAGGTTACAATACATGTTATTCGAAGGAGCAATTGTCATAACGTTCCTTCTGATCTTCAAGGGCTAACTTTCCTCCTATGTGTTTCTTGTTTTTATTTGAGTTGCATTCAATGTCCACAACATTTGCATTGTATTGTGGATACTATTTTTCCTTCTTCATAAATAGTCACATATGTCCATTCTTTCCCTTTTGCATAATGGTTGCTTTAATTTAGAGCTTTATATCTACAAAAAAGGAAAGATAAATTTGTATCAAATAAATTATATATTCCATAAAATATACATCTTAAAATATAAAATGTTTAAATCTATTTATCTTTGTATCTATATATGTATGTATGTATGTATGTATCTATCTATCTATCTATCTATCTATCTATCTATCTATCTATCTATCTATCTATCTATCTATCTATATTTCTACACCTCTATATGTATATTTCTTAAATTCATACATCTATTACTTTATTCATATATGCACATACTATTGTGAAGCAAAAATCAATGTTATAAGCTAGACAATAACAATAGATCAATGTTATAGGTCAAACAATTACAATAGTTTTCAAATCACACACATACACATAAACCTACATAAACTATTGTGAAGTAAGAATCAATGATGAGCCAAACAATCATGATAGTTTTGGAATCATAAATGTAAACATAGAACTATCCACACTATTGTGATTCATGAGTGAAAACCATTGCTATGAGTCGAATAATGAATTTGGTGTTTAAATCAAAATTATACAAATAAACCTACAAATAATATTATGAAGTTACAATCAATGCTATGAATCAAACAATTAGAATAGTTGTTCAATCACAATCCTACACACAAACTTCCATCCTACATAGCAAATTTTGAGGTAAGAATCAATGCTACTTTTCAAACAATCATAATAATTTATAAATCATATTTATACACACAAACCTACAAATACTTCATGGTATGAGTCAAACAATCATGATAGCTTTTAAATCACATACACATACATAGACACACACTATAGTGAAGTAAGACTCAATGTTGAGGAAGATCCTTTTGTCCCATCGAAGATTTCATCCTAGCTATATGTTTGAGTGCCTCTTTTATGCTTATTCTCTAATTCTTTGTGCCCCATCTTTCATATGCTCTCCTTTTTTAAGTTTGAAAAACATATCATGTGTGAGAGCTTCTTGATAGAGCTTCACTCATAACCATAAATATTTTTTGGCAAGATATTACCATCAAAAGTGGCCATATTGACTGCACCACTTGAAGATATATGGTTGACTATGAGTGGTCCATACCCTCTTTTCTAAAGCTTCTTTTCATGCTACTCAAGTTTGGAAACTATGAGAAAATCTCCTACTTGCAGATTTTTATCATGTATATGTGCATTGTATTAGGTTTTCTAGTGCTTCTTTGCATCATAAATGCTTGTATTTGCATTGAGACGAGTCTCTTTTTGTTGCTCAAGTTCATCCATTAATAGTGAGAGTTCATGACCAGCCCATAGGTAATCTCAAGTGACCCTTCAGGTAGGAACTATGAAGTCAATGGGAAGTATGGTATTATTTTAGTATAAGAGATTGAAGGGTGTGGCACCTATAGCTATCTTGTAGGTCATGTAGTGTGCCTACATAGCATGAAGAATCTTTGTGTCCCAATCAGACTATCCATTGTAAAATAAGTTGATACGCACAATGCATAAGAATTTATCAAAGCCATCTGCTTATCTTTTTGCTTGTAGATGGTATGGTGTAGAATTCTTAAAGATGACTAACCATTCTACTAGTTATCACTCAATCACTTCATTAATAAAATATGTTTCACTTGGAAGACCAAACTTGGTGAAATTATTTTTAAATAAGAATTTGGTGATCGTCTTGTCTACATAGTTTTGGTAGTTACAACCCATTTTTTAAGGTAATCAATAACAAAAATTATGTATTCCATGTGAGAATGATATACATGTGGGATAAGTGGACCAAAAAAATCCATTCCCCACATAGCAAAGGCTCTATTACTAATCATGGATCATAAACATGTCATCTCCCCAAATCAAATACTTTGTTCTCTGTCAAGTATCACATCTCCTCACAAACTCTTTTGTATCTTGATTCAAGCTGGGCCATCAAAGTCGTGCAATGAGGACCATTTTAGCACATCAATTAGGAGAGAATTTTCCTATAGCTGCACTTGCATGTGTCATCTCAAGGATTGATATTTAAACATCTTTGTGTACACATAGTCTTAAGAAACTATCTTGATATCATCTATATTATTGACTTCAATTGATATCATCTATATCTTTTTCAATTGATTATGCGAACACACAACTGATGGTATAATTAGCTGCATCAACATGCACATGGAATGGTTTTTCCAATATGGAGCTTTCAATATTGGTGTTGAACTCAGGCGAATATTTAGTTCATTCTCACATTTACTAGTCCATTCATTTTTTTTCATTAATCCAAATAGTGGTTTGGCAATGATTGCATACATATGAATGAACCTTTTGTAATGGCCACAATGGACCATGAAAGCTTGGAGTTCTTTCACATTGGTAGGTTGGGGCAAGTCTACGATGACTTTTATTTTGTCTTCATCAACCAATATATTGTTTTTGAAGACAAGGTTGCTGAAATGAAGAAGCACTAGTCCCAACCTACTAACATTCATGCATTAAAAAAGCTAAGGAGGAAGGAACAAAAACTATGAAAACATGATGAATGAATTAAAATGGAAATGACTTACATATAATGCACTATGATCATGAAGACTCCATGAAGACATAGTTGGAACTCTTGCCAATAGCTTGAGTGGATGAGCTTAAGTGGAGTGAAGGGAGGCCCTCCTTATATGGAGTAATGGGAAAAATGCACTACATGTGGTATAAATGCCCTAGCATTAGAACAAAAGTAGCTTTGTACAAAAGGGTGGTGCATGGAACTCTCAACACCCCCCTCCATGTGATGAACCTTTGATTTTTTATGTGGGGAACTATTGACATATGACATCACTTAGTCCATTGAACTTTTAGATTTAAGGACATAATGGATCCTTAGAGATAGCTTCTACATATGGCATCTAAGTGTGGGACATATGGCATCCCTTGGGATCTAATGACATATGGATTCATAGAAATATACTTGGACATTTGGGATCCACATGATTTTGTGGGGATCTAGGGACATATGGGATCCATAGACATAAAGATGGTCTACAACATGGGCTAGGTAGTGCTTGTATTTACCTTGTTCTCTTTGGTGATTTATCTTTCTTTGGATCCATTGATGTTATCTTTGTTAAGGTCCTCTTCCTTACTTCTTCTTGTTGATGAATCCCTTTTTTATATTGTAAAACCCTTGGTCTTTTAAGATCCATTGACGGGATATTTTGAGAATGTTGATAAGGTCCCTTTGCTTCCTTCTTGGGCTCGTTTCTTCAAACTTCTTTTAATAGTTTGATAGACGTTGTGAGCCTTCCATAGTGTTGTAGAAGCTTGGGTCCTTTTCCTTTGAGTATAGTCATTGTGTGGCCAATTGTTTGTTATATAAGACCTTCTACCTCTTCTTTCGAGCTTTAGCTGTACTTCTTCTGATGTAGAGAGAGTATTTCAAATAGTTTTGTTTGTTGAGTAGCTTGAGAGAGAACATCAAAAGGAAAGGTTTTTAAAGCTCATAGGGAAGGTCTTACTCTTTAAAGAGTAGTGTCTAATCCCTTTACATATGCTTTAATGTGTGTTTCATACATGTATGGTAGTTTGATGCTTGCATCCTAAATATAATGAATATATTAATAGATTAATACACATACCCAATAAATGAATAAATCATTTTGCAATGTGAGAAACAAGACACTTTTGCTTATCTTTTGGTTAAGTGTTCTGATTCCCGAATATGGACTTGATGAAAGAAAGAAGTAACTACTTATGTCAACTAGCCCAAAAATTTGGAGGTGCACAAAGTTTGGTTAATTTGTAAACAAAACAAGGATAATATCATTGAAGGTTAGGGACTATTTAATGCCATGAAATTTGAATCCATTCACAATGTGGATGTAGAATTTCCTCTTTGAACATAGCATTTGAATCCTACCTCAGCCTTTTCATCTAAGGCGAGCAAGAGCTCAAGTGTTGAATTAGTTTTTGTTGATATATTTAGGTAGTGATGTGTGTGAACACACTAGGACTGTTGGGGCACTTTTTTCCCTCTTTAGGAGGTTTTTTTCCCTCGGTTTGTATATGTGCAAATTGCCCTAATGGGTTACTTATCTTTGTACATTCTAGTGGTAATACATTCAATATTGTGTGTTGTGCTCCAAGCTTCTTCTTCTTCTTTGTGCTTTTCCCGTGCTTCCACATACCTCAAACTCCAACAATTGGTAACAGAGCAGGTCGCTGATTCATCTAGGGCATCATCGACACCCCTCGGGTCACAATCTCAGAATCACATGAAATTCGGTGAGCATACTCAGGGTGATTAGTAGATCAAAATGGCTTTGTTATGTGGTGCCAAAATCGCAATTGGAGCTCGTTTCAGCCTCTGAATGCACTATCATAGTGCTTGCATAGGCTATTTTGTTTTTTTGTGCCAAAGATATATACATGTTTTGGTTTGCCAGTATAAGCATCTCAAAGTCTGCTACAGGCTTAGCAGAGCTCGACAGGGTAGTTTTGTTCAACTTTTTGAGATATAGTCAATTTTTTGCATCAGGGTATTTTAGTCAGTGGCCATGGTTGAAAGCAATGATGTCTTCCATATGTTGGATGTTGAGGATAAGTTTGACGGTACCAATTAACCATTATGGGCTTATATGATGCATCATGAATTGGTTGCAAATGGATTGTGGAATATTGTGCAGGGTGTCAAAAAACATTCCATTACACCTGCAAACACAGTTGTTGAAGGTGATGCAGATGGCATTGAAGATGATGATATTTTTCATGTTCCTATTTGTGCTATGGTTCCTGCTGCACCTACTGTAGAGCAAATTCATTGGAATGATAGAGATGCTCAGGCACATGCATTGATAGCCTTGTCTTTCAAATGTGCCATTATTCCTCACATTTGCTCCTATAGAATAGCTAAGGATGCTTGGAATACACTTACCACTTTATACGAGCAAGGAATGAGACTCGTGTTGCTTACCTCAAAAATAGTTGGAGAGTGAGCACATGAATGAAGGTGATTCCATGGACAATTTTTTGACAAAGATCAAAGATTTGAAGGAATAGTTGATCTCTGTTGATGAAGTCTTACTTGACAGTTCACTTGTGCATACTATTCTAAATGGGTCTTCCTGATTCATATCATAGTTTTTCTTCCACTTTTCATTTGATGATGAAAGGCAATCCAAATGCCTTAACATTTGAGTTGCAGGAAGATCAATCTAGGCAGAACATGTCCATTATGCATGTTGTAGATCAAGCTTTCCTAGCTAGTCAGAAGGGCAAAGGTAAATGGAGCTCTTCTACTAGTAAGCAAAAATCTACTAATTCTACACAATCAAAGAAGGATGACAAAGATGAGAAGAAAATAGAAAACTAGAAATTGTTTTGCAAATACTGTAAAGCAAATGATCATGTCATAAAGAGTTGTCCAAAATTGGCTGCTAAAGAGGCAAAGAAAAAAGAGGATGGAATGGTTGTTGCAGAGGCCTCTACATCGAAAATAGAGTCTGCTAATATAGTGTAGAATGAAGAATGGGTGTTTACTACTATTTGCAGTTTTGACCCATCTTCTCCCGAATAGTGTATGTCTGCAGTAGACTCAGATGTTTGGTACTTTGATAGTGGGGCAAGCAAACATAATAACGAGCAGTACAATTTCTTCACTTCACTCGAGCCTGCCCCTACAAGGAATACTATCACATGCGCCAACAACTCCTCTTATCTTGTCATGGGAGTTGGTAAGATCATTTTGACTATTGCTGGTGGTAGTTCTTTTACATTGTCAGATGCTTTATTTGTGCCAGGGATCAAGAAAAATCTATTATCAGTTTCAACTTTAGCCAAGATTGGCTTGGTTGTGAAACTCGTTGATGATAGATGTATAGTTCATGATCTGTCAAATGGCGACGTGATTATTGCTTTTGGCATTTTACGTCATGGGCTGTATAAGCTCATAGACTATGAAAAATCTGTGAATGATTCGGCATGTGCAATACATGATTCTCAGGCTATGCTAGATGCAAAGCTTTGGCATGCAAGCTTTGGTCATTAAAATTTTTCTAGTTTGCTATGCCTGTAGAAATCTGAATCGTGTCCTCTTTGCCCAAACTTGAGGCACGTAGTAAACATGTATATGAAGGTTGTATTTTGGGCAAAATGTAGCATTCCTCCTTCTCGAAAAATGGTTCAGTTTGAGCTACTCAAAAATTGCAGCTTGTTCACAATGACGTCTCTGCTCCTATGCAGACACCCTCTTTTGGGAACTATCTTTACTTTGTGACTTTCATTGGTGATTTTTCCAGGCATGCATGTGTATATCCATTGAAAGCAAAGTCTGAAGTGTTTATGTGCTTCAAAAAGCTTTTAGTTTTGGCTGAAAATCTATCAGCATGTAAAATTGGCACCCTCTGTTCTGATGGGGGGATATATGTCTTCTAACTTTAATGCATTTTTGGTTGAACGGGGGATAAAACATCAACGTATAGTGCCATATACACCTCAAGAGAATGGATTTGCAGAATGAAAGAACATGTCACCCATGGAGATGGTGAGGTGTATGGTCAAGAGTCAAGCTTTACCACATACTTTTTGGCTTGAGGCTATCATGTGTGCAACATAAGTACTTAACAAGTATCCCGCTAAAACATTGGATTCTATCACTCCATATGAGGCTTGGTATGGTGGTAAGCCATCTATTGCTCACCTATGTATTTTTGGTTGTTTGCCATATGTATTAGTGCCTGAACAACAACACATGACATTGGATGATAAAGCAACGAAATGTATTTTTGTTGGGCACAATTTTGAAAGAAAAGTCTATCGTCTGTATCATCCACAGACTAAATGCATTTTGGTTAGCCATGATGTTGTTTTTAAGGAAGATGCTATTCAACAACTACTTTCATGTACTAAGGAGACATTTGTTAGCTCCAAAGACATGTATTATACTTTGCTGCCTCTTTTTATAGGTGGATAGTCTAGTGCTAGTCCTAATGAGGCAACCTCTCTACCTTTATAGGTTTCATATGATAATGCAGATCATTCCATTTCTAATGCAGATTTACATGATGCACTTGTTGATGAGAGAATTGATATTGAGAAGGCAAAAACTATGCCAAAATGGCTCGTGCAAACTTTGCATGACAACAAATTAGATACACCTCTATCATATCATACTCGTTCAAGCTCTCATAATTCATCTTTTGCATCATATTGCTATGCTATGGCTGCCTCTAGTCTTTGTGATGAGAATGAGCCTATTTTGTTTGATGAAGCACAAAATTCAAAAAATTGGATGGCTGCTATGCAATCTGAATATGATGCTATAATGAAGAATGGTACCTAGTCTTTGTGTGACTTGCCTCCTGGAAAGAATGCCATTGGCACTTAGTGGGTATACAAGCTGAAGCGTAATCTTGATGGAAAAGTTGACATGTATAAGACTAAGCTTGTTGCAAAGGGTTATGCTCAGGAAAGAGGAATTGATTTTGATGAGACCTTTGCTCTTACTTGCCGAATGACTATTGTTCATAGCATCTGTGCACTTGCAGCTCATCATGTTTGGAATGTACATCTGTTGGACATTAAAATTGCATTTTTGAATGGTGATTTGCATGAAGACGTATATATTTTTCAGCCCCATGGCTTTGTGCAGAAAGGGCATGAAAACCAAGTGTGCAAGTTGAAGCAGGCATTATATGGTTTAAAGCAAGCACCATGTGCTTGGTATGAAAAGATACATGCCTACTTGATTGCACATGGTTTTGATAACAATCCAACTGAAAGCACCTTATATGTTAAGCGTGAAAATGATGCGCTTCTGATCATTGTTGTGTATGTTGATGACATGCTGCTCACTGGTCCTCATGAGAAGCATATTGCTGATTTTAAGGCTGATTTGCATGCCTCATTTGAGATGTCAGATTTGGGGCATTTGCATCATTATTTGGGCATTTAGTATATGCAAGTTGATGGTAGAATAGCTTTGTGCCAAACCAAATATATTGACACATTATTGCAACATTTTGGCCTTGAAGATTGTAAACCTATTGCCACTCCTATGGAGACAAGTTTATGATTGAGTCTTCATGATGCTGGAGATGCATTTGATGCTGTTCTCTATCAACAGGCTATTGGATGCTTGATTTACTTATGCATTACTCGACCAGATATTGAGTTGGCTGTCTCACAGATGAGCAGGTTTATGCATTGCCCATGTGTCAAGCATTGGCAAGCGGTTAAGTGCATCTTTCGCTACTTGAGTGGTAACCAACTACTTGGATTTTTTTATCCCAAGAGGGGATCATTACTTCCTGATTTGCATGATTTTTCTGACTTTGACTGGGCTAGTTGCTATGACACTCATGTGTCCACTAGTGGCATTTGCTTCATGCTTGGTAGCTCATGTATATCTTGGTTGAGCAAGAAGCAACCTACTGTGGCCACAACTAGCTGTGGCCACTTCTAGTTGTGAGGCTAAGTATAAGACAACCTTCACAGTGACTGTTGAGTGTGTGTGGCTTAGACGTCTTATGGCAGATTTGGGTGTTGGCAAGTCTCCTGCCACCACCATCTTCACTGACAGTCAACACACATTGGCAGTTGCGAAGAACCCTGTGTTCCATGCTCACACTAAGCACATTGAGGTGCATTATCATTGTGTCAAGGAGACGTTCTCTGTTGGAGAGATCTGCTTGGCATATGTGCCCACACAGGAGAACATTGTAGATCTTTTCACGAAGGCTTTGCCTAGAGAGAAGTTTGAAGCTCTCCGCTCTTCGCTCTCCGTTCTCCGCTCTTCGCTCTCCGTTCTCCGCTCTTCGCTCTCCGCTCTCCGCTCTCCGCTCTCCGCTCTCCGCTCTCCGCTCTCCGCTCTCCGCTCTCCGCTCTCCGCTCTCCGCTCTCCGCTCTTCGCTCTCCACTCTCCGCAAAGCTTTGGGCTTACTTCCTTTTGTGGATTGATTCCACATAGCTTGGCACTTCCTTATACATGAGTGCCAACTCGTTGTTCACCACATCATTCCCAGGGGGGGATTTGTTCATATATTTAGGTAGTGATGTGTTTGAACCACTAGGACTGTCAAGGCACTTTTTTCCCTCTTTAGGAGGTTTTTCCCCCGGCTTGTATATATGCCTATTGCCCTAACGGGTTACTTATCTTTGTACATTCTAGTGGTAATACATTAAGTATTGAGTGTTGTGCACCAAGCGTCTTCTTCTTCCTTGTGCTATTCGCGTGCTTCCGTAGACCTCAAACTCCAACAATTTTGATGAGGCATGATAGCAAGTAGAATTCCCTCTCTCTATCTCTCTCTCTCTTTCTCTCTCTATCTCTCTCTCTCATCTCTACCTTGTGCCATAGCATCCATTTCTATCTTGCACCATAACACCTCTCTTTCTCCCATCTCTGTCTTCAATGCACAACAAGGAGCTTAGTGATTGGGAGGGAAGAGGCAACATCATAAGTGGTACCAAATGATGTTTCCTTTGCTCCATACTATTTTTGTTACAATCCAGGTGGTCTAATTATCCCTTTATTCCTTTCCACCTTCAACTCTGCAAATGCATGAAGATCGCCTACTAGCCTGGGGGCTTGAAGGCACCACCAGGGTAGATTGGATCTATCCCCTCATCGAGCAGGCCGCCATCAATGGGACAACCCTCATTAGTGCCCATGAGCATGATTGGCATGCCCAAATAGTCAAAATGCTCTAAGAGTGAATTAGATTGAGATCTTCTAGGTAGTCAAGACCACCATCAACAAAAAATTGTGAACCTTACTACCTCCAAAACTTCACTTTATTCTTCGTGAGAAGCTTATAGTCACACATCTTAACATGCCAAGCATTGTGCATCTAACATGGATCACCTCTGGCTCTCGATTCTTGGTGAAGGTCATTGGATCGACAGAGAGTCCGAAAGTTAATTGTTGATAGCTCCTCTAGGCTCCCAACACCTCAGTTGCTCTTTAGTGCAGTGTAGGCACCTGTCAAGGATCCTCTTCATGGTTTACAAGAGTTGAAGTGTGGATGTGTTATTGGAGCCCAAATTGTGATTGTTATGCATCTATGTCAATAGGGATGATTGACTGATCAAATGATCACTCTACCTACAAGCACTTGTTATTACAAATGGTAGTGCTAAAAAACTTTTGAAACAAATGAAATTACTCAAAGTATAAATGATGCTTAGAACAAAAATGATTATGATAAGAATAAAAGCAAAATAGTGCTTAGAAACACTCTTATTGAAGAAATATGGGAGAGAGGGAGGGATTAGGAGAACATGAGGCTAAAGTACATTATCGATGAGGAGGATTAGAAAAATTGAACTTAAGAAGTTGAGACCCTAAAAGGCATAACCTATGCTCTGATACAATGTAGCACTACTATTACTCTACTAACATTCATAGATCGAACAAGCTAAGGAGAAAGGACAAAATATATGAAAACATGTGAATGAATGAAAATGGATATGACTATTCTATGATTGGGTCTTTTACCATAAGGGAATCAATTATACATATGTCATACCCATCCTCATCACACAATTGTTCTTCCATTTTTTCATTTGTGCACACATCCATGTGGCCAATGTTTGACTCCATAATTGTGGCTCAAATTGTTCATAATGAGACACTTGTTTAACATATGCTAGATCCTCTATATCTCATTGAATTTTATTGGTAAAACCAAGATCATTGTTGAGCATACACTAAGCTTCTTTGTAACATCTTGGCGTAGCCAGAGATGTGTATCGTCATTCATCCAGTCAGGATCACTAGTATTGACACTATGAATAGAATTGAAAATATCTCATCCTCATCATCTCCATTATGGATGTGTTTCCTCCACATAGGATGAATATTTGTGTATGATAAGTCATGTGGGTTGACATCTGTGGTTACACTTGCATGTTGCAAGTATAAAGGATTTTAGCCCTAGTCATGCACTACCTTCAATTGCCTTAGGAATGGACATCCTAAGAGCATTTCATAGGTTCTAGCCAAGTGAAATGAAAAAATGCTATTGTGTGCTCAAACATAACACCACAAGTGGTGAGAGTTATATCCTCTAAAAGGCTAATGGGTCTTTCCATATGTCCATAGCCAGTTGGAACTTTATGTGCATAGGCCTTATTGTTGGGTTTCCCCATTTCTTACAAATTTTTTGGTGGCTATCCCTACATAATGTCCTTAGTCTATGATTTCTTTGGTTGTCACTCCATTGTACTTGAGGTGGTTTCATTATGAACATTTTGAGTACACATTTGCTTCTTTAGTTTCTTCTCGGTAGGAGGTGTTTTCCTAGAAATATTTTGACAAGACTCATGTGTTTGGTCTTCTCATTAGGAGCATAACACTATAGTCTTGTGGCACTCAGATTTCCCCTAGTGAGGGCCTATATATATTGATAGGGGACCAAGACCTAGTGTTATGTTTGACTCAAAATCAAGCCATACTGATGCATCCAAAAGAAGAAAATTATTGTACACTAAAGGATCATGGAGATAGAGCTATAGGAAGGGAGGTTTTTACTATGTAGTTCTCTCCATTTCCTTGCTTGTACCTTCTCCCAAAAGTTCTTTTTCTTATGGCTCTCTATTTGTAGTTCTCAAGGCTCTTATCAAAAGGTGATTTCAACATTGAGAGGCTCTATGGTTAATTCCTAGGCTTCATGTTTTATAATCCTTTGAGTTTGAAACAATGATTCTTGAAGCTTTTGTTGATCAATTAGTTTTTGAAATTGTTCTTCAAGATTAAGAGTGAAAGGAATAATTGGAGGAGCCCTTTCTAGCATCTTCTGAGCCAGCTCAATAATTTTTCATGTAGAGATCTGCAGAGAATGAGTTCTCCTATGCGCAATGAAAACCTGTAGTGAACTCTTGTATGTCTAGCACTTGGACAAACAACTGCACCTTAGATAGCTTACTGCTCTCAATACGAAGCTCAAATGGACCTGTGCCTTCAGTCAATCAAAGTAGACAAAGTGAGATTTTTAATAAGCTATAAATGACTTAATTTGGACAAGTTTTGATTAGGAAATGCAACTGACAAAGATGAACTACCTATCCACACAAGTATGCTGAAGAATTGAACTTCACTCTTGGACCGATAACTCCCTGAATATATACCCTTTGAGGAAGATATTTGATACAGAGAAAGTAAACACAAATATATTTCCAATAAGCTAAAAATCAAGTAATTTGGATGAGCTTTGGTTAGGAAACTCAACTGACCAAAATAGACCACTTGCACACATAGTATACTGAAAAACTAGACTTCACTCTCTGACAGATATCTCACAGAATATAAATCCTTTGAATGACATATTTGGGACGGAGAAATTACATGCAAAGAGCTTTCTAAAAGCTAAAATCAAGCAATTTGCATATGTTTCGGTTGGGACACTTAACCGACCAAAATAGACTACCTATTTACACAAGTATGCTAAAATACTAGACTTAACTCTTTGATTGATATTTCACAGAATATATAAGCATTGATAGAGATATTTGAGATATAGTAAATACACAAGATAAGATTTCCAATGAGTGTTTAAACGCAAGAAATGGTTACATATACACTGAGATATGAGCTTCACAACAGAGCTATGTACAAAATGACGTGCGACTGAAAGGAGTCTATGGGAAGACAAAATGACAAAATGACCAGATCCGACTATTGGGAGCTTTTGCATCTTTCTCTCCTTGTTTAGAACGTGCTCCCAATCCACTTTTATAAACAATGAGCATGTGAAGAAGTTTGTGCCTCCTTAACTCACCACTTTCATTTGATTGCCCACTACATGCCACTTACTACAAGGTAGATATTGTATCTTTTACTCATCATGAATTTTGACTACACTTTTTTTTTCTTTTTTTCTTTCTCTTCTTTTCCTTTATCTTTATATTTGGTAAATTTATCCAAGCATAGCTCATGTGAAAATGAGCTTGTACATTTATCTTCAACAGTCCCCCTCAAGCTCATTTGGGAGTTATCTTCAACCATGTCCTGCAAATTTATCACATCCTTGAAACCTTTGAGTTTAGAAGCATTCAAGAACTTTGTAAACATATATGCAAGCTTCTCTTTGGTTTTGATGAACTTTATCTCCACATCTTTGCTCAATACCTTCTCCCTTACATAATGGTAGTGGACCTCTATGTGCTTGCTCCTTGCATGAAACATAGGATTGCTTGCCAAGTAAATACTTGACATGCTATCACCGTATATAGAGATGGTTCCAACTTGCACTTCAAGATCAACTAAAAGCTTTTTAATCCACATTGCTTCACATGTGGCAAATGCTAATCCTCTATATTCAGCTTCCATGGATGAAAGTGCAACAATAGGTTGTTTCTTTGAGGTCCATGTGATAGGTTTGCTTCCTATCATGAACACATAACTTGAGGTTGATCTCCTGTCTTCCTTTGAACCTGCCCAATCAGTATTGCTAAAGTCTTTGACCTGCAATTCTTCATCAAACTTGTAAAATAAGGCATGATTAACTATATGCTTTAAGTATCTCAATTCTCTCTTGGCTGAATTTAAATGTTCACGTGTCAAGGCTTGCATAAATTAAGAAAGTACACCAACAACATAAGATAAATCAGGTCTTGTAATGTTTGCATATATTAATGATCCTACAATGCTTCTGTATGTCGCTACATCTTCCAATAGTTCTCCATCATTTGAGAAAATATTTGTATTTGTGTCCATGGGTTGAGTGAGTGGTTTGCATTCACTCATTCCAAATCTGAAAAGAACATCCAAAAAGTACTTCCTTTGCATCAAGTAGATGCCACTCTTTCGATAAACAACTTCAATTCTTAAAAAATATTTCAGCTCTCCATATAAAATTCTAAACTCCTTACCAAGCTTCCTTTTGATATCTTTAATCCCTGTAACATCATTTCCTGTTATGATGAGGTCATTGACATATATGCAAATATATACCTCTCTATTTTCTTTCTTCTTCATGTACAATGAAGGATCTGCACTACTTGGGTTGTAGCTACACTTAGATATTCTACCAATTTCTGATTCCATGCTCTTGGTGCTTGCTTGAAGCCATAAAGTGCCTTTTTCAACATACAAACAAAGTTTGGATGGTTTTCGTCTTCAAATCCAATCGGTTGACTCATGTATACCTCTTCTTGTAGTTCTCCATTGAGAAAATCATTTTTGATGTCGATTTGATATAATGGCCATCTCCTTGAAGCACCAATTGCTATTAATGTTCTGATTGTTACCATATTTGTAACAGGGCTAAAAACTTCATCATAATCTATGCCTTGTGTTTGTTTAAATCCTTTGGCAAGTAATCTAGCTTTATATCTAGCTAGTGAACTATCAACATTCCTCTTTACTTTAAATGCCCATTTGTTTGGAACAATCTTCATACCTTCTTTCTTTGGCACTAGCTCCCATGTGTGAGAGCTTTGATCTCCTCTTTCATAGCTTGCTTCCATTCCTTTTGTGTGCAAGCTTCTTCATATGTCTTAGGCTATTTGTCTTTGATAATATGCATCATGTATGCAAAATGTTTTGCCATGAAACTATCATAACTCAGCCTTTGAGTTGGATACCTTGTCCTTGAAGATCTTATTTCATTTCCTTTAGAAAGTTTCTTCTTTAACCTATTTAGCTTTACCTTCAGAGTGATTACCTCTTCATATTCTTCTTCACTTGCATGTATCTCCTGTTTGGAGTAGCACTTGCTTCTTTGGCTCTACTATGAGCTGAATTTGGAGACAAAGAATGACTCCCCCTCCATGTTGAACATTCTTCATTTGATGTAGATGCCTCTGGACATGAAACCTTTGTGCTTGATTGTTGGACTTCTATTTGATTTGTTTGTGCATAATCATCACAGTCTTCTTCAAGAATCTTTTCCTTTCATTTATCTTCATACCATGGTCTAAGTTCACCAAATACCACATATTGCGGGACTCTTACTTCCTTTGTTCTAGGGTTCTAACACTTGTATCCTTTTTGCTCTGTCGAGTAGTTGATGAAAATGCATTTTTCTGACCTTGGTTCCATCTTTGTTTTAACTTCTTGTGGAACGTGAACAAAGCAAACACATCCAAACACTTTGAGGTGTGTAAGATTATGTTTCTTACCGGAATATACCTCACTTGGAGTCAAGTGATGTATTCCCAATGTTGTGCACCTATTTGTCAAGGAAATGGTGGTTGTGGTAGCTTCAACCCAATAGTACAATGGTACCTTCATCTCATTGAGCATGCATCTTGAAATTTCAGCAATTTTCCTATTTTTCCTCTCAGTTACTCCATTTTTTTGTGGTGTATACCTATAAGTAAACTGCCTTTTGATCCCTTTCTCTTGTAGAAAATCTGAAATTTCTTTGGAGAAGTATTCTCCTCCACCATTGGACCTTAAGGTTTTGATAGACCTTATTCTTTTTCAACTTCAACTTTGAATCTTTTGAATATAGAAAACACCTCTGATTTTTGCTTCATACAAAACAACCATACCTTTCTTGAGTGATCATCAATGAAGGTGATAAAAATTCTATTACCAGCCATTGATGCCTCTTGGGTTGGTCCCCATACATCCGTGTGTGTCAAGTCTAAGACATTTGGGGCCACATAGTTGCTCCTCTTGAATGGCTGCCTCGTTTGCTTTCCTAGTTGACAAGCTTCACATAACTCATGTAGTCCAATGCTATTAAATTTTGGAAGACCTCGTACCACTTCATGTTTGCTCATGTCCATCAACTTTGGAATGTTGATGTGTCCTAATCTTTTGTGCCATAAGTCCAGATCTGAAATCTTCTTGTTCCCACATTGAATGCACATGACCTTTCCATGTGGATGTTGGACGTCCAAAGTGAACATCCTTCCTTCTCTTCTACCTCAAGCAATGACCTTGAAGCCTTCCTTTGAATTCTCATTGAATATGACATGATAACACTTCTCTACCATTTGTCCTACTGAAATCAAGTTCTTTGAAATTGTATGAACATGAGAACATTAGATAGTAACTTTGCTCTACTTGTATCTCCAAGCCTTATATCTCCAATATGTTCAATCATGTGTTGAGTATCATCACCTTTTTCAGCACATCCTTTTCCACTTGGTACCTGTAGATTAGTGAACAAACTTCCTTGCCATGACATATGGTTACTAGAACCTAAATCAATGTACCATTGTTTGTCATCTTCACAAGAGCTTACTCATGTCTGATTGCAAGTAGTGTGTCCTTGCTTCCTTCACTTGAGGTGCTTGCATAGTTGCTTTGGCTCCTTTGATTGCCTCCATTTGGTCTTCCATTCTTTAGCAAACAATCACTAGCATAGTGTCCTACTTTACCACAATGATAGCATGCTATACCTTTATGAGAATTGTAGAAGCCTCGGCCTCTTCCTCTACTTCTACCTCGACCTCTTCCTTGTGTGTTGGCATTTTATGCATCCTTGTTGTCTTCAAAATTGTTTTGATTGTAGTTGGAGTTGTGACCTCTTCCTTTTCCTATTGAGCCTCCTCTTGAGTTCCTTCCTTTACCTCGACCTGCATATAACATTTGGTTGTGGCTGTCCTTTCCTTTGGGGCCAGCAAAGCTAAGCTCTTCTATGACAAGATGAGGGATTAGTTGTTCAAAACTTGGATATGCATCTTTCAAGTTAATGGAAGTTATAAAAAGCTTCCATGTTTCATCTTCTCTCAATCCATTGAGAGTATAACACACAAGATCTTCGTCTTCAACCATTGTGCCAATAGAAGCTAAAGCATCACTTAGATCCTTAATCTTCAAGGTACATTCAGCTATGGATTGACTCAAACTTTTCTTGATTGTGTTCAACTCATTCTTGAGTTGAAGTTTCCTAGCTTTGGTATTTGTTGAATACATCCTTTCAGAAGGATCCTAAGCATCCTTAGCTTTCTATGCCATACCATGGTTTTAGTAACGACTTGTGAAATGAGGAACATGACTCTCCTATTCCTCTCTTCCCATTCTTTTGCTTGCCTCCTTTGGACTTCGGTAGCCGTAGCTTGATTGATTTGAGGTTGAGCATCATCACCGCTCACAATACCCCACAAGCCTTTGCCCATTAGGTAGATGGTCATTCTAAACTTCCACACAGGATAGTTATCTTTATCCAATTTCTCTACTTGTTGACCCAAGTCAGCCATTGAAGACTATCAAAAACTTTGAGAGTTACCTCGAATAGTTATATTGTCCTTTGCTCTTGCATTTGTGAAGCTCCCCCTTGTTTTGTAGCTCCTCTTTTGCTTTGCTTTAACTCCAACTATGTTGATGAACCTTCAACACCAAATTTTCTCTGATACCAAATATGGAGAATGAGTTCTCCTATGTGCAACAAAAACGTGTAGTGAACCCTTGTATGTCTAGCACTTGGACAAAGAGTTGCACCTTAGATAGCTTGTTGCTCTTAATACAAAACTCAAATGGACTTGTGCCTTTAGTCAGTCAAAGTAGACAAAGAGATATTTCTAAAAAGCTATAAATGACTTAATTTGGACAAGTTTTGATTAGGAAATGCAACTGACAAAGATGAACTACATGTCCACACAAGAATGCTTAAGAATTGAACTTCACTCTCAGACTGATAAATCCCTGAATATATGTCCTTTGAGGAAGATATTTGAGATAGAGAAAGTAAACACAAATACTTTCCAACAAGCTAAAAATCAAGTAATTTGGATGAGCTTTGGTCAGAAAACTAAACTGACCAAAATAGACCACCTGCGCACACAAGCATACTAAAAAACTGGACTTCACTCTCTAACAAATATCTCACAGAATATAAATCCTTTGAATGACATATTTGGGACAGAGAAAGTAAATGCAAAGAGATTTTCAGACTTACTTTTGTCAGTGTATAGGGCAGAAGAGCTATTACCTCTAGACGAATCTCCATTCTTGTTGAGCTTGGATTCATGGGTAAATGGTTGCCCAATGAGTGTGGTAAGGTCTAGAATCTGCATGTCCATGTACAAGTCCATGGTAGTTGTGAAGCTCTCCCATTTGTCATCAGCTTTAATACCATTGATTACTTGTCTTACAATCTACTGCTCTTCAATTTCTTCTCCTATGTTTGGCAATTGATCTGCTACATCTTTGACTTTGGTCACATACTCTGAGATACCTTGCTTAGGTTGCTTTCTTTGAGTGGTGAACTCAATCCACAATTGGTTTTTCTTGGCCTTTGTGTTGGAAGAGAAATAAGAAGAAAATGTTTCCCAAGTCTCTTGGGATGTCTTACAGTTCCTAATATGTGGAAGAAAAAAATCAAAGATTGAGTTAAGTAAGTAGAACCTTGCTAATGCATCCTTGGCACACCAAGTGTTGAGTCTTTCATGCTCCTCTCTTGTAGGTTGTCCTTTGCTTCTGAATATGGGCATCTCCTCATCTCCTAAGATGTATCCATAGAGGCTCCTTCCTTGTAAGTATGTCTTCATCCTTAAAGAACATGCTTGATAGTTATTCTTGTCCAATTTATCAATGAAAGAAGGAAAACCATCTCCCATTTTACCTTAGCTTTGCGCTGATACCACTGTTGGGATAGATGGATGGACAGTGCAAGTGATGAGTAGGTACTACCAAATCTTGCTTAGTACCAGTCACATGTAGCTTTAGAGTTGATATGTGGGCCCTCTTAGCTTTCCAATGACACTATATGAGTGCCTATGTCTTTTGGAAATGATGTGTGAAAAGATTGAATCAAAACAGACTACTTATGAATAGAAGGATCAATAAAAACCTTCTAGTTTTTATCATACACCTACTGCTTCTTTTGCTCAGTGCTACCAGTACAGTAGGAGTTGGAAAAATTCCTTTTAGAGGTATCTAATTAGCTTATTAGGCTAATTATTCCAAGTGAAATCACTTGAAATGATGCACCATACATAGAGCTATGAATTTAGCAAATAAATCATACCCCCAATTTTTTAGGACCTTTGCAGAGTTTGACCAGTGAGTGCTTTGATGCACTTTTCTCCAAATTGGCAGAATGAATTTGCTTTGAACCTTTGTGATCATGTAGATAACTTGGAGCTGATTCCAACAAGCTATAGATCATTGAATTTGGTGAAGATTTGACCGAGATATGAGCCGCACAAGTTGATAGTTAGGAATGACTATAACAAAGATATCATAGATGAACAATGTAGATGTATTGTATTAATGAACAATGTTGTACAAGATCATAGGCTTGATAATCATAGTTTGATGATGGTGATTAGTGTAGGCTACAATGTAGGCCTCACACTCTTACACAATGGCAATGGAGAGCTCGGGAGTTGAAGCTTCTTAACGTGATGTTTTCAAGTCACTTTATATAAGTGTTACATTCAAATTTGAATTTGAATTCAAATTTTGGCTCTCTCTAAAAGTTATCCTTCAATCTAGGAAATATTCCCTCAATGAAGTAGATGCTTTTCTAACTAAAAAAGTCCACAATTTTCTGGTAGGTGATTACAAATATTCTCAAGTAAAAAAGAAATGACTTTTAGAAATGGTAAAGATGAAACTCTTCCTAGCAATGGTTTCTATGGAACTTCATATGTGTATGGACTTCAAGACAAATGTGTGGGCTTGGACTTTGCACCAACATCAACTCTTTTTTAATCTAGCTAAGTTAGTTTTTATAGTATCCTGTCGAAAATTATCAAGGCATATTGTCTCAAAATAGGGTATTCAGGTTAACCTCAATAAGGTAAAGGATATCCTAGAGGCCCATCCACCAAATTCCCCTAAAGAAGTTGTCTATTTTCTTGGACATATTGCTATACCATTAACTTATTAGCTGCTATCCCACCTCACAATTGTTTTTGGACCCCTATATGTTAGACTACCTATGACTATTTGAAAACTCTCTTGAATATTTTGCAAGCCACGAATTGGGAGAGTCCTTTGCATGTCTTTTTTGATGTGTCAGACATTGCCATTGGTAGTGTCTTGATGCAACAAATTGAGAAATGGTACATACCTATTTATTATGCTAGTTATAGACTAGCATCAACTGAAAAAAGTTACTCGATAACAGAATGAGAATTATTGGGATTATTTTATTCCATAGAGAAATTTTGTCACTACCTACTTGGGTGCAAATTTACCTTCCATGTGGATCACTTTACTCTAACATGTCTAGTTAAACAACAGAACCTTGTAGGCTGCTTGGCTCATTGGGTTACAAGAATTCCACTAGAATGTAATACATCACCTGGTTCTTCTCATGTTATTGGTGATTTTTTATCCTAGTTAGACTTTGGCGAGAATCCAATTGGCATCAATGACTCCTTTCTTGATTCCTCTATCTATACAATTCAACTGGACCACCCCATGGTCCACTAAAATTTGGCCGAGTCTTATTATGACACACTCTACACATTTATGTCCATCGGCATATAAACAAACAATCTCTCCTTGATTGCTCAGAAGAAAATCACTCAGTATAGCATATGGTTTTGGGTCATTTTTGGTGATTTATATTATCATGACTCATATAAATCCCAAGTCCAATGAGTCTTGACACACTAAGAACAATTAGTCCTATATTTGGCTCATACGCATTCGATAGGAGGACCTTTTTCAATTGATCTCACATTAAAGAAATTCCTATAGAGTGGCCTCTCGTGGCCTACTCTTTTTCAATATATGTTAGCATGTGATCCTTGTCAAAGAACCAATCACACGTTATTGAGTCAATGTTTTCCCTTATAACCTGTCATGCCTCTTGAACCTTTCCAAAAATGCAGGGTAGATTTTATTCGTCCTATCACACCACTAATTTTCTCTATTCATAATCAATACATATTAACCTATATTGACTATGTTATGCACTGGCTAGAAGCCTATTGATATGTTTTGGTAGTGATGTGTGCGAACACACTTAGGACCTTTCGGGTACTTTTTCCCCTCTTTAGGAATTTTTTTCCTCAGTATGTATATATGCTTATAACCCTAAGGGGTTACCTATCCTTGTACATTCACTTCGTAATTCATTCCGTGTTGTCTTGTGCTCCAAGCTTCTTCTTCTTCCTTGTGATGTTTGTGTGCTTCCGCACACCTCAAACTCCAACAATATAAGAGCAAGTCACTTCTTCATCTAGGGCTTTATCAACACTCCTCTGATCACAGTTTCAGAATTTCACAAAAATTGGTGCGCATACTAAGGATGATTTGGAGTACAAAAGAGCTTCACTATGTAGCATCATAATTTTGATATGAGCTCCTTTTGGCCTCCGAACATACTATCGCAGCACATATGCAAGGAAGTTCTTCCTTTTGTGCCAAACATATATACATGTTTTGGTTCACCAATATAAGCATCTCGAAGTTTGCTATAGGTTTAACAAAACTTGATAGACTAGTTTTGTTTAACTTTTTGAGATAGAATCATTTTCTTTCATTAGGGTATATAGCCAATGGCCATGGATGACAGCAATGATGTATTTAGTATGTTGGTTGTTGAGGATATGTTGGATGGTACTAATTACCCATTGTGGGCATATATGATGCATCATATATTGGTAGAAAAAGGATTGTGGAATATTGTGCAGGGTGTTGAAAAACATCCTACTACACCTGCAAATATAGTTCTTGAAGGTGATGCAAATGGCATTGAAGATGATGATCTTCAAATTCATGTTCATGCTCGGATTCCTGCTGCACCTACTATAGAGCAACTACCTTGGGATGGCAGAGATGCATTGATAGTTTTTTCTATCAATCATGCCATTATCCCTCACATTCACTGCAAAATAACAAAGGATGCATCGGATACACTTACCACTTTATACCAAGCAAGAAATGAGGCTCATGCTGCTTACCTCCGAAAACAATTGGAGAGTGAGCATATGAATGAAGGAGATTCTATGGACAAGTTTTTGACAAACATCAAACATTTGGAGCAATTGATTTTTGTTGATGAAGTCTTGCTAGGTAGTTCATCTATGCAAACTGTTCTTAACAATCTTCCAGATTCATATCAGAGTTTTGCTTCTACTCTTTGATTGATGATGAAAGGAAATCCAAATGCCTTAACATTTGAGGATTTAGTCTCTATTTTGTTGCAAGAAGAACAGTCTAGGTAGAAAAGGTCCATTATGCATGTTGCAGATCAAGCTTTCCTAACTATTCAGAAGGGCAAAGGTAAATGAAGCTCATCTATTATTAAGCAAAAATCTATAAATGTTGCACAATCAATGAAGGAAGACAAAGATTAGAAGAAAACAAAAAAATAGAAGCAATTTTGCAAATACTATAAGGGAAATCATCATGTCATAAAGAGTTGTCCAAAATTGGCTGCAAAAGAGGCAAGGAAGAAAGATGCTTGAATGGTTGTTGTAGAGGCCTCTACACTCAGAACAGAATCTGCTAATCTTGTTCAGAATGAAGAATGGACATTTACTACTGTATGCAACTATGAACCATCTTCTCATGAGAAGCATATGCCTATATGTCTACAAAAGACTCAAATTTTTGGTACTTTGATAGTGGGGAAACCAAACACATTCCCTCATAGCATAGTTTCTTCAGTTCACTTGAGCCTACCCTACAGGGAATACTATCACATGCCCCAACAACACCTCTTATCCTTTAATGGGAGTTGGTAAGATCATTATGACTCCTATTGATGGTAGTTCTTTCACATTGTTAGATGCTTTGTATGTACCAAAGATCAAGAAAAATATGTTGTCCATTTCAACATTATCCAAGGTTGGTTTGTCAGTCAAATTTGTTGATGACATATGTACAATTCATGATATCTCAAATGGGGATCTTATTGTTGCTTTTGGAATTTTGTGTTGTGGGTTGTATAAGATAATAGACTATGCAAAATCTATGAATGATTTAGCATGTGCAGTTCCAGATTCTCGAGCTATCTTAGATGCAAAGCTTTGGCATGCACACTTTGTTCATCTAAATTTCGCTAGTTTGCTATGGTTGCAAAATTTGAAATGATGTCCTCTCTCCCCAAACTTGAGGCACCTTGTAAACATGTTTGTGAAGGTTGTATTTCAAGCAAAATGCAGCATTCATCCTTCCCAAAAGATGGTTTAATTCGAGCTACTCATAAATTGAAGCTATCTTCTTTTGGGAACCACCTTTACTTTGTGAATTTTATTGATGATTTCTCTAGGCATGCATGGGTGTATCCATTGAAAGAAAAGTTTGAAGTGTTTATGTGCTTCAAATAGTTTTTGGTTATGGATGAAAATCTATCAACATGTAAATTGGGCACCCTCTAAGGCAATTTCTCAACCTTTATAGATTCCACATGATGATGCAAATCATTCCATTTCTTATGCAGATTTACATGATGCACTTGTTGATGAAAGGGATGATATAGAGGAGGCAAAAAATATGCCTAAATGGTAGGCATAGACTTTGAAAGATAACAAATAAGTAGCACCTCTATATATCATACTCGTTTAGGCTCTCACAGTGTTTTCTTTCCATCAGATTACTATGAAATGGCTGCCTCTAGTTTTTGTGATGAGAATGAGCCTATTTCTTTTGATGAAGCACAAATTTCAAAAAATCGGATGGATGTTACGAAATCATAATATGATGCTATTATGAAGAATGGTACTTGTTCTTTATGTGATTTTCCTCGAGGAAAAAAGACCATTGGCACTAAACGAGTATATTAGTTGAAATGTAAGCATGATGGAACAGGTACAAGGTTAGGCTTGTTGTAAAAGGTTATGCTCAAGAGAGAGGCATTGATTTTGATGAGACCTTCACACCCACATGCCGAATGATCATTGTTCATAGCATCTATGCACTTGCATCCCATCATGGTTTGAATGTACATTAGTTGGACATTAAAAGTGTATTTCTAAATGGTTGCTTACATGAAGAAGTGTATGTATTTTAGCCCCATGGTTTTATGTAGAAACGACATAGAAACAAAGTTTGTAGGTCGAAAAAGGCATTGTATGGTTTGAAGCAAGTACCACATGCTTGGTATGAAAAGATACATGTCTACTTGATTGCACATGGTTTTGAGGACAGTCCAACTGAGAACTGAGAGCACCTTATATGTTAAGCAGCAGATTATGTAGTTTCGATCATTGTTGTGTATGTCCTAATGAGAAGTGTATTGCTAAATTTAAGGCTGATTTTCATGCCTCTTTTGAGATGTCATATTTGGGGCATTTGCATCATTATTTGGGCATTCAATTTATGCAAGCTCATGGGGGAATAACTTTGTGCCAAATAAATTATAACAACACAATATTGCAACATTTTGGCTTGAAGATTGTAAACATATTGCCACTTCTATAGAAACAAGTATACGGTTGAGTCTTCATGATGCTTGAGATGCATTTTATGTTGTTCTCTATCAGCAAGCTATTGGATGCTTGGTTTACTTACACATAACTTTACCTGATATTCAGTTTGATGTCTCTCAAATGAACAGGTTTATGCATTGCCCAAGTGTCAAGCATTGGCAAGTGGTTTAGGGCATCTTTCTCTACTCGAGTGGTACCCGACTACATGGATTGTCTTATCCAAAGGGGATCATTAATGCCAGATTTACATGCTTTTCCTGACTCAAACTAGGTTGTTGCTATGACACTCATGTCTCCACTAGTGCTTTTTGCTTCATGCTTGGTAGCTCATGCATATCTTGGTTGAACAAGATGCAATCTATTGTGGCCACTTCTAATTTTGAGCCTAAGTATAGGGCAACTTTCATAGTGCATACCTGGTGGAATGTCGCAAGTCTTCGGTCCATTCTTGGTATTCTTCAATTCAATGTTCAGTCTCTTCGATACTCCAAGCCATCTTGATGGCCAGGTAGTCTAGAGTTGTGTGGTCTCATCGACTACAGTAACCCTAGCTTTTTGGTCTCTAGGATGAGTGGCATGTTCAATCCGGTCTCGCCCAAGTGTCTATTCTGCAAATTCAATATTAAGTTAAATTTTTGTTTACTCTTGCGATTCCTGATATTATCAATTGCATTAACTACTTTTGTCCTTCACATCACTAACCATACATCTCTATCTATAATGCCCTTTTTGGAGTTTGAACCCAATATTTCCATGTCTTCCTCTAGTGCAAAAGGATAGTAATGGGTGGCAAGTCACGACAATCATAGTACAACATGGTGGCATAACAAATCTTGGAGTACTATGGTGGGAAAAGAAGGAACCACACACTAAAGGGTTGATGGGCAGCCAAGAACATATATCCTATATGTGTGCATAAAGAAGAGAGGATCCAAGAGTTAGGCAGTAGATTATGTACATAGTTCTATGTGCTCACAAACACATGTGAATAGGCATCAACTGTGGAAGACTTAGATGTGCTTAGGGTAGATATTGTGGAGAAACATCAGTAGAGAAGAGCATTGCACTATATATGGAGAAGTCAAGATGGTCATTTAAGAGTTGAAGCTCACATGGGGAATGGGAACCAATTGCAATAGAGTAGTCAGAGCAAGGAAAATCGAGAGTAGATGCAAGAGAGTAGTTCCAAGTTTGAAGGTGAGTCTTAGAAGGAGTGTCATGGTGTGGAAGTGGAAGATTAGGAGTGCAAATGCTGATGATTAATGAATGTTGTTTGAAAGGGTCAAACGGTGAGCATTCAAGATGTGGAAAATGCTATAAGGAGAGCATGACAATCGACTAGGTTTCGAAGCATCAATGTTGGAAAGAAAAAAGAAGCTGTTGGATCATAATCTATGTCTTTTGAAGTTGTAGTGGTTAGGGCTCTATGTGGTCTATACGCTAGGAACCATCTCGTTACCAAGGAACCGTGTAGTGTCACGGACTAGCAAGGTGGTGACTCTGTGCAAAATCAACATCAAGGGTAATTGCTAAGATGACTAGGCATCGGGTCCAGTTTTCTCAGCCTCTTCTTCTTCTATACCAAAACCTCCTTCTTCCTCCTCACTTGGTTTCTGAGGTTGCAGGATTGGTGTGAAGCTATCGGGAAAGATTAGAAGCTTCATGAAGGGTTACACCTGAAGAGATTATGGGGCTAGCAACAAGTCTAGAGGAAAGAAAAAACTCTTAAAAGAACCAAAAATTGCTCTTGGGGACTTAGCTTCACTTCTTTCTCATATCAATATTAATTTTCTCATCTTTTCTCTTGTTTCTATTGAAAGTGGAAGATGAATCTAGTTTCTGGCCCTTTTAAGATAGAGGTAGGACCTCTATTGGAAGCTCATAGGAGGATACACTTTAAAAAGGTACAAAGTGATAACTATACTAATATGTAGAATTATATGGAGCTTGAGACTTAATGAAATGCAAAAGGGAAACATTTAAGCTAAGATTAATAGACAAATCCACTCATTTCACTAGTCCATATGTATGAGGAATGCATGTATGTCAAGTTGGATTAAGGGAAAGTAATTTGGGCAATGATTTTGATTCCTCTCCTTCAGCTTATCTTATTATAGACATGAATCTAAAGAGAGTGATGAGGGTAAAGTATAGATCATGGTGCATGGGGAATACTCCATAATATACTTCCACACATTCTCGAGGAAAGTCTTTACATGTGAGGTGCTTGGATGGACACTTGGCAGAGTCCTATGTGTTGAGATATCATGCTCAACATTTGATGAACTAGGATGACACATACTACTTTTTTATCTCTCTGATATGTATAGTGTTTACATTGATATATGTCAAGGACACTTTTAGTGAGGTTTACTAGATTTATCTACTTAGAGCTATGCCACATTTGTTTCTTGCCTACTCACTCATTCGTGAACATTAGGGTTTTCTTTATGTACTATTCTTTATATATTCTATTGGTTGTATTGTTGTATTAGGTCATTCTTGTATCTTCTCTTTATGTAATAAAATAAGTAGAAGAAGATCATTCTTCCTTGCCTCAATTTATGTGTGCTTCTCTCTTTGTGTGTGAGAGTGTGTGAGAGCTATCTTCCTTATCTCCTTTCTGTTGACATGGTATTAGAGCCAGTGTGGTTGTAAAGAGCTCATCGAGAAGACCGACAATGAAGAATATGTGAGAAGGCATGGAGAATGCATGTTTCACAAACGATCTAAGACTGCTACAAAATTTTGTGTAAAGGTAGTATAGTTCATGCATAGAACTCTGACTACTATTGTACATCAAGTTAAATTTGAAGAGAAGTTTATAGGTAAAAAGCCAAACATATCGCATATGGAAGTATTTGAATATATTTCATATGTACATGTTCTAGATGAGTGGAGGAAAAAGATTGATCCAAAAGCAAAAAAAATGTATCTTCATTGGTTACTCCCTTAAGCAAAAGGGGTATAAATGCTACGAGCCAATCACACATCATGTGAATCTAAGTAGAGATTTGGTGTTTGATGAGGTGGCAAGCTTTTAGTTGATGCAAAAGAGGGACTTAATGTTGACTCAAATGGCAAAGGAAACACCAAAAACTCAAGTGGAAAGTCTCAAGTTTTGAGTGGACTAGATGCATCCAAGAAAGGTAAGAGAAAAATTTCTGCTAATAATAAAACATCTACAAGTTTTGACATTGATGGAGAATCAAGAAGCTCAAAAAAAGCCTTGATGAGGAACTTGGATTACCCTCTATGAATAATTGAGGAGTAAGAAAGGCATATGTAGATAAGACAACAAGAAGAAGTGATCCAAGACCAAGAAGATCTAGGAGGATGCTGAATTCAATGCAATGATTAGCATATGATATGTACATGGTCATTATGCTACATGACCAAGGTAATACAAGATGTTGAACCTTCATGGTTTGAATATGCAATTAGAAATGTAGATCGAGAGAAAGCTATGGATAAGAAGATGATTGCAGTTTATTCAAATTAAACAAGTTGGTTCCATTGCCAGAAGGAAAGAAACATATATGTTGCAAGTGGGTTTAGAAGGTAAAGCATAATGGTGATGGTAGCATAAGCAAGTATAAGGGAAGATTGGTACCAAAAGGTTATCCATAGACATATGACATTGATTATGATGAAACTTCCGTTTAGCTAAAATGGGTATTATTAGAGCACTTATTGGATTGGCTACAACAAAAGGATGGATTTTTCATCGAACGGATGTGAAGAATGCTTTCTTATATGGTGAATTGCAAGGAGAAGTATACATGGACTAGCCGCAAGGACATGAGGGTTCAAAGCATCTACAATATGTTTGCATGTTGAAAAAGGCTTTGTATGGTCTTAAATAACCCCCTCTTGCTTGGCATGCAAGTATTGCATACTATTTAAGCTCCATTGATTTTCTATGTGTGATGTATATCACGCATTATATGCAAGGAAGGTTGATGATGTCATCATGATTGTGGTTATTTATGTTGATGACTTGATTGCAAGTGATGATAATGAAGAAAGCATTAAAGAGGTAAAGCAGCTCCTTATGTAGGAATCTAAATAAAATATCTTGGTGTGCTATGCTATTTTTTGGGCATTGAGTTTATACATACAAAAATAGGTGTATGGCTGACCCAAAGGCAGTTTGCATTGAGTTGTTGCAAAAGTATGGTATGGCTAATTCTAAGCCAATTTCTATGCCATCATATCAGAATTTGAAGTTGGATACAACATAAAGTGAAGCATTAGAAAAATGCTAGTATGTGCAAGAAAATTCTAGCAAGTTTGATACATCTCACAATTACAAGGTCTAGTTTAAGCCACGGTATGGGAATTAAGAGTCATTTTATGTAGGTTCCCAAGAAACCACATTTAGATGCTTTGAGACACACTCTATGTTATGTGATTTCTACCTTGGATTGTGCATTGTTTTATGAAGCTATTGTAAAATTGTTGGTTTATGGATACATCGATGAAGATTGGGCTGGTAGTGTTCCATGTTGGATTTAGATGTCTGCGGAAGCACACAAACAACACAAGGAAGAAGAAGAAGCTTGGAGCACAACACACAAGACTAAATGTATTACTAGAGAATGTACAAAGATAAGTAGCCCATTAGGGCAATAGGCATATATACAAGCCGGGGGAAAAAACCTCCTAAAGAGGGAAAAAAGTGCCCGGCGGTCCTAGTGTGTTCACACACATCACTACCTAAATATATCAACAAATCCCCCCTGGGAGTGATGTGGTGAACAAGGAGCTGGCACTCATGTATAAGGAAGTGCCAAGCTATGTGGAAATCACTCCACCAAAGGAAGTAAGCCCAAAGCTTTGCGGAAAGCTTCAAACTTCTCCCTAGGTAGAGTCTTCGTGAAAAGGTCTGCTATGTTCTCCTGTGTGGGCACATATGCCAAGCTGACCTCCCCAGCAGAGAACCTCTCCCTGACATAGTGATAATGCACCTCAATGTGCTTAGTGCGAGCATGGAACACAGGGTTCCTTGAAACTCCCAATGCGCTCTAACTGTCAGTGAAGATGGTGGTGGCAGAAGACTGGCCAACACCCAAATCAGCCATAAGGCGTCTGAGCCACACACACTCAACAGTCACTGTGAAAGCTGCCCTATACTCAGCCTCACAACTGGAAGTGGCCACAGTAGGCTGCTTCTTGCTCAACCAAGATATACATGAGCTACCAAGCATGAAGCAAAAACCACTGGTGGACACACGAGTGTCATAGCAACCAGCCCAATCTGAGTCAGAAAAAGCATGCAAATCTGGTGGTAGTGATCCCGCCTTGGGATAAAACAACCCAAGTAGCCGAGTACCACTCAAGTAACGAAAGATGTGCTTAACCGCCTTCCAATGCGTGACTCCTAGGCAATGCATAAACCTGCTCATCTGTGAGACAACAAACTGAATATCTGGCTGAGTAATGCATAAATAAATTAAGCATCCAACAACCTGCTGATAGAGAACAACATCAAATGCATCTCCAGCATCATGAAGACTCAATCGTAAACCTGTCTCCATAGGAGTGGCAATAGGCTTACAGTCTTCAAGGCCAAAACACTGCAATAATGTGTCAATATATTTTGTTTGACACAAAGCCATTTCACCATCAACTTGCATAAACTGAATGCCGAAATAGTGATGCAAATGCCCCAAATTAGACATCTCAAATGAGGCATCCAAATCAGCCTTGAAATCAGCAATATGCTCCTCAATAGGACCAGTGAGCAGCATGTTGTCAACATAGACAACAATGATCAAAAGCACATCATTAGCACGCTTAACATACAAGGTGCTTTCAGTTGGATTGTTCTCAAAACCATGTGCAACCAGATAGGCATGTATCTTCTCATACCAAGCACGTGGTGCTTGCTTTAAACCATATAATGCCTTCTTTAACCTGCACACCTGGTTTTCATGCCCTTTTTGCACAAAGCCACGGGGCTGAAAAACATACACTTCTTCATGCAAGTCACCATTCAGAAATGCTGTTTTAATATCCAACTGATGTACATTCCAACCATGATGGGCTGCAAGTGCACAAATGCTTTGAACAGTAGTCATACGGCATGTAGGTGCAAAGGTCTCATCAAAATCAATGCCTCTTTCCTGCGCATAACCCTTTGCAACAAGCCTAGCCTTATACCTGTCCACTGTACCATCAGGTTTACGCTTCAGCTTGTATACCCATTTAGTGCCAATGGCCTTCTTGCCAGGAGGCAATTCACATAAAGACCAAGTACCATTCTTCATTATAGCATCATATTCAGATTGCATAGCAACCATCCAATTTTCTGAATTTTGTGCTTCATCAAATGAAACAGGCTCATTCTCATCACAGAGACTAGATGCAGCCATAGCATAGCAATATGATGCAAAAGAGGCACTATGAGAGCTTGAACGAGTATGATATGACAGAGATGCATCTAATTTGTTGTCACACAAAGTCTGCACCAACCATTTTGGCATAGTTCTTGCCTGCTCAATATCAGCTCTCTCATCAATAAGTGCATCATGTACATCTGCATCAAAAATAGAACTATCTGCATCATCACATGAAACCTGCAAAGGATGAGAAGTTGCCTCATTAGGACCAGCACTAGACTGTCCACCTGTAAAAAGAGGCATCAAAGTATCATACATGTCTTTGGAGCTAACAGATGTCTCCTTGGTACATGAAAGCAATGGTTGAATAACATCTTCCACAAAAACAACATCACGGCTAACCAGAATGTGTTTAGTCTGTGGATGATACAGATGATAGCCTTTACTTTCAGAACTGTACCCAACAAAAATACATTTTACTGCCTTATCATCTAATTTTCTATGATGTTGTTCAGGCACTAATGCATATGATAAACAACCAAAAACACGCAGATGAGCAACAGATGGCTTACAGTCATGCCAAGCCTCATATGGAGTGATAGACTGCAGCGCTTTAGTGGGACACATGTTCAGTACATATGCTGCACACATGACAGCCTCAAGCCAGAAACTATGTGGTAAAGCCTGACTCTTGACCATGCACCTCACCATCTCCATGAGTGACCTGTTCTTTCGTTCAGCAACTCCATTCTGTTGAGGTGTATACGGCACTGTACACTGGTGTTTTATCCCACGTTCAGCCAGAAATGCATTAAAATCAGAAGACATATATTCCCCCCCTCGATCAGAACGGAGGGTGCCCATTTTACATGCTGACAAATTTTCAGCCAAAAACAAAAACTGTTTAAAGCACATGAACACTTAGGACTTTACCTTCAATGGATATACCCATGCATGCCTAGAAAAATCATCAATGAAAGTCACAAAGTAAAGATAGTTTCCAAAAGAAGGTGTCTGCATAGGACCATAGATATTACTATGTACAAGCTGCAATTTCTATGTAGCCCGAGCTGAACCATCTTTTGGAAAGGAGGAGCATTGCATTTTGCCCAAAATACAGCCTTCACATACATGTTTTCCAGGTGCCTCAAGCTTGGGCAAAGAAGACACCATATCAAATTTCTGCAGGCGTAGAAAACTAGCAAAATTCAAATGACCAAAGCGTGCATGCCAAAGCTTTGCATTTGACATAGCCTGAGAATCATGAACTGCACATGCCAAATCATTCATAGATCTTTCATAGTCTATGAGCTTATACATCCCACGACATAAAATGCCAGAAGCAATAATAACATCGCCATTTGACAGATCATGAACTGTACATCTGTCATCAACAAATTTCACAACCAAGCCAATCTTGGCTAATGCAGAAACTGATAACAGATTCTTCTTGATCCCTGGCACAAATAAAGCATCTGACAAGGTGAAAGAACTACCATCAGTAGTAGTCAGAATGATCTTACCAACTCCCATAACAGGATAAGAGGAGTTGTTGGCACATGTCACAGTATTCCCTGTAGGGGCAAGCTCGAGTGAAGAGAAGAAACTACGCTGCGAGGTAATATGTTTGGTCGCCCCACTGTCAAAGTGCCAAACATCTGAGTCCACTGTAGACATGCACCACTCATGAGAAGATGGGTCAAAACTGCAAACAGTAGTAAACGCCCATTCTTCTTCCTGCACAAGATTAGCAGACTCTGTTTTTGGTGTAGAGGCTTCTGCAACAACCATTCCAGCCTCCTTTTTCTTTGCCTCTTTTGCAGCCAGTTTTGGACAGTTCTTTATGATATGGTCATTCCCTTTATAGTACTTGCAAAACAATTTCTGCTTTTCTGATTTCTTCACATCTTTATCTTGGTTCTTCGAATGTGCAGTATTTGCAGATTTCTGCTTACTAGTAGAAGAGCTCCATTTTCCTTTGCCCTTCTGACTAGCCAGGAAAGCTTGATCTACAACACGCATTATGGACCTGTTCTGCCTGGACTGATCTTCCTGCAACAGAATAGAGATTAACTCCTCAAATGATAAGGCATTCGGGTTGCCTTTCATCATCAACCGAAGAGTAGAAGCAAAACTCTGATATGAATCAGGAAGACCATTCAGAATGGTCTACACAAGTGAGCTATCTGGTATAACCTCATCAGCAGAAATCAACTGTTCCTTCAAATCTTTGATCTTCGTTAGGAAACTGTTCATAGAATCACCTTCATTCATGTGCTCACTCTCCAACAGTTTTCGGAGGTAAGCAACATGAGCCTCATTCCTAGCTTGGTACAATGTGGTAAGTGTATCCCAAGCATCCCTAGCTGTTCTGCAAGAGCAAATATGAGGAATAATGGCACGTTTGACAGACAAAGCTATCAATGCATGTGCCTGGGCATCTCTGCCATCCCAACGAATCTGCTCTACAGTAGGTGCAGCAGAAACAGCAACACGAACAGGAATCTGCACAATATCATCTTCAACACCATCTTCATCAGCTCCAGCACCTGTATTCGCAGTACCTATTATTACAGGTGTAACAGGACGTCTTTCAACACCCTGCACAATGTTCCATAATCCTTTTGCAACCAAAACATGTCGCATCATATAAGCCCATAATGGGTAGTTGGTACCATCCAACTTATCCTCAACAACCAACATATGGAATACATCACTCCTTTCAGCCATGGCCGGTGACTAAAATACCTTGATGCAGAAAATTGATTGTATCTCAAAAAGAATTGCCCAGATGAGTTCTACTAAACCTGAAGCACACTCCGAGACGCTTATACTGGCAAACAGAAATAGGTATATACCTTTGGCACAAAAAGACGAAATAGCCTGCACAAGCACCGTGATAGTGCATTCGGAGGCCGAAACGAGCTCAGATCGCGATTTCGGCACCACATAGCGAAGCTGTTTTGATCTCTGAAACATCCTGAGTATGCTCACCAAATTTCATGCGAATCTGACACTGCAAACGGAGGAGTGTAGACGGCGTCCTAGATGAAGCGACGACCTGCTCTGATACCAATTGTTGGATTTAGATGTATGCGGAAGCACACGAACAGCACAAGGAAGAAGAAGAAGCTTGGAGCACAACACACAAGATTGAATGTATTACTACAGAATGTACAAAGATAAGTAGCCCATTAGGGCAATATGCGTATATACAAGCCGGGGGAAAAAACCTCCTAAAGAGGGAAAAAAGTGCCCAGGCGGTCCTAGTGTGTTCACAGACATCACTACCTAAATATATCAACATTCTAAATAGAAGATCTACTAATGGTTTTTTATTTTCACTTGCGGTTGTTGTTACATGGAGTAGTAAGGAGCAAGTCACCATTGCTTTATCAAATACAAAGTCTATGTATGGAGGTGTTGCAATGGAAGCATGTGAGGCATCATGGCTAGAGATGCTACTTGCATATTTAAGTGTAGAAGTGGAGAAGCATACCATCAATTATTGTGATAATTTTAGCAACACAGTTATCACGAAACACTATTTTTCATGCTAGAACAAAGCATATCAAAGTACATTATCACTTCATCAAGGAGAACGTAGTGGCATGTGATATTGATCTTGTTTATGTGAGGACAGATGAGGAGGTTGCTAATATTTTCACTAAAGCACTTAGACAAGAGAAGCTCAAGAAGTTTCAAAAGATGCCTGGATTATAGGACATGGCGTTGAGCTTGAGGGGGGTGTTGAGATATGTAGAGATTGGTAGCTAGCCTTCATCAGATAAATGAATGTATGGTTATTTGCATGAAAACTAAGGAAGAGAAAGAATGCTCTTTATTTTGATTAATCATGGAGTTTATTTATACATTCTCAGATAAGGGGAGCGTCACACCCTTCCATATCTCCTCTCCAATTCACCCTTCAAATACACCTTGGAATAGGGATTTTTCCATCACTACGAACCACTTAATCATGCAATGCATATATGCTACCTAACACTGGCATGCATGGTGCATCCAAGCCCACACATGACATCCCAATCCTATGCTCTTGAATGCTTCTACCCTATGGAACATTATCCATCAACCAAAGTGCATGGCCCAAATCCATGATATGGAAGGTATAACAATGCCCATACAATTTTGGACAAATTACATATATGAGGGGCAAAGTACAGTGTCTGGGAGTATGCCAAGATATACAATCTACTCCTCATACTAATATAACAAGCTGCCCTTCCTAAATTATGCTTCTATATGAGAATGCAAAAAGTGGCTGAGTGATTCCTTATCATCATATACAATCTTTGTAAAGGGTGAAATACATCATGTAAGAATACATTTTGAGATACATCAATAGCCATTTCATCAGACACAAAATATGAATTTGACTTGATAAGAGTGATTCATGCAATGTAATGAGAATCCAAATCCTTTGTTGAGTATCCTCAATCTTCACTTTATCATGAGCAACATACTTCATATCATCATGCTTCATATCATCATGCTTCATATCATCATGCTCCATGTATACTTTACTTTGCTTCAAAATTTGGACTGGCACATGAAATTGCTCAACATCATCAATAAAAATACTCCATATCAATTCATCTTTGTGGCAACCTATAATATACACAAATAAGCTAATACTTCCACCGAAAATAAACATCGTAATTACATGAGGGAATGATCCAATCACAAAACTCCATAGCACAACAATGAGATAATACTCGCATAAAGAATGAGAACATGGATTAATACTCATCATATCCATCCCATATGCATCTACCAAATCAAGAATCAAATAAAGAGTAGCACACTTCAAAGCTATCTTTTGTGTGATATACTTTGGAAACCTACTCATGCTTTCCTTATGAGGTAATTTTCCTTCATAAGTGAAATAAAACTGGAACATAAAGTGAATCGGGTGGCTAGGATGTTCCATGAATGACACATAATGTTTTTCACAATCCTCAATCAAATTAGCTACATGTGTGCCAACATAAATAATGCTTTTCTCCTCATTCCCTTCATTACTATGCATCAGAAAGATGGAAAAAATATAATTATTTTTAACTTCTTCATCATCATACCCCTTATATGCATCAAACATAGATGTAATAGCATCATACAATATATAATCATGCTTATATGTGGCTGCCATGAGAGTATGTAATGTGCATCATCAATGCATGCCTTTTCATTGAAATCATGATCATCATAATAAGAATCAAACATAGGTAAGGAATCATGCTTTGCATCATGCAATATGGCAATGTCACCATCCTCATAAGTATCAAATATTGGTGGAGCATCAAGATTACATAATGTAACAACATGTGTGATTCCCTTTTCACTAAATATTGGTGAAGTATGAGCAAGTGTATCTTCTTTTCCATCATCATGTAATGAATCAATATATGAGCATTGTTCATCTTTTTCTTCACAATAAGCAACAAAATGTGGAGCAAGATTCTTATGTATCTCATCATCATACGTCCTAATGGTTGTTGTAGAGAACTCATGTGCATATCATGTGTATTCCTCAATATATTCAAAACCATAATCATCCAAATTCATAACATTTTCATGCATCTCATCACCAATCAATACCATATTATGACTATGCTCATCAATAAGATTGCTTTTAGGATCAAGTTTCTCATGCAATGAACCAACATTAGAGCAAGATGTCGAATTCACACACAATTCATAACCTTTCTTTGTTTCTCCCTTTAATGCATGTACATATACTAATGTATCCTCATGGATAGCTCTTCCATTTGGGATTTGAGGGGCTCATGCATACATGAATCATGTTTTCCATTTTTCCTAATGTTCACTCTAAATTCAAATGGTAAATCATCACTTATAATGTAAGTAGTGTGCTTTATTCTTTCTTGCAATTCCCCATAAGTCTCAATAAATCTATCCAACAACCTTGGTGGCATGCATGTATAATCCCATAATGATGAATTAACCTCCCAAGCCAACTATGCAGGGAGAGGTAGAACCTCAAGAGGAAGGGGCAGAGGAGGTAAGAAAGGTAGGGGGAGATATTATGACTCCTCACCATGCAATATTTGTGGATTATCAAATCATACTACATATGTGTGTTTCAAGAACTTCAAGAATCAGAGAGGTAGAGGATATAAAAAAGGTGGATATACACAACCAAGAGGAAGATTCAATCACCATCAAGGATACAACAACAACTACAATAACAACTACAACAACAACAACTATAATAGCAACTACCAAGGAGGCTACAAGTCAAGGAAGGATCACAACTACACAGAGGAGCAAGAAGATTCTCTTCTGATCATGAACATGACATCAAAACCAGGTATAAATGATGACCATCTCTTCTACATTGACTCAGGATGCTCAAACCATGTGGCAGGCAATGTAGCTCTTCTCTCTGACCTTAAGGAACCAAAGGGTAAGCATCAGGTACAAACAGGTGATGACACCAAGCACTCAGTGATTAATAGGGAATGTTAAGACCTCTGATGGAAACAAGAATCTGTTGAGTGGGGTTCTATATGTACCAACGACTACCAAGAATTTGATGTGTTGGACAGATTGTGGAAAAAGGTTTGCCGGTTAGATTCAACCAATATGGAGCATTTGTGGAGGATCCCCAACATGGGTTCAAGAGAATTGCCAAAGGAGAAAAGACAAATAGACTATTCACTTTTAAACTTGAGGATACAACAAACATTGCACTTTATAGTTATAAAGATCAAACATTATCAGAGCTTGTTTGGCATAAAAGATTAGGGCATGTTGGTAAAAGAACTTTGAAACAAATATGCAGAGACCAATGTGTGCTTGGGATACCTAATGTATCCAAGCAACACATGAATTATAAATGTGGTGCTTTTCAGTTTGGAAAGTCTCACAGGTTACCCTTCTCAAGGAAAGGCTACATGCATGAGGACTACCTAGAACTTGTTCATATAGATGTAAGGGGACCAAGTAAAGATCCCTCAATCTCTAGATCAAGGTATTATGTATCTTTTATTGATGACTACATTAGGTGGATTGTATTGTACTTTCTGAAGCACAAAGATGAAGTATTCAGTTGTTTTAGGAAGTATCTTCCACTTGTCGAGAATCAGACAGGGAGAAGTCTAAAAAGACTAAGGTCAGATGGAGAAGGTGAGTACTTCTCAAATGATTTGATGCATTCTTGCAGGAGAGAGGAATCAAAAGAGAAATCACAACAAGGTATACCCCTGAGCAAAATGGGGTGGCAAAGAGGAGAAATAGATTAATTGTTGAAACAACTAGGTCAATGTTAAATGAGAAAAAATTACCTAACTACTTGTGGGCAGATAGTGTATCTACTGCCACTTATCTTGTAAATAGGTTGCCATCCAAATCTCTTGATGGGATGACCCCATATGAATCATGGCATGGTAGAAGACCTTCACTTGATCATTGTAGGATCTTTGGATGTGTAGCATATGTGCATATCCCTTCTCAGATAAGAGGTAAGCTAGAACCTAAGGCAGAGAAGTGTATCTTCATAGGGTATGATCTAAATCAGGAAGGATACAGGTTCTACAATCCTTCAAACAAGGGATTCATGGTCAGTAGAGATGTTGTCTTTGATGAAAATGACTCTTGGTTTGATAATGAATGCAGGAAAGTAAAACTACCTTATGACTTGGAAGAGGAGTTTCCAAACCTGACTAAGGAGGAGCCTACTTAGAATGGAGACATCAATTCAGATGATGAAGACATCATCAATCTTGAAGAGTTCAAGGCATGGAAGTCCAAAGGCAAAGTCAAGATGAAGAAATTGGAGGACATACCTGAATCATCCAACCAAGCAATCAGAAGATCACAAAGGGAGAGCAGGAAGCCAATCAGATATGGGTATGACACTTCCATAGTTACTAAGCACTTCGTTTATCTTGCAAAGATTTGTCGATTGAAGAACCAGCATCATACGAAGAGGCAAAGACCAAGGCAAAATGGAAGGAAGCTATGGATGATGAAACTGAAACACTCAAGGAGAGTGATACTTGGGAACTAGTACCAAAGAAGGAATCTATGAAGGTAATTGGTTCTAGATGGATCTATAAAATCAAAAGGAATTCTGATGGATCAATAAGCAGGTACAAAGCTAAACTTGTGGCTAAGGGTTTTGCACAAACCCAAGGAATTGATTATGAAGAAAATTTCTCACTTGTGGCCAAAATGCCACCATCAGGGTATTGGTAAGTGTGGCTACATCAAAGAATTGGAACATGTATCAGTTGGATGTAAAAAATACATTTCTAAATGGTTGGATTTCAGAGGAGGTGTACATGTCTCAACCTCCTAGTTATGGGGACCCAAACAAGGTAACATATGTATGTAAATTGAACAAAGCTCTTTATGGATTGAAGCGGGCACCTAGGGCATGGAACCATAGGTTGACCACATACCTTTAGGACCAAGGTTTTATCATGAGTAAAGCAGATACTTCCTTGTTTATCAAGAGAAGTAATTCAGAGGTAATATACCTATGTGTATATCTTGATGATATCATTCTCACAGGTAATGATGCTAATGGCATCAAACAAATCAAGAATCAGATGATGAAGGAGTTCAAAACTAGTGACCTTTGATCACTAAAATATTTTCTTGGACTTGAGTTAGTCTATACTAACTCTGGAATTTATATTACTCAAAGAAAGTATATACATAATATGTTGAAGAAGTTTCAGTTGCAGGATGCCAAAGTTGCAAATACTCAAATGGAGGTAAACCTAAAATTAAATGCTCATCAAGGTGATGTACTTGAGAACATTGCAGGTTACCAAAGCATAGTGGGAAGCTTGAACTGTGCTACCTTGACAAGAATTGACATTGCTTATGGAGTAAGTGTGCTAAGTCAGTTTATGCACAAGCCTAGGGCACCTCACTTGGAGGCTACCAAAAGGATCTTGAAGTACCTTAAGGGTACTCAACATCATGGTTTGTATTTCCCTTATACATCAGACTTGGATATTAAGATCTATTCAGATGCAGATTGGGCAGGATGCAAAGATGATAGGAGGAGGCTACCAAAAGGATCTTGAAGTACCTTAAGGGTACTCAACATCATGGTTTGTATTTCCCTTATACATCAGACTTGGATATTAAGATCTATTCAGATGCAGATTGGGCAGGATGCAAAGATGATAGGAGGAGTACCTCAAGATACTTATCATTTGCAGGTGATAAGCCAATATCATGGTCATCAAAGAAGCAACCTACTGTTGCTTTATCTTCTACAGAGGCAGAGTATAGAGGATTGTCCAATGCTACTCAGGAGGCCATATGGATCATATTATTGTATACAGAATTAGGATTGCATACTACATCTCCAATGATTATTGGAGACAATACAAGGTCATTACATCTTGCAACAAATCCTATTTATCATGCTAGGACCAAGCATATAGAGGTCCATTATCATTATGTGAGAGAGAAACTATTGAGCAAGGATATTCAGTTGGTATATGTATCAACTAATATGCAATGTGCAGATTTGTTGACTAAAGCATTAGATGGTACAAAACTTTGCAGGTTTAAATCAATGATTGGATTGCAGGATATTCATGAAGATTGAGGATGAATACTAAGCCAAAATGTTTGGCTTGAGGGGGAGCTATTGGTGCAAAGTCCAAGCCCACACATTTGGCTTGAAGTTCATACACATATGAAGTTCCATAGAAACCATTGCTAAGAAGAGTTTCATTTTTACCATTTGTAAATATCATTTCTCTTTTACTTGAGAATATTTCTAATCACCTACCAAAAACTCATGGACTTGTCAGTTAGAAAAGCATCTACTTCATTGAGGGAATATTTCCTAGATTGAAGGATCACTTTTAGAGAGAGCCAAAAGTTGAATTCAAATTCAAATTTGAATGTAACACTTACGTAAAGTGACTTGGAAAAGTCGCGTTAAGAAGCTTCAACTCCCGAGCTCTCCATTGCCATTGTGTAAAAGTGTAAGGCCTACATTGTAGCCTACACTAATCACCATCATCAGGCTATGATTATCAAGCCTATGATCTTGTACAACATTGTTCATTAATACAATAAATCTACATTGTTCATCTATGATATCTCTGTTATAGTCATTCCTAACTGTCAACTTGTGCGGCTCATATCTCGGTTAATTCTTCACCAAATTCAATGATCTATAGCTTGTTGGAATCAGCTCCAAGTCATCTACATGATGAGTTTTGAAAAAAATGCATTCAGCCAATTTGGAGAAAAGCGCATCAAAGCACTCACTGGTCAAACTATGCAAAGGTCCTAAAAAATTGGGGGTAATGATTTATTTGCTAAATTGATTGCTCTGTGTATAGTGCATCATTTCAAGTGATTTCAATTGGAATCATTACCTGACTAAGCTAATTAGATAGCTCTAAAAGGAATTTTTTCCAATTCCTACTGTACTGGTAGCACTGAGCAAAAGAAGCAACACTTGTATGATAAAAAATAGAAGGTTTTTACTGATCCTTCTATTCATAAGTAGTCTATTTTGATTCAATCTTTTCACACATCATTTCCAAAGGGCCATAGGCACTCATATACTATTATTGGAAAGCTAAGAATGCCCACATATCAACTCTAAAGCTACAAGTGGCTGGTACTAAGCAGGATTTGGCAATACCTACTCATCACTTTGAGTGTCCATCCATCTATCCCAACACTGGTATTAGAGCAAAGCTAAGGTAAAATGGGAGATGGTTTTTTTCCTTCTTTCATTGATAAATTGGATAGGAAAAACTATCAAGCATGGTCTTTAAGGATGAATACATGCTTAAAAGGAAGGAGCCTCTATGGATACATCTCAGGAGATGAGGAGATGCCCATATTGAGAAGCAAAGGACAACCTACAAGAGAGGAGCATGAAAGACTCAACACTTGGTGTGCCAAGGATGCATTAGCAAGGTCCTACTTACTTAACTCAATCTCTGATTTTCTTCAACCACATATTAAGAACTGTAAGACATCCCAAGAGACTTGGGAAACATTTTCTTCTTATTTCTCTTCCAACACAAAGGCCAGGAAGAACCAATTGTGGATTGAGTTCACCACTCAAAGAAAGCAGCCTAAGCAAGGTATCTCACAGTATGTGACCAAAGTCAAAGATGTAGCAGATCAATTGCCAAACATAGGAGAAGAAATTGAAGAGGAGCAAATTTTAAGGCAAGTAATCAATGGTATTAAAGCTGATGAAAAATGGGAGAGCTTCACAAATGCCATGGACTTGTACATGGACAGATTCCAGACCTTACCACACTCATGGGGCAACTATTTACCCATGAAAGCAAGCTCAACAAGAATGGAGATTCATCTAGAGGTAATAGCTCTTCTGCCCTATACACTGACAAAAGTAAGTCCAAAGAGAAAGGCAAGAACGATTGAAGATGAAGGAACTACCTCCCAAGCCAACTATGCAGGGAGAGGTAGAACCTCAAGAGGAAGAGGCAGAGGAGGTAAGCAAGGTAGGGGGAGATCTTATAACTCCTCACCATGCAATATTTGTGGATTATCAAATCATACTACAGATGAGTGTTTCAGGAACTTCAAGAATCAGAGAGGTAGAGGATATCAACAAAGGTGGATATACACAACCAAGAGGAAGATTTAATCACCATCAAGGATACAACAACACCTACAATAACAACTACAACAACAACTACAATAGCAACTACCAAGGAGGCTACAAGTCAAGGAAGGATTACAACTACATAGAGGAGCAAGAAGATTCTCTTCTGATCATGAACATGACATCAAAACCAGGTGTAAATGATGACCATCTCTTCTACATTGACTCAAGATGCTCAAACCATGTGGTAGGCAATGTAGCTCTTCTCTCTGACCTTGAGGAACCAAAGGGTAAGCATCAGGTGCAAACAGGTGATGACACCAAGCACTCAGTGATTAAAGTAGGGAATGTTAAGACCTCTGATGGAAATAAGTATCTGTTGAGTAGGGTTCTATATGTACCAACTATTACCAAGAATTTGATGAGTGTTGGAGAGATTGTCGAAAAAGGTTTGCAGGTTAGATTCAACCAATATGGAGCATTTGTGGAGGATCCCTAGCATGGGTTCAAGAGAATTGCTAAAGGAGAAAAGATAGGTAGACTTATTCACTTTTGAATTTCAGGATACAAGGAACATTGCACGTTATAATTATAAAGATCAAACATTATCAGAGCTTGAAATTTGGCATAAAAGATTAGGGCATGCTGGTGAAATAACTTTGAAACAAATATGCAGAGACCAATGTGTGCTTGGGATACCTAATGTATCCAAGCAACACATGATTTATCAACGTGGTGGTTGTCAGTTTGGAAAGTCTCATATGCTACCCTTCTCAAAGAAAGGCTAATGCATGAGGACTACCTAGAACTTGTTCATACAGATGTATGGGGACCAAGTAAAGATCCCTCAATCTCTGGATCAAGGTATTATGTATCTTTTATTGATGACTACAGTAGGTGGAGTGTATTGTACTTTATGAAGCACAAAGATGAAGTATTCATTTCTTTTAAAAAGTATCTTGCACTTGTTGAGAATCAGATAGGGAGAAGTCTAAAAAGACTAAGGTCAGATGGAGGAGGTGAGTACTTCTCAAATGATTTTGATGCATTCTTGCAAGAGAGAGGAATCAAAAGAGAAATCACAAGGTTTACCCTTGAGCAAAATGGGGTGGCAGAGAGGAGAAATAGATTAATTGTTGAAACAGCTAGGTCAATTTTAAATGATTAAAAATTACCTAACTACTTGTGGGCAGAGAGTGTATCTACTGCCACATATCTTGTAAAGAGGTTGCCATCCAAATCTCTTGATGGGATGACCCCATATGAAGCATGGCATGGTAGAAGACCTTCACTTGATCATTGCAGGATCTTTGGATGTGTAGCATATGTGCATATCCCTTCTCAGATAAGAGGTAAGCTAGACCCTAAGGCAGATAAGTATATCTTCATAGGGTATGATCTAAATCAGAAAGGATACAGGTTCTACAATCCTTCAAACAAGGGATTCATGGTCACTAGAGATGTTGTCTTTGATGAAAATGACTCTTGGTTTGATAGTGAATGGAGGAAAGTAAAACTACCTTATGACTTGTAAGAGGAGTTTCGAAGCCTGACTAAGGAGGAGCCTACTCAGAATGGAGACATCAATTAAGATGATGAAGACATCATCAATCTTGAAGATTTCAAGGCATGGAAGTCCAAAGGCAAAGTCAAGATGAAGAAATTGGAGGAAATACTTGAATCATCCAACCAAGCAATCAGAAGATCACAAAGGGAGAGCAAGAAGACAATCAGATATGGGTATGACACTTCCCTAGTTACTAAGCACTCTGTTTATCTTGCAAAAGATTTGTCGATTGAAGAATCAGCATCATATGAAGAGGCAAAGACCAAGGCAGAATGGAAGGAAGCTATGGATGATGAAATTGAAGCACTCAAGGAGAGTGATACTTGGGAACTAGTACCAAAGAAGGAATTTATGAAGGTAATTGGTTCTAGATGGATCTATAAAATCAAAAGGAATTCTGATGGATCAATAAGCAAGTACAAAGCTAGACTTGTGGCTAAGGGTTTTGCACAAACCCAAGGAATTGATTATGAAGAAAATTTCTCACCTTTGGCCAAAATGCCAACCATCAGGGTATTGGTAAGTGTGGCTGCATCAAAGAATTGGAACATGTATCAGTCGGATGTAAAAAATACATTTCTAAATGGTTGGATTTCAGAGAAGGTGTACATGTCTCAACCTTTTGGTTATGAGGACCCAAACAAGGTAACATATGTATGTAAATTGAACAAAGCTCTTTATGGATTGAAGCAGGCACCTAGGGCATGGAACCATAGGTTGACCACATACCTTCAGGACCAAGGTTTTATCATGAGTAAAGTAGATACTTCCTTGTTCATCAAGAGAAGTGATTCAGAGGAAATATACATATGTGTATATGTTGATGATATCATTCTCACAGGTAATGATGCTAATGGCATCAAACAAATCAAGAATCAGATGATGGAGGAGTTCAAAATTAGTGACCTTGGATCACTTAAATATTTTCTTGGATTTGAGTTAGTCTATACTAACTTTGGAATTTATATTGCTCAGAGAAAGTATATACAGGATATGTTGAAGAAGTTTCAGTTGCAGGATGCCAAAGTTGCAAATACTCCAATGGAGGTAAACCTAAAATTAAGTGCTCATGAAGGTGATGTACTTGAGAACATTGCAGCTTACCAAAGCATAGTGGGAAGCTTGAACTATGCTACCTTGGCAAGAAAATGACATTGCATATGGAGTAAGTGTGCTAAGTCAGTTTATGCACAAGTGTAGGGCACCTCACTTGGAGGCTACCAAAAGGATCTTTAAGTACCTTAAGGGTACTCAGCATCATGGTTTGTATTTCCCTTATACATCAGACTTGGATATTAAGATCTATTCAGATGTAGATTGGGCAGGATGCAAAGATGATAGAAGGAGTACCTCAAGATACTTATCATTTGCAAGTGATAAGCCAATATCATGGTCATCAAAGAAGCAACCTACTGTTGCTTTATCTTCTATAGAGGTAGAGTATAGAGGATTGTCCAATGCTACTCAGGAGGCCATATGGATCATATTATTGTATACAGAATTGCATACTACATCTCCAATGATTATTGGAGACAATAAAAGCTCATTACATCTTGCAACAAATCCTATTTCTCATGCTAGGACCAAGCATATAGAGGTTCATTATCATTATGTGAGAGAGAAACTATTGAGCAAGGATATTCAGTTGGCATATGTATCTACTAATATGCAACGTGCAGATTTGTTGACTAAAGCATTAGATGGTACAAAACTTTGCAGGTTTAAATCAATTATTGGATTGCAGGATATTCATGAAGATTGAAGATGAAGACTAAGCCAAAATGTTTGGCTTGAGGGGAGCTATTGGTGCAAAGTCCAAGCCCACACATTTGGCTTGAAGTTCATACACAATTCCATAGAAACCGTTGCTAGGAAGAGTTTCATCTTTACCATTTGTAAAAGTCATTTCTTTTTTACTTGAGAATATTTGTAATCACCTACCAAAAGCTCGTGGACTTGTCAGTTAGAAAAGCATCTACTTCATTGATGGAATATTTCCTACATATATCCCCCCCAATGAGAATGGAGGGTGTCCATTTTACATGCTCATAAATTTTTGGCCATTACCAAGAACTGTTTAAAGCATATAAACATCTTAAATTTTTCTTTCAAATGGATAAATTCATGCATGCTTGGAAAATTCATCGATGAAAGTCCTAAAATATAGGTAGTTCCCAAATGAAGGTGTCTAGATAGGTTAAACACATCATTGTCAACAAGATATAACTTATGTGCAGCTCTAATAGAACCATGTTTGGGGAAGGAATAATGTTGCATTTTACCCAAAATACAGCCTTCACAAATATTTTTAGAACATGAGGGAAAAAAATGAACCCTGCATGGGCCTTTTGGATTAAGGAGTGATTAGTGATGGACCAATGAGAGGAGGGTGATAGACATAGTGTATAGCCTATAAATCACTAGGCTGAAGGGAGATGAGGGGACATGATTCCCTTATGTTCAGGTTTTGCCTCTAGAGAGAGAAAGGAATCTCGTAACTTACCTAGACCCAAAAATTCAAAAATTTCAGAAAGTTATAAAACTCATCATAACACCATTTAATGGCCCCCCAATCATTTTTTAGGATCAAAAGTGCTATTTTTGACTCCTAAATCAAAATCCATGCATGAGTTGACGTGAAAAAAGTGACTTTTTCAAAAATAACTTAAAATACAAACTTTCTCCCTCCAAAACTTCACATTTTCATACCCAGGTCCCAAAAAGTAAGCTCTTTCCACTACTTTCTCTCCCTAGCACACCATTGTAGCTCCTGTGTCTCCATTTCTTTCTCCTTGAATCTTCTTCTTTGAAAGTTGTAACTACATTAGGACTTAACTTTAGAGGAAAAGTACTAGGGCACATAGGTATTGCCATGGGTATGGGAATGCAAGACCCCCATGTAATATCCAGATCTGTATTGACCTACCAGCTTCCTCAATCTCTCCAAAGGAGAAAGAAAATTGTTGAGAAATTGAAGGCAACTGAGAAATGATGTAAATATTTGGATAATACAAACTTTTGTTTTTCCTATTTTGTCTTGTCCTTCGTATGAAATGTGCTTCATAATTTGAACCAATCTTTGTATCTACAACTTCTATGTAATTTTAAGTTTTTCTCTTCATCTAAGTGTTGCATATGGTTTGTGGTACTTAGATTAGCATGAAATAGGCCAAAAAAGCCCCAGCCATAGAAACACAGGAATCAGCCCTGCAAACATTTTGCAGGGTTGATTCCCGTGTTTCTGTGGTTGGGGCTTTTTTGGCATTTTTTAGTGTTTAAGAGGGCTCCCAAGTGTAGGATCAAATGAAATGATTTCAAATTCTCTTGCTTATGGGTGACATCAACTGTACACTGAAGACCTAGCAAGCCAAAGAGTACTTGGAGTGACTAACCTTCTATTTTATACATTCTATACATCTCATCTATACATAGGGGGCATTGAAAAGGCCATAAAATGCAAAAAAAAAAACCAGCCACAGAAACGCAGAATTCAACCCTACAAAAAATTTGCAGGGCTAAATCGTGTGTTTCTGTGGCTGGGTTTTTTTTTGCATGTAAATGACCTTTGGGGACATATTAGGTTCAAATTATACATATCTAGTCAAAAAACAAGAGGCAAATGCATGAAGGTTCAACTCATTCACAAAGAACCTTTGAGGACTCCATATATAACTTACTGAAGCAAAAGTTATTTCTATACACTTATGGTGGAGAGTCAAAGATAGAGAGAGTGAGAGAGAGAGAAAAAAAAGGACACAAAGAACATATAGGTAAAAACAAAATTTTCTATTAATCATTGTATTACATCGCAAAGTATGCCTCTCAAAGGGTACAAGATACAAATGTCATGGGTTATACTCTAATTCTCAAAGGGTACAAGATACAAATGTCATGGGTTATTTCCTCTAATTCTTCTTGCTAGTTGAATGTCCTTGGGTTGTATGGTTACTCTCTTGGCATGGATAGGACATAGGTTAGAGTCCTCAAGCATGGAGATGAGGTAGGCCTCAGTTGCCTCTTGAAGCACTTCAAGTGCTATCCCTTGTATTCGTAGACCTGCACAGTAGCTTTGTAGTTCTTTTACTACCTTTGCAAAATCTCTTCGTGGTATGGGTAGTTCAACAGACTTTTGGTAATGTCGTATCTCTATGAAAGCCCTGCAGTGCCTCCTTCGTCTTTATGGAGCTCTTGCATTGGGAAGTAGGCTGTCATTGAGGTCTACATCATGGTTGATAGTTTTTCTTTCTTTGATGTACACGATGTGAGGGTCCAGCTTCATCTTCCACATTTTGTTGTTGACGTGTTTGTTGACTTTGCTCCCTTTCCTCCTCTATTGGTATTTTCCCTTGTCCTTGTGGAAGTGTCTTGCCTGTCACCCTATGGCTCGTTGGAATGTGCATATCATTCCATGGTGGTTGATTACTGCTTTTATCATTCGGTGATGTCTCCTCATCGCTCTCTGATACAACCCTTCTCATCGTCTTTTGTTTGGCTCTTGCCTTGATGGGTGCCCTTGTTGGTGGCTCATCATCTGAATCTAAGTCTGATTGTCTTGGAGTGAAATGCTCTTGTCTATTGGACACTTCATGTTCTCGTGATGGATTGCTCCCAGATGGTGTGTCAGCATGTGACACAGGCCTAGATGTGCTCTAAGAACCACTTCGGGGTCTTTGGGGGGTTGCAACCATGGTGGGTGTTGCATCCCTAGATGAGGGCTAGGAAAGAACACACGATCTTTCCTTGTAATTTGTTTGGTGTGTGCCATTCTCTTGAGTTGCAAAAGTGTGAAATGAAGTGAGTTCTCTCTATTTATAGAGTTTGTTTTAAAACTGTTTGTTCACACTAGAATGGACAAAAACCTATTTAAAAACATACAAGATAATATAATATAAATAATGACACATTGAAACCAAGATTACAATAATCCTAGGATTTACCACATAATGGGAAATAACGAATTCAGTTTACTTCCAAGTTGAACCTTCTTGTAGTCTCTTAGCACGTGACTGAGCATGATGGAGAGGTCCTAATGATGACTTCCATTTCTCACTGGCAGTGTTGTGTTGCATCCTTCTCACAAGTTTTGCCAATTGTGATTCCCTAGTTCGCTCCATGTAGTTTGATTGCATTGGACCACCACCATGTCGGGTGTTTTTGAAGTAGACATCCCTCGCTTTGTAGTGTGACTTTTCCATTCCTTGGGTACTGAAAATCTCTAATGACCCATATCGATGCATGAAACAAGCTCCATGTGCAAATAAAATATGCTAAAAATTGTTAAGTACATTGGAAAAAGGTAAGTGCAATGAACACTTTTAGAAGAAGAATACACTTACAATGTAGCATGTTATATTGCTCTCTCCCCAAGATTGAATGAAACACTTGGTGAACTCCACTAATGTCTCTTGAAACAATTGACGTTGAATAGCACTAGGCCTAAGTAGACCCATTAAGCCTACCAACTTATCAAAGCTTGACCAAAACTTCTTTCTCTTATTACAAAGATCAACTTGAGAGTCATTTTCTGTTGTGATCATGCATAGGTCTTTCCACAGCTCATAATGTTCATTATTTTGAGTGTTAGTACCTCTTCTTAAAAAATGTCTTGCTTTATTCCCTATCATTGACACTTGTTGTAAACTATCTTGAGATTCTCCAACTTTCTTAACAACTCGGGTTACGTTTCCACCATGACAACCAACTAAATTAAGTAGTTCCTCCAATTTCTTTATAGCTTGAATAGATTATTCTATATGGAGCTTCAATAGTCTATCGAAAATTCACATGAAGGCATGCAAGGTGCAAAAATGGACAATGACTAAAGGGAATGGAATTCCAATCCTTATCTGACATGTCACGATTAGGTTTACCTAACATGGGACACCTCATTAAAGGTATACCCCATTCAGTAGATGGAGATGCATCTGTGTCATCAGCTAAATCATCTATGTTGTTTTGTTTTGTCTTTGTTCGTTTATAACCTTGTGTGCAATATGAACAAGGATAGAGAGCAGATGCACCTTGTTTGGACCCTAACATGCATTTGATAGTCTTTAATTATCCACCTAAGTGCCACTCTACTTTAAAATCACCTTGGCCTTCTACAGTGATTTTGGCACCATGAATTTGAGAAGTTATCACCTCTGTGATCCATGGGGTCCTTCTGAAAATCTATGTAAGAACATCATTGGATTCTTTAGATACTGTAATAGCACCTAACCACCATATACCTTTCTCGGATTCGACACTATATGTAAAGTGATGGGTAGATTCTTCACTTTCATCAATAATGGCATGGGCCATAGCTTCGTTCATGAGTGTCACACTAAGTCTCTCCATATGTCGTCCCTTTATGATTTGACATTCATTTAGCTTCAATACAAACTTGAGTTTTGAACCACAATCTACATCAAATAACAAACATTATATTAATAAAAATACTATGAATGTCATTATCACAAATAAATGGATATACCTTGAATTGTGGACATGTAAAATTTAACCATTTCCTTTTGAGCTCCAAATTGACAAATATATTGTTGTACTTTGTGTAGATGAATCCCTTTCTAGATGATTTTTTCAACTCTTTCTTTGATGTAGATGAATGATAAATGGATATAGGCATAACATCTTCTATATGCAAGTAATTGCCAAGAGTATCGGCTAAATCCTCATTGGTAATCTTCTTCTTTAGAGATACCTTGTAAGGGCATGGAAAAATAGTTTGGAAAATACCTTTGTTTTGTACAGCCTGCTTCAAAAGATTGTAGAATGTAGTGTAAGCTTGAGTAGTAACACCTACTTCATCACATACCATCTGTACCTCACTAGGACTAATAATATCTTATAAGTTGCCTGCAAAATCCTTGATCACTTGGGTTTTGATGTGATTTCCTATTAGTGAATCCAAAATCATAAGCACATGTTTGTTGCTAAGACAAGAATTCAGAAACTTCAATTGATCCTCCATTGTTGAGGAAGCATTGCATCTTCAACAAATGACCTGCACAATAAGAAACTCAATCTGAAAGTTTTTTAACATAAATAAACAAGTGAAACACAAACCTTAAGTGCATAAACACCTCGCTTCCGTGCTCCACCACCAATTGAAAGAGCTTGAAAGGATGATAATGGTCGTTTCCTATATCTCATCCCAAGTGGAGTATCTTTTAGTTGTGTAAGATTGGCTTTTAACTTTCTAATTGTGCTCTCCTTTTCTTCCACATCTTGTTGGATTCTATTATTGTGCTCATCCAAAGATTTGATAGCACTTTCTATAGTGTGTATAGCACTTTCTAAATTGTGTATCTTGAAATGGTTGTGATGACATTGTTGCATCCAATAATTTGCTATAGATGTAGAATGGTTAGACAATCACTTGCAAATAGCCTAGTAGTCCATCTTCACCACTACCAAGGAATTGTAGAAATGTGGAGATACTATGGAATCTAGGATGAACATTAGAAATTGGATATAAGGGTTACAAAGCACCATTGACCCAAAAATCAATATTCTTCTCTCCAACTGCACGTCGTTCATTTTGAGAATCTTTGTCATTGCTACCTCTAGTTGTTGGTGCAAATTCTATTGGAACACGAACATGTACACTCTTTGAGTGAGGAGCACGTGTTGGTGCTGGTGTCATGTTCGTAATACATGTGAGCAGCATGATGTTCCAAAACTCCAGCACCGAATAGGAAGAAGCACAGAGATGGTTGGAATGGCTTGTACAATAGCCATGTACAAGAAAAAAGTGTGTTTTGGTATGTGGATAGGTCAAAATTAATTTTTTCAGTATGTAAGAGGGAAAATAAGCTTTTTTTTCAAAAATTCATGTTTGGGGCAGCCAAAGTTACGAGTTTGATGATGTGGCACTTAACTTTTGGAGGGATTTTGAAATGTTTGTTTTTATAAAGTATTTTTTATAAAAACAAGACTAAAAAAAGTAACTTCTGACATATACATAAAAGTATGGGCCATTTTGAATAAAGAATAGCTGAAAAAGAGACTTTTTTAGAAAAGTCATTTTTTATTCATAAAGATGGATGGATTTGATGAGGTGGAAAGTGGCATTCTTCTCTCTCTATTTGTGTAGAAGAGAGAGGAGATTCTAGCTCAACCTAAAAAAAAAAACTACTTCAACCTACCAAAAAGTGCTCTATTAAATGCACTTTGTCCCCCTTAACAAAGTACAAGATTAAGATTAATCCCTAAAAATTAGGAATCCTTAGCCCATGCAGGGTTCATTTTTTTCCTAATGAGGTGCCTATAGTTTGGGCAGATAGTGCACCATTTTAGATTTCTATAGGCAAAGGAAACTAGAAAAATTCAGGTGACCAAAGCATGCATGCCAAAGCTTTGCATCTAAGATAGCTTGAAAATCATGAACTATACATGATGAATCATTTATAGATTTCTCAGAATCTATGAGCTTATACAACCCACGACATAAAATGCTAGAAGCAATGATGGCATCTCCATTCAAGAGATTGTGAACTATGACAACACCATTTGAGAGATCATGAACTATACATCTATCATCAACAAATTTGATAACCAAGCCAGCCTTTGCTAGTGCTGAAATAGATAACATATTTTCCTTGATCCTTGGCACATATAAGGAATCTGATAGTGTGAAACTACTACCATCAATAGTGGTTAGAATGATCTTTCCAACTCTCATGATATGATAAGAGGAGTTAGTAGCACATGTGATAGTGGTCCCTCTAGGATCACTCTCAAATGAAGGGAAGAAAATGTGTTGTGAGGTAATATGTTTGGTTGCAACACTATCAAAGTACCAAACATCAGAGGCTACTATAGACATAGACTGCTCATGAGAAGATGGCTCATAGCTGCAAACATTAGTAAATGTCAATTCTTCATCTTAAAGAAGATTAGAAGACCCTTTTTTAGGTGTAGAGGCATATGCAACAACCATTCCAACCTCTTTCTTCTTTGCTCCTTTGCATCCAATTTAGGAAAACTCTTTATGACAAGATCATTTGCCTTACTTGCAAGATTGTTTTTGCTTTTCTATTTTCTTATCATGTTTTTCTTCCTTTTTTATTGTGCAACATTAGAAAATTTTTTCTTACTAGTAGATGAGCTCCATTTACCTCTATCCTTCTAGCTAGCCAAGAAATCTTGATCTCCAACACACATTATTGACATGTTTTTCCTAGATTGATCTTCCTAATAGAGACTAACTCCTCAAAATTACAATATTTGGATTGTTTTTTATCATCAACTGAGGAGTGGAAGAAAAAATCGGGTATGAATCTGGAATACCATTAAGAATAGTCTATGCAAGTGATCTTGCAAGATTTCATCAACAAAAATCAACTGCTCTTTCGAATGTTTTATCTTTTTCACAAAAATTTCCATTTAATTTTCTTCATTCATATGCTCACTCTCCAACTATTTTCAGAGGTAAGCAACATGAGCCACATTTCTTGCTTGGTATAATGTTGTAAAAGTATCACAAGCATCTTTTATTATTTTGCACAAGCAAATGTGAGGAATAATGGCATGTTTGATAGACAAAGCTATCAATGCATGTGCATGTTCATCTTTGCCATCCCAATAAATTTGCTCTATAATAGGTGCAACAGGCACCATAACATGACCGAAAAATTGAAGATCATCATGTTCAACACCATCTACATCACCTTCAATCGATGTATTTGCACATGCAGTAGGATGTTTTCCAACATCCTACACAATATTCCAAAACCCTTTTGCTACCAATACATGATGCATTACGTATGCCCATAATGGATAATTAGTATCCTCAACAACAAACATACGAAATACATCATTGCTTTCAACCATGCTGAGAAGTCAAACATAAATACCTTGTCGAGCTCTATTATACCTATGCTAGACTTTGAGGTGCTTGTATTGAAAAACTAAAACATGTATATATGTTTGGCACAAATGGACAACATTGTCTACATAATTCCTACAAGTGTGTTCAGAGGTTGAAACAAGCTCATACCAAAATTTTTATGCCATAAAGCAAAGGCATTTTGAACTTCTAATCACCCCAAGTATGCTCACAAATTTTTGTGTGGTTCTAAGACTATGATCTAAGGGGTGTCAATGATGTAGAAAGTGGAAATCTTCTTTGATACGAATTGTTGGAGTTTGAGGTCTACAAAAGCACAAAAAAAAGCACAAGGAAGAAGAAGAAGCTTGGAGAACAACACAATACCAAATGTATCACCAAGTGAATGTGCAAAGGTAAGTGACTCATTAGGATAATAGTCATGTATGCATGCCAGGGGGAAAAATCTCCTAAAAGAGGGAAAAATGTACCTTGACAATCTCAGGTATGTTCACACACTTCATCACCAAAATATATGAACGTTCTTTTATGTCTCATTGATATGCAATGGTCGTTTCTACCTTTTGTGATGTGAATGGGTGTACCACAAAACTAAAGAATGGATGAAAATTATGTGATTGGAATATGATGTTATTATGGAAGATAGTACTTCACCTTTGTGTGATTTTCCTCTTAGAGAAAAGGCGTCTGGATCTAAATGTGTGTAGAAGATAAAATGCAAGATTAATAATATATTTAATAGCTATAAGGCTAGGCTTCTTGCCAAAAGTTATGCTCAAGAGAAGTGTTTATATATTTTCGTAATGATGTGTATGACCACACTTAGGACTACCAAGGCACTTTTTTTCCTCTTTAGGAGGTTTTACCCCCCTGTTTGTATATACACCTATAACCCTAACAAGTCACTTATCTTTGTACATTCACTTGGTAATACATTCAGTATTGTTTGTTGTGATCCAAGATGATTCTTCTTCCTTGTGATATTTGTGTGCTTTCCTAGACCTCAAACTCCAATAATTGGTATCAGAGTTGGTCCCTGCTTCATCTAGGACATCATCGATACCCCTCCGATCATAGTATAAGAATTGCATGAAAATTGGTGAGCATACTCAAGCTAATTAGGAGTTCAAAATGGCTACACTTTGTGGTGTTGAAAATTTGATCTAAGCTTGTTTCGGCCTTCAAACACACTATCATAGTGCTTGTGCAAGCAATTTTGTCCTTTTATGACAAACATATACAGGTTTTGATTTTCCACTACAAGTAACTTGAAGTCTACTAGAGGTTTAGCATTGCTCGGTAGGGTAGTTCTATTCAACTTTTTAAGATACAATCATTTTTACATCAGGGTATTTTAGTTAGTGGCCATGGCTGAAAGCAATGATGTATTCCATGTGTTGGTTTTTGAGGAAAAGTTGGATGGTAAGAATTAACCAGTATGGGCATATATGATGCATCATGTATTGGTGGCAAAAGGACAATGGAATATTGTGTAGGGTGTTGAAAAATGACCTACTACACCTATAAATACAATTATTGAAGGTGATGCAAATATCATTCAAAATGATGATCTTCATATTCTTGTTCATGTTGGTGTTTCTACTGCACCTACTATAGATCAACTTCATTGGGATGGAGAGAGATGGTTAGGCACATGCATTGATAGCCTTATCTGTCAAACATGCCATTATCCCTCATATTCACTCTTGCAAAATAGTAAAGGATGCTTGGGATACACTACCACTTTATACTAGGCAAGAAATGAGGCTCGTGTTACGTACCTCTGAAGATAGTTGGAGATTGAGCATATGAATGAAGGAGATTCTATGGATAGTTTTTTGACAAAGATCAAAGATTTGAAAGAGCAATTGATTTCTACAGATGAAGTCTTGCTAGATGGTTCACTTGTGCAGACCATTCTCAATGGTCTTCCAGATTCATATCAGAGTTTTGCTTCTACTCTTTGGTTGATTATGAAAGGAAATACAAATGCCTTAGCATTTGAGGAGTTAGTCTTTGTTTTATTTCAAGAAGATCAGTCTAGGTAGAATAGGTCCATTATGCGTGTTACAGATCAAGCTTTCTTAGCTAGTCACAAGGGCAAAGGTAAATGGAGCTCATCTACTAGTAAGCAAAATCTGCTAATTTTGCTCAATTGAAAAAGGAAGGCAAAGATGAGAAGAAAACAAAAAAGCAGAAAGAGTTTTGCAAATACTGTAAAGGAAATGATCATGTAACAAAGAGTTGTCCAAAACTAGCTACAAAGAAGGCAAAGAAAAAGGAAGCTAGTGTTAAAATGCATAGTTACACTACATGCATTTTAAGTTCTTTCGGGTTCTTGGGAGTGGTAGGGGTCTGATAAATCAGAGGCCATGTAACTTGATTTTCCCAGTTAGTTTATCCAAGTCGCAGTATGTTAATGTTCCAAACTCTGTTTCATACGAATTACTGTCAAGACTCTGGTTAGTCCTCTCACAGATTTACTGTTCATACTCCGATTAATACTTTTCACCGTAGATAACGCAGGATTTATGCCTTTCCGTTACGCAGACTTATTATCCACACTTAATCTTACTGTATCAATCACACATTGAATGTAATTACACAGCGATAAGAACAACAATACTCAGAGTTCAAGAATACTGCACTACGACGACTTGGCAGACCGCAATCGCCCAGACAGACAGTCTGGCGATACTGCTCGTCCTTGCCGAAGCGTCACCGCAATGTCTTTTCATTAGTTAATAAACAGATACATCACTTCGCAATCGACCTTTGGGTTCGTGCAGTATATGAAAAATAGGGAATTACAATATGCCAATCCGGCGGCTTACACTGGCACGCACGGTGGGACTGAACCCACAATGGAAACAAAATTTAGGGCTCATCTACGATACCTTGTATGTACATGGTGCGAGCTAATTTAAAAGTTCGGGAAATCTTCTGCTTCAAAGAATCGAGCATCTTTTTTAAGGTTTCCGGCTCGACGAGTTGTGCATCAGTACGAACAGAGCTTGCGGCAATCACTTGACTCATTAAAATATCAACGTGTGTTTGCAAAAATGCCTCTTGCAGGTAGAAATCATTTGCAAGGGCTGCTTCATGACTCAATTTCATGTCTTCAATTTGTTTATCGATTCTGGATAACCGTTCTGCTTGATACACGAGCTGCTTTTCTCTTCTCTCCAGTTCTTGAGATTGGAACTGCATGGTCTTGTAATAAGAGGCTATTTCCTTCTGCACTCCTTCAAATTCTTTCTTTAAACAGAGATACCTGCCAAGCTCTTCCTGTAACTCTTGATCACGCTTGAACAGGGTTTCAGTAGTTTTATGAAGCTCTGCCTCCGCTTTAAGTACATTGCTGGCCAGAGACTGAGAGGCTTCTTGTAAAATGTTGTATGCTTCCCGGGTGCTATGTGGTTCATTACCTATGGCAGTCATTGCATCTGTTTTATCAAGGATTTCTTGCTTCATCGTGCTGAGTTCTGTATCCTTTTGACACAGCAAAGCATCTTTCTGTGCTAGCTGATCTTGAAGCTGTTGAATTTGTAAGTGTAGGCCATGATTTTCTGCCTTAACTGCATCCACTTCTTCTTGCAATGGAGTAATATCTGCTTCTAGGATATCAACTTTATGCTGCAATTCGTGACAAATATTATCAGTGACCATTCGAAGTTGCATCGGGAGCTGCTGTGAGAATTGGATCAACATACGACCCATCGATTCTAATTCTGTAAACATGGGAATCGGAGGAAGAAGAGGAGGAGGAAGTGGTTGGGATGAAGAGGCTGATAAGAGGTGGTTGGAGGATGGTGGAGAATAATTAGGCGAAGAGGATGAGGAATCCGGTGCTTCAGGGGCAATAGGTTGAACGGAGACAATGGGCTCGACCGGAGGCATTGGGGGAGGAGTGGGTATAAGAGTGTTAGATATCAACACTATTCCGGGATTCTACTGCGTGGTCGCTTCAATTCTGTTAATGGTCGTATCCACCAAAGCGATCAATTCATCGAGAATTTCTGCAACAATTACTTGCACATCATCTGGGGTTTGCTGCTGAGAATCCTCCCGAGAAGAACTGGCTTCAGAATCACTAGTAGACACGCTTTGTTCCTGTTGCCAGATGGGAGAAGAGTGGTCGGAAGAATCGAGGTGGATTGACATTGCGGTGTCATGGAAGATCTCTTCTTCATTAGCTGCGGTGGATCCTTGCACTTGACTTTGAGACGGGCTTATGCGGGTACGTTTGCGGTGAAGGAGTTGGAAGAGATCTTCATCCTCATCCTCATCGTCATCTTCAAGCATTCGAGTGGATTCTTCATGCAGTAAGAACGGTGCATTAGGTGGAGGTTGCGCGGCTTGAATGGTGGGAAAAAGGAACGTAAGGATATGGGGAAGGCGTGATTGTGGAAGATCACCCTTATTAACATGTTTAATAACCGTAACACATTCACGGTGAATGCGCCGGAAATAATAAGAGGCAAAATTAATAGGCTCCCGAGAAGCCATGTCAATCATCGAATAAAATGGGCGTGAAATCCCGTAAAGACATTTCTGTAAATTAAGGATAGCTACTAAGAATTGTAATGCAATGTGTTTAGGGTCACGACGATACAAAATGGCATACTCATTCGATGAGTGCCGAGGAAATAATTCTACCATAGTAACAAGAGGAAGGAGAGGACCATTCTCCACTCCTTCGACGGGCAGATGAAATGCTTCAGCGAACAATGCTAAGGTGATGACGACACGGTTTGGTAAACATGTGATCGGCCAACTCTACTCGGTGGCAGGTGTGGTAGCAATGGCAGCAATAATCTGCGCGTAAAAGGGTTGACACTCCACTGAATGCCAAGGCAATTCAGCGAAGTTCAATAGGCCGCGGATACGCAAGAACTCACTCACGTCCTGAGGGAGTCCGTCATGGAAGGTAGCGAAATTGGCTAATGCTTCCATGATGCGCACGCGAAATCACAAGAACACAAATACACAGAACACAGAAAACACAGCGCACAGATCACACAGACACAATAGCAATTAACAGAGAAAAGAAGAAGATTAAGTAGACACTTGGTAATGGGAGGCGATCGCAAACCCTAATCATCACGCAGTGTTGAGATGATAACCTTCATAATTACGACGTGCATGCATGAGCAGAATCAATAACACAGGGCGGCAATTAATCATGATTATGTATCAAAACGAGGAGGTTTACGATCTTTATTCAACTAACACACAAAAATAAAAAGAAAGTAAGTGACACGCAGAAAAAACAAAGAACACGTCAGTGAGAATCAGGCGCTTGGTGATACGGCCGCAACTTTGAACCATTGATCACTTTAGGAAGAGGAACTCCGGTAAAAGTAGTCAACTGAAAAGTAGCTGGTCCCACTTGTTCACTAATTCGGTAAGGACCGAACCACCGTAATTCAAATTTCCCAGCAGCACGATTTGACTTAGCATTATAAAACAACACAAGTTGGCCCACCGAAAAAATTGGAGTCTTGAGAAACTGATCATGGGTACAGGCTTGCCGCAACTGCACTTCTTGAAGAACCAGCAAACTTTCCCAGCGATGTTCATCCAAAGCTCTCAGGGTTTCCAACCGAAATGGCAAAGAATCTTCGGGTAACAATTTCTGAGTGATGGCCACACGTAAGCTGGGCACTACAATTTCCATTGGCGCAATTGCTTCCAACCCATAAGCAAGCTTGAAAGGAGTCAATCCGGTTGCAACTTTGTATGTAGTCCGATATGCCCATAAGATTGCAGGTAGTAACTGATCCCATCTTTCTGGTGATTCCACGAGCAATTTGCGAAGCATACTCAACAGCGTCTTGTTGGTACTTTCCGCTAAGCCATTAGCACGAGGATAGTACGATGAACTGAATTTATGCAGAATTTGAAAAGTGTGCATTAGTACTCACATTAAATTGTTAGCAAAGTGTGTTCCTTGATCTGTCACAAGTTCCATAGGTAATCCATAACGCGGGATATACGTCCTTCATCAGACATTTTGCCACCAAAACAGCTGTAGCGGACCGTAAGGCCCAAGCCTCTGCCCATCTGGTAGCGTAATCTGTGCAGGTCAGAATGTAGCGATTGTTGCTAAGGGTTGTCGGAGGTGTGATTGGTCCAATAAAATCAAGACCCCACTTCTGGAAAGGTTTTAAAGGTAATACAGGTTGCAAAGGAAAGAAATGGTGTTGTAATGGCTGGCCACATCGCTGACAAGTGTCACACTGCTGCACAAACTGAACTACATCTTTGTACATGGTAGGCCACCAAATACCACTTTGCAGAATTTTCCGGTGAGTAAGATCTACTGCAAAATGTCCACCGGAGGGTATTGAATGTGCCATAGCCATAACCGAGTGTACTTCATGGGGTGGAATACAACGAAGTAAGACACCAGTGTGATCTATGTAGTACAACTATCCTATAACCAACCGGAATCTGCGACTGTAAACTGCAATTTTCCGCCGCATAGCAGGGGGAGTGTGAGGGGGAAGACATCCGTCAGTAAGGAAGGTTAATAACTGATCATAGTAGGTAGGTGGCCCAGGAGGGTCTGCAGATTTGTCACGAGCCATTTCAGTAACGTAAAGTGTTGGTGTGGTGTCATCAACACCCACCGGAGCTTCACTGGAATCCAACCGAGAGAGAAAATTTGCTAATGCATGTGCGATGCCGGGTCGATGAATCACTTCATAATCGAACTCTTGTAGTAATAAAATCCAACGAGCCAAGCGACCTCCTAAATGTTGCTGCCGGACCAGATATACAAGTGCGGCATGATCCACGTGAAAGGTGAATTTTTGGCCTAGCAAATAATGTCTGAATTTCTTCACAGAGTACACCAATCCGAGACATTCTCTTTCGATCACTGAATAATTTTTTTCAGGCGAAGCTAGGCGACGACTAGCGTAATAGACATGTCGGAACCACTTATCAGTTTGCTGCATTAAAACACTTCCAATGGCTATATCCGATGCATCGACAAAGACATGGAACGGGCGTTCCCAATTCGGGGGTTGCAAAATAGGAGCCTGAATCAATAATCCTTTTAAACGATCAAAGGAAGCTTGGCATTCTGGAGTCCATTCGAACTGACGTGGAGTACTCGTCATTAGCCGATTAAGTGGGGTTGCCAAATGGGCTAACCACCATAAATGGCAACCATGCCACCGAATCTGTCCCAGGAATCGCATAACTTCTTTTGGTGTGGTGGGTACTAGTGCCTGCAACACGGCTGCAACTTTGTCTGGATCAACTTGTATGCCTTGCACAGAGATGATGTGGCCAAGGAGTTTGCCACAAGAAACCACAAACACAGATTTTATCGGATTCAAGCATAACCAGTATTCTCGGCATTTTTTGAAATAACACCGTAAATGATACAGGTGTGCCACAATCTTTCCGAATAAAGAAAAGTCGTCCAAGTACACTTGCATAAAAGTAGTCAGATAGGGTGAAAAAATTTCTTGCATACACCGTTGAAATGTGCTTGGAGCATTCCTTAAGGCAAACCACATGACTGTACAAGCATACACACCCCAATTCGTAATGAAAGTTGTTTTCGGTATGTCTTGTTCGGCCATTCTGACCTGTGTCGAGAAAGGGGAGAGGGAATGGATCAGGTACCGTAGCTGCATTCAATTTCCGATAATCCACACAGATTCCAAGCTGTTTATTTTTCTTTGGAACAATCACGATCGGAGAGATCCATTCAGCATGTTCGATTGGTACAATGAATCCCACCTTCAACAACCGATCAAGTTCTGCTTTGACCTGTGCTGCATAATTGGGGTTCATTCGGTAACTGGATTGTTTGATTGGCTTTGCCTCTGGTTTGAGCACGACCCGATGTTGATAGATCCGCGGGTCCAGACCTTTCATATCCCAATAGTCCCATGCAAAAACATTAGAAAACTCACGCAGGAGTCGGATCAAAACTTCTTGAAATGCCTCAGGCAACCCCGCCTTAATCTTAACAGGATGCGGGTTGCTTTCATCACCCAAGTTATAGGTTACTAATTGGTCTTCCAGGACATAGAATTGACGAGGTTTTCCCGGATCGTCAGCTGACTGTAAAAGTTGTTGTAGAGTAGCTTCATCCATAGCAACACTATCATCTATCCAATTGCATATCTACAGTACCTAAGGAAATCAGATCTTTATTGTTCTTCAGAAACGCTTCTTCTTCGTCATCAGATAAACCATCCAACATGTGGACCGGTTCTGCTACATATGATCTAGCATGAAGTTCGCAGGGCTGAATGGCATCCAATTTGACAACATATTTACGGTGATTGTCTTTAAAAGTCAGTTCATGCGCTGACCAATCCTGTATAACTTTGGCCTGTTTCAACCATGGCCGACCGAAAAGAAGATTGTAATCGAGGCTGGATTCTGGTAGTTCTAAGACTACAAAAGTCATTTTAAACACGGTACCCTGCAGAGTAATTGGGATATTCCTTACGAGTCCCACCGGATGAACTCGGAATTGATCTGCCATTCTGACAAAGAATTGAACGGGCTCGATTTGGGTCCACCCTAACTTCTTACGGAGAGCTGCAGTTGCTATGTTCACACCAGAACCACCATCAATTAGCACTTGCGTAATCTTGTGATTTTTATGCCAGATAGTGATTAAGGGGACAGAATGATCCATCGTAGAATCAATTTCCGGTTGTATTGTTGCGGTCGCCGGAGTACCAGGAGATCCGGGACTAACCTGTTGCTGAAACTGCTGCCTAACTCCGGGCACCAAGGCGAGTAGCTGCCCCAAGGGGAGTGTAATTGTAGCCTTAGAGAGAATATCCCATACCTGATATGTTTGAATTGTACTCTTCACCGATTTTGATGATGATTCTCCTATTACTGGAGTACAGTCTTGTTCATGTGCTCTCTCCTTTGGCAGGGGAACCTGTGTCATCGGAATTGGATCGGGGAACACGGTAGGCTCTCTGGTGGTCCATTGGCTAGCTTTGGTATACATTCGATGCTGTTCACGGATGCCAGGTTCAAACACCTCAGCTGCGGGTTGCAACTGCTTACCGGATCTTGTCTAGACCATTGCTGCTTTCGATTCCACTAGTGAGATATAGACCATGTTGGTCATCGGGTTTTGATGCTCTTTCTTTCTTTTATCATATTCGGCTGCATCCTTGCAGAATCTTCGGATATGGCCAAGCTCAGCACAAAAATGACATCGAGGTGGTGGCAGAGAAGTACCTTCTGGTGATGTACCTGTCTGCCATCGATTTGTATTGAAGTTAGTACTCCGTTGTCCCCGATAATTCACTACAAGGAATACGGGCGTATAGCGACGGTTAAGGCGACAGAATTTTGTCGCTATAAAATTGCAACTTGCGTCGTAATTAGCGTCGGGCACGGACCGTCGATTAGACGACACAAAAAACGACGGTATTTGCGACTTGGATTGCGACGCTCCCGTACAACGTCGCTTAAACGACGCTATTTAAAAGCGTCGCTTAAGCGATGCTTTTTTGCGTCGCATAAGCGACGCGGCAGCCGTTGCATAAGCGACGCTAAAAAATATCGCTTATACGACGACGAATAGCATCGCTTACACAACGATCTGTTGACTGACAAAAATTAAAACGTTGGAGGCTCTGCAATCGGCATTTTCACGCATCCGATCGAAGAGCTCTCCAACGTTCGCAATTGCGCTACGCTTATGAGCTGAAGCAAGTATATGCAGAATTGTTGTTTTGCCTAAGCTCTCTGTTATTGTCTCCCCTTGTCTTTGTTTCTCTCTTTCTACATCTTTCTCTCTTTGAATTCTCTCTCTCTCTAGATCTCTCTCTCTCTCTCTAGATCTCTCTCTCTCTCTCTCTCTCTCTCTCTCTCTCTCTCTCTCTCTCTCTCTCTCTCTCTCTCTCTCTCTCTCAGTATGGACAGCATTAGAGAGGCCACAGATCCTCATGATTGCCAGACTTATCCACAGCAAACCTTCAGTACCACATGATATCATTAGAGCAGAGCTCGCTGCACCACCGATGCTAGTTGAGGCACTATTCCAGACAGTATGCCTATTACACAGACTTCGGAGCATGGATACAGAGCGCATTGCTTATCGTGCTTTCAAGCCATCACGTGATATGGCATTAGCAGGTGACACCTCCTCATGGTATGCACAGACACGAGACTGGCTTGCCCACCATGGCTTTGACATAGACAGGCTACCACCACTACAGTACGACTCTCATGCACCCACCTACTCGCTCTCTCATCAAGAGAGGAATAGGATCATTCATCAGGAGATATGGCATACATACATACAGAGGACATGGGTGAGCCCTAGGGGTACATTGCCACCGAAAATGCTCTACTACCGCGAGCATTTTCTACATATATCGGGCACGGGCTTCATCAAGATTCCGAGATACATGCAGATCTACCTTCCCCACCACATACGAGTCCTCATTGGGCAGCTCCAGGTTTCATCACATCAGCTCGAGATTGAGAGGGGTCGGTCCAGGGGAGTTCCCCGTGAGGAGAGGTGGTGCCCAGTATGCCAGACAGAGGTAGAGAGTGAGGAGCATTTTGTTATCAGATGTCCAGCATACTTAGACCTACGAGCACAGTTCCAGATCGAGGAGTCATTCCAGCTGTGCATGACTATGGGAGACCAGAGACGCTTGGGACGCTTTCTCACAGCAGCATACGAGAGGCGAGAGCGGTCACTACAGCCCATACATCAGCCACGGGTGAGTACCCAGCAGACCATTACCCAGTTCTTTCAGCGAGTTGAGCTACATCAGAGAGGTCCATCTATAGGGCTCACGCTCCACCAGGCAGCAGCACAGAGAGCACGACGCCGACCATGCATGGGCGGATATCGTCGACCACGAGTATATCAGGAGGATATCTCACGCATCAGGATTGCCTACGACCACATGATGGAGCATAGGCATACCACCACCCCCTGGGTTGTCTTCCTTCAGGAGGAACTCAGACCACCACCGATGTACCACATACTACACCCACCTCCACCCATCACCAGTAGCTAGGGCGTTTTACTCACATTTTGGGATCCCCCATGTATTAGGTGGCCACTATCTGCAGAGTCAGAGCCACGTCTCCCCAGCCTTTTCCAGCCCTATATAGCTTTGTGTAGCGATATACTTTTTTATTTCACTTTATCTTCTACACAGGGTTACTACACTTGTACATGGTTTTTGTCTCATAGGCCAAGTTTGGCCTCCAGAAGACGTTAATATGACTTTCTTTCTTTCTTTCTTTCTCTCTCTTTTCTTTCTCTCTTTATTGCAGGTTATTCAAGAAGTTAACCAAGCAAAAACTATGGCTAACAATTGTAAGTACAATTTCTATTATTTGTAGATCATTTGAATTGTGTTATTTTCATTACATACCATACTCACACTTATTGATATGCACTCATACACTTATACATGATGAAGATGCACACACACATGCATATACCTACATATACACATATACATATACATGCACATACACACACATACACATAGAGTTATACATATACACACACATACACAAGAACATGCACATATTGATACATACATATACACTTATACATGCACATGCATATACATACATATACGCACACATACACATGCACATACATACATATACACACACATACATATACACTTAGGTACACACATATGAATGAATTATATAATTAAAGTATTAAAACACATATACACATGCACACACACATGCACATACCTACATATACACATATACATGCACATACACACACATATACATGCATATACATATACACACACATACACATGCACATGCACATACTCATACACACATATACACTTATACATGCTGTTGGAAGCAGCCAGAGGCACAGACGCCACGGAAGCATGTGAAGACGAAGCAGGGAGCCAGTCGGATCAATTTTTCAAACAAATATATTTCTTATTAATTCTCCAAACATTCAACAGTGATTATTATCACTAATTGTAACATATGTATCATAGAAAACCCCATTTTGTAATCTATAGCTCCATTTTGTGCAAGCCGAGGAGTCCTCGAGCTTGAGGAGCTTAGGTAGAATGCTCGTACCAATTTTCGTTATTTTTAGACATCGTTTACCCTTCCAAATAGCCTGTAGGACCTATTTTTTAACTAGGCCGGCCACTAGATGTGAAACCGGTCAAAACTAGTCTAGAAACTATAAAAAGAGCTAGAGAGCTCATTTTTGAGGTTGGTTCATTGTAGCTTGTATGAGATTAGAGTCATTTTGAGCTTGTAAGAGTATTCTTGAGTAATAGAGCTAATTTCCCACCTTCCATTGTGTCTTGCTTGTCTCTTCATTGTGTGTGTGTATGTGTGTGTGCATCTTTGTGCTTCTCACCTTCACTCTCACATCATCTCACGTTCACGATCTTCATATCACTCCTACCTCTCCCACGGATTGACAATTAAGGAGGTGAAGCTTCTTAACGTGGTACTTACCATTGTGCTAGAGCAACACCAAATTTGGCGCCGTTGCCGGGGATCGAGTCTAGGACGAATGTGTGATGGTAAGAGTATAGCAAGAAGTGGCGTTGGAAGGTAAAAATTTCACTTTTCGTTATTGTTTTTACTTAGTTTTTAGTGTTTTTCACCTTCCCCATACTCCATCTTCATCATCGCATCATCATCTCCATTTCCAAAAAAATCAGAAAATTCACCATATCCACCCATTCACCTCATTTCCCCTCATTTGTGCATGCGAGAGAGCGAGAGAGAGTTTTTGCGATTGTATGTGCTTGCTTTTTCTTGAGTTTTCTTGCAGGTACAGAGCTTCAGAGCATCAGGAGAGCTTCCAAAAGGTAAAAAATGTACTTTCTGTCAGAAATTTCCAAGTAGGGCGGACCATCGCGATGGTCTGCAACTTTCGGATTTTGAGGTAGGCGACCACACCACGAGGTAGGCGATCCCTGCGCATACACGGAACCATTTTTGCATTTTGAAAATTCGTTATTTGGTGGACCATCGCGATTGGCTCGGACCATCGCGATTGTGTCGCACCATTGCGATAGGCTCACGCCATCGCGACGGCTCGGCCGGACCATCGCGACGGTTCGCTTTTTCGGACCATCGCGACGGTTCACTTGAGCCATCGCGACGGTCCCAGACCATCGCGATTGTTCAGCTGACCCCGGACCATCGCGATTGGCTCACGCCATCGCCACGACAGTGCCACGTGTCACGATAGACCATCGCGATGGTTCATTTTTTGGACCATCGCGACAGCCCAAAACCGGACCATCGCGATTGGCTCAAGCCATCGCATCGCGGACCATCGCGACGGGTCACTTCGGACCATCGCGACTGTCCACCTTTGACCGTTGACCGCGCCATCGCGATTGTCCGCCTGATCACGCCATCGCGATGGTTCATTTTTTGGACCATCGCGACGGTCCATTCCCACGCCATCGCGATCGTTCACTTCGAGCCATCGCGACGGTTCGCCTTTTCGCGCCATCGCGATTGTCCAAATCTCGCGCCATCGCGACGGTTCGCTCGGACCATCGCGACGGTCCCAGACCATCGCGATTGCCCACCACCATCGCAAATTTTGGACTCCAATTTTTTACCAAATTTGAGGGTATTTTTGAAAAATTTTTGGACCATTAAACTCATAGGAGACCCCTTAGCTCATATTTGAAGGAAAATTTGATTGTCAGTTTTTACCCCCCAGGGCCTGAACGCGTATAACTTTTTCATCCGAAGTCCATTTTTTGAGCTTAATAGCTCGTTAGAAAGCTCGTGACGAGTACTACGTGACCTCAACTGTTTTTTTCATAAAGGATACATCTATTTTTGGATAAGCTATTTTGAGGTTCACCTAGTCTGGGACTAGGAAGTCAGGGGGCACACATTGAAAATTTGAGCTTAAAAGGTGTATATACTCAAGTGTTTGATCATCTTGTGAATTGGTCTAATATTGGAATTTTTCCAGGTCTAGCAAGGGCAATCCAAGGCAAGCAAGCAAGGCAGTGAAGACAGCAGAGCTTGGGAAGCACGGCTTCTTGGGCAACAGGGCATCAGAGCAACCGGAAAAGCCGACTAGAGGTTGGAAGATTACTCAACCCCCTCAGTCAATTCTTAGCTTAGGCTAAACGGTAGTTGTGGATTAACGACGATAGGAATGCCTCAAGTTCAAGATACCTAATTCTTTCAAGTTTAAGACTTAAAGTAAAGGTGTGTGTGACGAAAACCTAAAGAAAAGAACCTAAGTCTGACGGAACGAGAACTCAAAATCATAACGAAAGTCGAATTCCTGACGCATAAACTAAGACAAGAATCCAAAGAAAAGTAAAAAGAATCAAGGCAGTAATAACAAAGGACCATTGACGATCTAAGTGTGTAATCGAGCGTGCAAGGAAGGAAATTAATGAACCTTAGATCAGGGAGACATATAGGTAAGTCGGACAGAAGAAGCCTTAGATCATCAGAGGCTAGTGTAAGAACCACAGCTCGATCTTGGGCTCAGCAATTGAATAGTAGTTATCCCTACGAGTTGAGCTCAGAATCAAGTGAATCAGAAATGGCATTTAGCACAGACAGACCAGAAGGAGGGTCTCATGTAGCATACCTAGAAAAACCAGAAGGACCCTATAGAACGCAACTAGAGTTTCTCCGAACCAACCGATTAGGTGCTCGCATCTATGAGGATGGTTTGCAAAGGCAAGTGGTGCAACTGCACAACCCTGATCAACCCATTGGATTGGAAAGACCAGTGGTGAAATTTGAGAGAGACGCTTACATAGACAAAGAAGGAACCATGTACATTCTAAGTTCGCATCCAAACGATACTAATGAGTTTGGCACAATTCAATTAGAGACGGAAGCGAAATTTCAAGGAAAAGAACCGTTAGAAGAACCTAGGACACCGAGAGGGAAACCCGTATTAACAAGAGTACTCATCCCAGAGTGGATCCCTCAAGATAACAGGAGCACCGAGTTATTCGTAAATAAAGAGACAGACGAAGCCTTTTGGAGGTACAGAAAGGGAAACCCCAGTGAGGTAGGCATCATTACAATCTATGAATTCAAGGACCCAGATACACCTGGAAAGGTGGTATACCTGGATGAGACTTCAGAAAGAGTCTTTGTGGTGCCTGAGCGCGCTAAAAACACCTACACTTGGAGAGGTGAATTGGTATTCCCTCCATCTAGGACGAACATAAATACAAATCAACAAGGGGCAGGAACCCCCTCAGCCCATGGAAATCAAAGAGAAGGAAATCACGAGAGACCGGAAGTAAGCTTCAATCACCCCATAGGGAGAGATAGAACAACCACGGACACTCATAGAGCGGATAGACGAAGAGATCACGGAATACCAGGTGGTAGAGATGATTTTCCTCTACCCAGACCACGTGAACACGCAAGAGTATTGAGGCCCACGCAATTAGTGAAATCAATGAAGAATTACTTTGATGGGACAGGAGATCCCTATGACCATGTCGCAGAATTCAAGCAAGTATTAAGAGCAGAACAAGTCGAGGACATGTTCACGCAGTACAACGCATTTGGACTAACGTTAAAGAATACCGCTTTAACTTGGTTCCAACCACTGCAACAAAGGCAATTTAGAGACATCCATCACTTTTTAGAGTCATTCATCACTGAATTCTCTAAAAGTGGGGTTAGACATGACACGTCTTCGTTGATTCATAGCTTTAAACAGACCCCTCAGGAAACAGTTAGACTGGCAGGACGTAGATTCAGACAATATGTCGAACGATGTCCAATGCAAGAGCTACCCTCACAAGCCAAACAAGTATCACTGTTCCTAGATGGCTTGTTGAGCGCTAAACTACGCTCCTATGTGTACCTAAAAGAACCCAGAACGCTAGAGGAGTGTGTAAGAATATGTATAGACATCGAGGATAACCTAGGAGATGAATTAGAACTCTCAAAAGTCTATAAGGACCCAGATTGTTCTTCTCTAGCATCCACAAAATTGTCTAATTCGATAGAGGACCTAGCAGAAAAAGTGGCCCAAAAACTAGGAGTTTCTAGTAAACAGGTGCCCAAGCTGCCAACAACTGTGCGTTGTTACACTTGTGGTGGAAATCATTTGGCGAACATGTGTCCCAATGCACCTCAACCTCATATCAACCCTAGTGGCCAATATTGCACAATTGAGAGAAGACACACAAATCATACAGCTCAGGACTGCCCATACAATAAACAAACCGTGAGACAGAACTACCCGCAAACATACCAGCAGCCAGGTAGGTATCAAGGCCAATACAATGCTCAGCCTTATTACTATAGGCCTCCTCAGAACTACCCATACCAGGCTCAACAGAGACCTCAACCCGTCTTAGCTCAGCAGCCACCCCCACCAGCGAATGTCATCTCAGTCAAATACGCTGCTGCAGAAGAGAACCTAAGTAGGGCCTTAGTGCCTTCTTCACCTTTGATCACCGAAAGTGACCCGAACTCAAACAGTTTTGACTCTACGCATGTAACTAGTCCACCCGCTTATTACACGGAGTCACCAGAACATGTGGAGACATATCATTATGATAGTCCTCCAATGGAACCTAGTTGGGAGCCAGATTATACTAATGTGATGTACACAAACCCAAACCCACGGCCCCAATTGAGACAACAGAGACCACAGGGCCCTAGAGGACCATGCTTTAGGTGCCAAGGAGATCACTTCATTAAGGATTGTCCACATCCCCCAATAGCAAGGCAATCACAGTACTATAACATACAAGGCTTTTGTGCCGATTGTGGCAAAGAGCACATAATCAAAGATTGTCCTAAGAACCCAGTTAACACTACAAATGTGACACCGATCAACGTGATAGGTATTGTAAATAATGCAGATGGATCCAACCCTACATACGTGCCTATCCAAGCTATAACCAGAGCCCAGGTGCTCTTACAAAACCAACAGCTTAATCAAGAGAAAGTAGCCGGAACTAGTGAAGTTGCAAAATTTAGCAGTAAAAAGACGAAATCTTGGAAAGATTCTAGAGAAAGAATAAAGAGAAAATGGAGTAAAAAGATAAGTGAGTTGGAAGGAAGTTTAAGGGAATCTAGAGCCAAAATACAAGAATTGACTTCACAAGAATTAAATCAAGAAAACCCAGCTCAGAAATCAGGATCAGTTTTAGCGGAACCCATACCGGAAGATCTAGACATGATGTTTCGTGCGTATCAGGCTAGAATAAAAGAGGGACCTCAAGTCACGGAAATGAGTAAAAACTACCCTCGAGCGGATCTAGAAATTGAGAGAACTAAACTTTGCATGAAGATGGTAGAACTAGCCCAAGCGTTGTTCGAAGCCTCTAGATATCTTAATTGGAATAACATGGCAAAACCAGAACTACACTTTCAAGGATTAATGGAGAGGCTAGAACACTTGATAGAAAGCAAAGAGAAAAAGGATCAGTCTAGGAACCCTATTATCCCAGAGACACAGGAAAGGAATGCACCATCCCGGTCTCAAGTACCTAATACAGAAAGTCAAGACAACTTGTCTTCCATACATAGGTACTCACATGAATTTTTGAGGGAAATCCAAGAAGAGAAATGGAGAAAAGAACAAGGAACTCATCCTCCTATTCAAGAAATAGACGACTTGCAGGAACAATTTCCCCAAGACATCCCCTCTATATATGATGATGTAGAGGTGGAACAACTGAGTGAACCCACAGGATTTGAATCTAATTCTTTACAAGAATTACCTCAGTTCACAGGACCTTGGGAAGCTAAGTCTATTAGTATGAGAGCACCCACGATAATAGTGAGGAATGAAGAATCAGTGATCCCTAGGAACACGGAAGTGATCAAGAACACAAAAGTACAATGTAATCTCACTTTGGAGGAATTGTTAAAGGTAAAACCAGAATTGTGGAAGCATGTAGCAAATCAATTCCCGGAGCTAGCTACCACACCCTCTCAAATAGGATCACATAAGAAGGTACCAGAGATACCCGTAGAAAAGATTGGAGATGTAAGCGAAGGAGAGGAAGGTAACACATATCTTCCAATAACCCATCAGGGCTACACCACGAAAGCCATCTTAGATTCAGGAGCCGGAGTAGCCATCGCTACCACCGCTTTGTGGAAACGTTGGGGTAAGCCAGCCCTCAGACCCACCAGGATGAAGCTGCAAATGGCTGATGGACACATAGAAAAACCGTTAGGCTTACTAGAAGGCATATCTCTCACCACTTGTGGTGTAGAATTTGAGCATACTTTCGCCATTTGTGACTTCGCGAAAAATCATGCATATGAGATGATATTGGGACGACCATTCATGCGTCAGTTGCAAATCGTACAAGATTGGGGATCTAATTCTTTGTACTTGCAACATTTAGGAGTGACTACTAAAGTCAATCTTAAAGACTATTCACACAGAGATGTACCCCCAATACAATGGAATACCATCCATAAAACACCTGTAGAGACGGAATCCGTGCACTCATTAGAATCAGATCCTTCTTGGTTGCATGAGGATACCCATTTATGGATGTGCAAAGTAGCCAAACAAGAGGAAGAGCGGTTAGAAACAAGGACCTTAGGTGCGGAACAACATCCACGAACCCTTCAAGATCCAGCCTATGCACCTGTAGTGTTCCCAGACGAAGAGTTTGAACCCCATGGTTGGGCAGAAATACTAGCAACCATGGATGTAGCCATCAATGAAGAACAATGGACACCCCACTGTGACGAGGATGGCTATGACATTTCAGTTTTCACGATAGAGCCAATCACGGGCGATGCAATTTTAGAAGAGTGTGAACCAGACACTGATGCATTTGAGGACGCAAGCGATGTTGATTTAGAATCAATTATCATGGACCCACCCTTTGCATCAGAGGAAGAATATTTCTACGAAGTAGAGACTCACACTCAGAGACACGAGGAAAGTACGAATGAAGTAAGAATAGCCACGGAAGTGACTACTAAGAGTGAAGGCAAGAAAAGGAAGAAGAAAGAAACCATGTCAGAAAAAGAAGAATCTTTGTTTGAAGTACCCGAGAACTTCAAGAAATATGAAATTGAAGATAGAAGAATCATGGTACGAATGCCCAATAGAAAGGCGAATGATGGACAAGTATATGATAACCGAGAGAAAACCAAAAAAATAATAGTTGCCATAGAAGGAGAAGAAGAAAAATGCACCTCCATAGGGCACGATGTGACGACTGAAGAAGAAGAAGAACTAGTGGCCCTATTGCGCGAATATAGAGATGTTTTTGCTTGGAGTTACAAAGATTTGAAAGGAGTAGATCCAGATATATGTTCTCATAGAATCCCTATGACTCCAGATGCAAAACCGACCAAACAGAAACCTTATACGTACAATGATAATTACGCTGCTAAGATTAAAGAGGAGATAGATCGCTTGGTAGAAGCAGGATTCATTTACGAAATTGAGCACACCGAATGGGTATCCCCCATTGTGGTTGTGCCCAAGAAGAATGGAAAATTGCGTGTGTGTATTAACCTTAAAAAAGTTAATGCCGCCACGATTAGAGATAGCTATCCTCTTCCTATTACGGAACATCTATTGGAAAGAGTTGCGGGCAAGGAAGTTTATAGCTTTCTTGATGGATTCTCAGGCTGTAACCAAGTAGCCATTGCTCCAGAAGACCAACACAAGACGGCTTTTGCCACAGAATGGGGCATATTTGCATTTTGTGTGATGCCATTTGGCTTAACAAATGCACCCGCTACTTTCCAGCGACTCATGTGTCATGTTTTTAAGGAATTCTTACGCAAGAGCTTGGAAGTTTACGTCGATGACTTATGTGCTCATTCAAATGTAAGGCAGACACATATCCCAGAGTTAAGACAAATATTTGATAAATGTCGAGAATATCAGGTTTGTTTGAACCCAGAAAAATGCGTTTTCATGGTCAGACAAGGCAAAATTCTAGGACACATTGTGTCAAAAAATGGAATCTCTACGGACGAGGAAAAGGTGAAGGTAATTGCAGAATTACCTAGACCAACTAATGTGAAAGAGGTATAGGCATTTATGGGCCATTGCGGTTATTATAGGAGATTCATACACATGTATGCAATCATAGCCAAGCCTCTGTACTCTCTTTTGACCAATTTTGAGTGGACAGATGAATGTGAAAATTCATTCAATGAACTTAAACGACGTCTGTGCTCAGCACCTATATTGACTACCCCAGATTGGAGTAAGCCATTCCATGTACATGTGGATGCATCCAATTACGCCATAGGATGTGTGTTAGCACAACCCACGAATGAAGGTAACATCGATCTCCCCATAGCCTACGCTAGCAGACAACTGAACGCAGCAGAAAGAAATTACACCACGACGGAACGAGAAGGATTAGGGATGATCTACGCAGTAAAGAAATTTAGGCACTACTTGTTGGCCAACAAATTCAAGTTCTTTACAGATCATCAAGCCCTATTATACTTAGTCAATAAACCATGTAACACAAGACGATTGATACGTTGGTTTCTATTACTCATGGAGTATGATTTTGAAGTGGTAGTCAGGAAAGGAAAGACACATCTTAGAGCTGACCACCTCTCCAGATTAACCTCAGGAGAAGCTCCTCAAGGAGTAGCGGATGATCTACCAGATGCATACTTGTTTAACCTTGAGGTAGCACCAGAATGGGCTAAGCCTATAGTCCCTATTTTGACATACGGACCCAAGAATCCTAGGATAAAGATCAGAGAAGGAGAGATTACCAAGTCTCAGAGATACCAAATAATGGCAGGAAGCATATATAAACAGGATAATCAAAAGATTCTTGCTTGTTGTGTAGATGACTCGGAACATGCGAATTGGTTGCAATTAGCACACATAGGTGCATTAAAGCAACATCATTCAAAACATAGAACACTACAGACTCTGCAAAGACTAGGAGTATATTGGCCTACGATGGAAGCAGATGTCTACAAGTTGTGTAAGGAATGCCATGTTTGCTGTGAAAGACCACCAGTAGAACATGCTACACTATATCACGTGTCTCTCACACCAGACTGGAGTGAACCTTTAGTGACTTACTTGAGGACGAACACATTCCCTCAAGGCATGACTTTAGCTCGACAACGCAGTCTAGAGCAGGAAGCTCAAGACTACTCACTTATTGGCGATAATTTATACAAAAGAGGACGAGATGGATATCTAAGACAGTGCGTTCATGAAAGCGATTATCTGAGCATACTAGAGACTGCACACCAAGGTGTTGCAGGAGGTCATTTTGGACCCGATAGGATAATCAAGGCCATCCTCTTTGCAGGATTATGGTGGCCCACTCTTCACATGGATGCACATACCTATGTAAAGAGATGTGACGTGTGCCAAAGAACTCAGTTTCCTACTCGCAGAGATGAAATGCCATTGAAACCCATGATGGGCGGACGTGCATTTTCTAAGTGGGGTATAGACTTTGTAGGACCCATTAACCCCCCTGCAAAAGGTACACATGCGGAATACATTATTGTTGCCACAGATTATCTCACGAAATGGGTAGAGGCAAAAGCCACAAAAAAGAATGATGCTCACACGACTGCAAAATTCTTATTTGAAAATGTCTTTACAAGATATGGATTGCCTATAGAGTTAGTGAGTGATCGAGGCACTCACTTTCTAAACCAAGTCATTGAATATTTGTTACAGGATTTTATGGTGATTCACAAGAAATCTGCACCATATCATCCTCAGGCCAATGGTCAGGCTGAAAGCACTAACAAGATACTTTGTACCGTACTGACGAAACTCGTGAACAACAAACGTTCAGATTGGGACAAACAGCTACACCACGCTGTTTGGGCATATCGAGTGGCCTACAAGACCGTACTCAATGCAACTCCCTTTCAGATGGTTTTTGGTTAGAATGCTGTGCTTCCTTTGGACTTCTTGATACCGACACTTAAGGTTGCACAAGAACATCAGTGGACCGGCCATGAATTATCAGCAAGAATAATGGACTTGGAACGATTAGGAGAAACCAGGCTGAAAGCAGCAGCAGGAATATACGCAGCGAAGAAGTGACAGAAAGCATATTTTGATGCACATGTGAAAGATAAAGGCCTAAAAGAAGGAGATTTAGTTCTAGTGTATATGCTGAAACAGCACGCACGGAAGTTAGAAAAGCGAGGTTATGGACCTATGATCATTAACAGACTTTCGACAAGTGGAGCAGTACAGCTAGCCACCTTAGAAGGAGATATAATGCCTAATTACATTAGTGGCTGTAGAGTCAGGTTATATCAAGAACCTCTTACTGAGGATATGCTTAGACGACTCACATTGGCAAAGAAGCGTAAGGAGGAAGAAAATAGAATACGAGCTGAAGCTCAGGCAGAAGCCATAGAACGCATTAAGCGCATGAAGCTAAGAAGACAAGGACTAGGGAGAGAACATTATAACCATCTGGAAACACCACCCAGATATCCCATGGCCATGTGTCAAGTAAAGTCAACCACTCATCCTAGCATAGTGGATAGGAGACCATTCGTTAAAGTTAGGCTAGAGCACGGTAACCATAGCCAAGAACTCAGGGCTTTGATAGACTCAGGTGCTGCGACTAGTGCGATTAGATGGTCCCACTATAAGGATTCAGGAATAGAAATGCGGCCAATTGAGGCATACCTCATAGGCCTAGGAGGCATGGAAACCCCTTGCATGGGTGAGGTGGACCTTCCTATCCTCATTAAGGACTGGACGATGACAGCGAAGCTACTAGTGTGCCATGATGATGACCTGATAGAACCCCTAATCCTTGGCCAAGATTGGCTATACGATCACTCAGTGGACCTAAATCTTAGACAAGGCTCCGTACAGATTGGAACCTTAGAGCAGAAGCGAGTGGTACCGCTTGACTTCCCTAACGGCATTCCGCTTGACGGTTGTGACCCTAGACCCTATGAAACGCATGCGACGGAAGATAGGAAGATTTTTGGGCAGACCAGTCACGTTACGTCTACACCAACCCACTCGGGCTTGGCTATAGATAATTGTCAATCAGAAGGACGACCGATAATCTTCCCTGGGACTTCCTGCAAACTAGAAGAGACAGTTACCCAACCTCAAGGGCAGAAGGGCACAATCAGAGGTCAGGTGGGTTGCATCAGCGGCCAAATGAGCACGACACCCTGCGGTGCTCATCCTTCCAAACTTGTTGCGGACTGGCCTAGATTAAAGTTACAAAAGGCATCACTTCCTAATGGGCAGGTCACGCAAGTGTTGGATCTCCCTTCTTTTCCAAAGCAGAGTGTCCATCCGACCTCTCAACCTCAACAACAACAGAGTCAACCACGACGAAGGAACCCAGACCGACGGCAGTATGAGAGGAGACAACAAGGAAAGCAGTTCAGGCCACCCAAAGGAAGCGGCACCAGACAAATATGGGTGCCAAAAGGACAAAAAGCATCGAAGATCTCCAACCAAGCAGAAATCGACAAAAAAAGGGCAGTATAGAAACAGAATCGATATCCACCATCCCCTCGACCTTCTTCTACAGGTCCGAGCATCCGACAAATGTGGATCGCCAAGAAGTACCTTACCCATAGACCCACGCCCACGCAGATTTGGGTACCCAAACCATGTATCGTAGCTCAACCCATAAGCCATGTAATATATAACCCCCATAACTCATTTCATCCCTCGATACTACCACACCCGACACCACCCTTTGCCCCTCAGCAGAAACCCACCACCCACTCCAAGATCCTTAGGAAATGGATACCGAAACGTGTCCAACCGTCTCCCCCTAACCCCATGTCTGATAAAACTACCCCCCCGACTAACATACAACCTTGTACTAAATCACTAACCTTTAAACCTTGTATAAATTCACCCACCATCATCACACATCACTTGTAATCTCATCAAGAAATGTATGCATGATCTGAAACGTATAGGTGTCTACAGACCTGCACTAGGGCTGCAAAAAGCATTGCATGCATCACATCACGTCACTAGGCTACACGGGTTACGCATCAGTTATGGAAAGGGATTGCGGTCTCACTTTAATGGGATCATAATTAATTTCCATGCTAATGTGTTAATCTTTTGTAGCAGATCTTTCTCATTAGCGCATCAGTCACCATGCAAACCGACGAAGGAACATCAGGAGCAGGCCCCAGTGTAGCGGCCGTGCCACTCAACGTGCTACGAGCAGAGTCCCACCCGACTGCTCCACCGCCGGAATTTCAGGGCTTTCCAGGGCCCATGCCTATCGACAACCCACCCATGGGCTACACCGAAAAGATACACAGGAACTCTCATTGGTTTCAGGGCCTCGCAGGACCCCTTGCGGACGCGGACTTTATATTTGAATCCTCTCTGACATTTGATGACCGCACGTGGGGAAAATACCAGTTTTTCTCCAGAGAGTTCGAAGCCCTACAGAGCACCCAAGATTTAACTCACGTTTGGGCCAGAGCAGGCTTCACAGAGTACTTCAGTGATCCCCTGCCCAAACCGGATTTTTACAGGTGCTATTACTTAATCACTACTTTGCTGGCATCAGAGAATAAGGACATCCCAGGAACCTTCATATTGCCTACTTTAGTGGATGATCCACCTTATAAAAGATTCTACCTCTCCAAGGATTTAATCAGAGCAGCCATCAAGATTCATGGCACCCACACACCCACAGATCGGGAGAGATTAATTCCAGAACCGATGAAACGTGGGGATGTCAGGAAGTGGGAGGAGATTTCGGCAATCACACCTGAGCTGTCGAAGCCACTAAGGATATGCATGCAACATTTCGCATTTCCAGCTCAGGACAGATTTACTATGCCCCATAAACGAATTTGGTTCGGATTGTATTTGGCATGCACGGGACCTCAAACAGTTGATCTGGCAAGCTGGATCATAGACCAAATGTACCTGGCACAACACAGATGGGAGCGCAAGAAAGTACTTAATGGATGTTGTGCACTCACTAGAATTGTGTATATGTGCTTAGCTTATGACTTGCCCATCGAGCGTGCATTAACAGGAGAAGAACTGAAGGCGTTCAAAGGAATGACGAAGAAAGCCAGGAAGCCCAGTAGAACACGGGCAGGCAAGCGCATGAGAGGCACCATTCCTTGTCTTCAAGTGCCAGAGTCGCCATCACCACAACCCTCTCCAGAGCGACCACAGGCAGAAGCTGCTCCCACAGTACAACCTATTCGCATTAGGTTGTCCAGACCAGTGGTTACGGAGGGCACCACTAGTACCGCTGCACCTCAGGCAGCCGCCACCACAGAACCCACCACCACAACAGCAGAAGCTCCCACAACTATTGGTGCGGAGGCTTTTTCTTTTCCAATACCACATATGGAGGCAGACCCTATAAATACAACATTTGATTTTGAGATGCCTGATGCATTCTCAAACAAATTCCAGTATTCAGAAGCACAACTGTTCTCCCAGGAATATGAACGTCCCAGCTACCCTACCACACCACGAGATCTGCCACAGGGACAAGCTGTGTCGAGCTCTGAAGAAGAAAGAACCGAAACAGACGACGAGGAAGGCGACGATGAAGCCAGCCAGGCCTCACAAGAGGGACAGACAGAGGGTCAAGGCCAACAAACTGACGCACACGGCGACACCAGCACATACGAAGATGAGACTTTCGAAGCCGCAGCGTACACGCTGGCCATAAAGAAACTATATCGTACGATGGAAAAAGTCTGGGCACGGAAAAAGTTAACTGAAGAGGAGAGCCAGGCATTAATTGAACAGGAACTCATCTCCGGAGGATTCGAAGACGCATACATCAGAGGGTTCAGAGAGTTAGTCAAATCAATAGGCTCCCATGAAGCACTCAGGTTTTTACAAAGAAAGCAACTACCACAGTTTGACCCCCGCCGAGTGCGACTACTTTCAAAGCCCGGAGAGTATATTCGCGTACCAACAGGAGCTCAGTCTTCAGCACAAGTCAGGGAAGCACGCCTCGCCCCCGAAAGTTCATTGACCGCCGAACCCATCCTTGTAGATTCTCCACCACGTACCACTGTTGTACATACCACTACTATCTTCGAAATAACATCCACCCCTTCTACTCCTCTCTCACCTCATCTTTCACCAACCCATCCCGTATCCCCCGCACACCCACCTGCTTCCCCCACATCCACACCTGTACAAAGCAACATAGCCACAACCTTTTCCTTACCCATTCATACCACCATGCCCACACCCAACCCTCCGCATCCATATGTTAACCCCTTCACCCCTTCATCCTTCCCAGCGTTTCCCCCACCTCTAAGACCCCCATTCCCCTTCCTAACCCCACTAACCTTCTCACCAGTTTCACCTCCCCAACCTACCATAACCCCTATTTCCCCGTTTCACCAAGCTGCTCCAACCATTCCCCCTGTAAACTACACTACATTCGCAAATCCCGTATTCACACCTACACAACCACCCACAATCACACCACTTTTCACAGTCACAACACTAAACACGTCCAATGACATGGACATATCACCACCCACGGCACCACCACTCACTTCACTCCCGGCACAAACATTTTTTGACACATCACAATTTTCCACGGTCACCACTGCATCCACTGTCCCAACCCCATTTCCCATTCCCGCTGCATCTACTCCCACTGCATCCTCATTTAGCACTTCACTACTACTATCGCCCACCATAGACACCGCATTTCAACACATGTTCACATGCATGACACAAGTCCGCGATGAGTTTGCATCACTCGGCACCAACTATCAACAGCTGCAGAAAACGACGAATGAATTACAAACGCAGCTTAATTCGTTATCAATTGAGAACGCCTCACTGAATAGCCGATACCAAGATTTACGAGAGGCCTATCACAAATTAGAACTAGAAAGTGAGGAGAAAACAAAAGAGGCCACCGCGGATTTGGACAACCTACTTCGAGCCCAGACTGTCCGCAATGCTACGCTCACTAGAAATATGGGCTTACTAAGAAGACACTTAGCCGCAGCAAAAGAGGAGAACCAGAGACTCCAAGAGCAGAATAGAGAGAACTTGGAAGCGGCACTGGACCACCCAGAACAACCACTAAGTCCGAGCAAATTCAAAGCAATCCCATCCGAATCGATGAGGATGTTGCTAGATGATCATGTGCGATTGCTCGAGGACTATGATCGTATGAACGAAGAACATCAAAAGTTAAAGGAAGATCACAAGCTGCTACAGCTCAGAGAACCAGCAACACAACAAGTACAAGTAGCAGCAGAATTACCAGCGCCTGCGGACCCTGCCCCTGAAATTTTAGAGGAACTTAACGCACTCCGGGCCCAGGTAACAAATCTTGAATCGAGAATTGCAGTCTATGAAGCACCACCAAGGCCAGACTCCCCACCTGAGCTACTAGCTGAGGAAGAAACCGTCACTATCCCGGTGGAGGAGACATTTGAAGAGGCATACGAACCGATACCCATCCCAGGCGGACGTGTCACGGCCGAAGGCCAGATGACCTATGAATTACCTACCCCCGCGTGGATGAAGACAGTGGAAGAACTCGAAACGACACACTCGGCCAGAGTAGAGGCACAGCTACATGCCATGGCCATAATTGAAGAGAAAATTTTACAGTCACCATTCTTTGCTCAATTGGCCCCGCGATGATACATATCTGGGCATGAGCTCCAATATAAACCGTACTTCATGCTAATGGCCGAATACCAGTTAGCCATAGAGAAAGAAACAGGTATGAAGCCAACGCATGCCACTCAATTCGAGCCAGAGGACTTGCCACCAAGGGCGCAGAGAGGTGAAATCCTTCAACCAGACTAGCGCAGAGATTTATTGCAAAACTATCCCGAGATGATGAGCACATGGGTGAAAGCGCCGCTTCACTTAAAATTTAATCCATGTTGGGGACCAGTCCCACGACGCCGCTCTTGGACTGCCTTCGCCATTAAGGTACAGAACAATAAGCAGTGCCAAGACTGGCTGAACTATCCCTATTTCAGGCCACCAATCGAGTTACCCACAGTAGGCTACATGATGGCGACGATCCGCCACTGGCTCCCTAGGTTAAAGCATATGGATGATATTGCCGCGCACATGACTGTCAAAATCTTTGACATGATGCAGATGGTCTTTAAAGTCTTCCGACGCATCAAGGCTCCCCATGTAAACACCCCGGGCTTCGAGCATGGCAACTTTGATTTAGTCTATGATATGAGCACAACGCCATCGCTACGGGTGTGTTACGCCTGGCACTGCAGGATCAAATATCTACCGGCATGTTACAAGCAGACATTCGAAGAAATGTTCACCACCGGCTTTTGGGAGTACCATTCAGAGGTATTTATAAGCAGGCCCACACACTTATTGCAATTATTCGCCTGTGAACGAATGGTGTACTCCACACATTATCAACTCCCACCACCAGACGAGCCACAACCTATCGACTGGGAGAAACTCGAGGCTGATCTAGCCCGAGGCATTCGTATATCAGAGCACACCCTCGCTCAAGACCTCCTACAGAACTACATCCGGCAGACCTCACAACAAGGTTCTGTCAGGGACGACAGAAGCGAGAGGGAGGGGGGTGTTGGAAGCAGCCAGAGGCACAGACGCCACGGAAGCATGTGAAGACGAAGCAGGGAGCCAGTCGGATCAATTTTTCAAACAAATATATTTCTTATTAATTCTCCAAACATTCAACAGTGATTATTATCACTAATTGTAACATATGTATCATAGAAAACCCCATTTTGTAATCTATAGCTCCATTTTGTGCAAGCCGAGGAGTCCTCGAGCTTGAGGAGCTTAGGTAGAATGCTCGTACCAATTTTCGTTATTTTTAGACATCGTTTACCCTTCCAAATAGCCTGTAGGACCTATTTTTTAACTAGGCCGGCCACTAGATGTGAAACCGGTCAAAACTAGTCTAGAAACTATAAAAAGAGCTAGAGAGCTCATTTTTGAGGTTGGTTCATTGTAGCTTGTATGAGATTAGAGTCATTTTGAGCTTGTAAGAGTATTTTTGAGTAATAGAGCTAATTTCCCACCTTCCATTGTGTCTTGCTTGTCTCTTCATTGTGTGTGTGTATGTGTGTGTGCATCTTTGTGCTTCTCACCTTCACTCTCACATCATCTCACGTTCACGATCTTCATATCACTCCTACCTCTCCCACGGATTGACAATTAAGGAGGTGAAGCTTCTTAACGTGGTACTTACCATTGTGCTAGAGCAACACCAAATTTGGCGCCGTTGCCGGGGATCGAGTCTAGGACGAATGTGTGATGGTAAGAGTATAGCAAGAAGTGGCGTTGGAAGGTAAAAATTTCAGTTTTCGTTATTGTTTTTACTTAGTTTTTAGTGTTTTTCACCTTCCCCATACTCCATCTTCATCATCGCATCATCATCTCCATTTCCAAAAAAATCAGAAAATTCACCATATCCACCCATTCACCTCATTTCCCCTCATTTGTGCATGCGAGAGAGCGAGAGAGAGTTTTTGCGATTGTATGTGCTTGCTTTTTCTTGAGTTTTCTTGCAGGTACAGAGCTTCAGAGCATCAGGAGAGCTTCCAAAAGGTAAAAAATGTACTTTCTGTCAGAAATTTCCGAGTAGGGCGGACCATCGCGATGGTCTGCAACTTTCGGATTTTGAGGTAGGCGACCACACCACGAGGTAGGCGATCCCTGCGCATACACGGAACCATTTTTGCATTTTGAAAATTCGTTATTTGGTGGACCATCGCGATTGGCTCGGACCATCGCGATTGTGTCGCACCATCGCGATAGGCTCACGCCATCGCGACGGCTCGGCCGGACCATCGCGACGGTTCGCTTTTTCGGACCATCGCGACGGTTCACTTGAGCCATCGCGGCGGTCCCAGACCATCGCGATTGTTCAGCTGACCCCGGACCATCGCGATTGGCTCACGCCATCGCCACGACAGTGCCACGTGTCACGATAGACCATCGCGACGGTTCATTTTTTGGACCATCGCGACAGCCCAAAACCGGACCATCGCGATTGGCTCAAGCCATCGCATCGCGGACCATCGCGACGGGTCACTTCGGACCATCGCGACTGTCCACCTTTGACCGTTGACCGCGCCATCGCGATTGTCCGCCTGATCACGCCATCGCGACGGTTCATTTTTTGGACCATCGCGGCGGTCCATTCCCACGCCATCGCGATCGTTCACTTCGAGCCATCGCGACGGTTCGCCTTTTCGCGCCATCGCGATTGTCCAAATCTCGCGCCATCGCGACGGTTCGCTCGGACCATCGCGACGGTCCCAGACCATCGCGATTGCCCACCACCATCGCAAATTTTGGACTCCAATTTTTGACCAAATTTGAGGGTATTTTTGAAAAATTTTTGGACCATTAAACTCATAGGAGACCCCTTAGCTCATATTTGAAGGAAAATTTGATTGTCAGTTTTTACCCCCCAGGGCCTGAACGCGTATAACTTTTTCATCCGAAGTCCATTTTTTGAGCTTAATAGCTCGTTAGAAAGCTCGTGACGAGTACTACGTGACCTCAACTGTTTTTTTCATAAAGGATACATCTATTTTTGGATAAGCTATTTTGAGGTTCACCTAGTCTGGGACTAGGAAGTCAGGGGGCACACATTGAAAATTTGAGCTTAAAAGGTGTATATACTCAAGTGTTTGATCATCTTGTGAATTGGTCTAATATTGGAATTTTTCCAGGTCTAGCAAGGGCAATCCAAGGCAAGCAAGCAAGGCAGTGAAGACAGCAGAGCTTGGGAAGCACGGCTTCTTGGGCAACAGGGCATCAGAGCAACCGGAAAAGCCGACTAGAGGTTGGAAGATTACTCAACCCCCTCAGTCAATTCTTAGCTTAGGCTAAACGGTAGTTGTGGATTAACGACGATAGGAACGCCTCAAGTTCAAGATACCTAATTCTTTCAAGTTTAAGACTTAAAGTAAAGGTGTGTGTGACGAAAACCTAAAGAAAAGAACCTAAGTCTGAGGGAACAAGAACTCAAAATCATAACGAAAGTCGAATTCCTGACGCATAAACTAAGACAAGAATCCAAAGAAAAGTAAAAAGAATCAAGGCAGTAATAACAAAGGACCATTGACGATCTAAGTGTGTAATCGAGCGTGCAAGGAAGGAAATTAATGAACCTTAGATCAGGGAGACATATAGGTAAGTCGGACAGAAGACGCCAGAGGCACAGACGCCACGGAAGCATGTGAAGACGAAGCAGGGAGCCAGTCGGATCAATTTTTCAAACAAATATATTTCTTATTAATTCTCCAAACATTCAACAGTGATTATTATCACTAATTGTAACATATGTATCATAGAAAACCCCATTTTGTAATCTATAGCTCCATTTTGTGCAAGCCGAGGAGTCCTCGAGCTTGAGGAGCTTAGGTAGAATGCTCGTACCAATTTTCGTTATTTTTAGACATCGTTTACCCTTCCAAATAGCCTGTAGGACCTATTTTTTAACTAGGCCGGCCACTAGATGTGAAACCGGTCAAAACTAGTCTAGAAACTATAAAAAGAGCTAGAGAGCTCATTTTTGAGGTTGGTTCATTGTAGCTTGTATGAGATTAGAGTCATTTTGAGCTTGTAAGAGTATTCTTGAGTAATAGAGCTAATTTCCCACCTTCCATTGTGTCTTGCTTGTCTCTTCATTGTGTGTGTGTATGTGTGTGTGCATCTTTGTGCTTCTCACCTTCACTCTCACATCATCTCACGTTCACGATCTTCATATCACTCCTACCTCTCCCACGGATTGACAATTAAGGAGGTGAAGCTTCTTAACGTGGTACTTACCATTGTGCTAGAGCAACACATGCACATGCACATACATACATATACACACACATACACATGCACATACATACATATACACACACATACATATACACTTAGGTACACACAAATGAATGAATTATATAATTAAAGTATTAAAACACATATACACATGCACACACACATGCACATACCTACATATACACATATACATGCACATACACACACATACACATAGAATTATACATATACATGCATATACATATACACACACATACACATGCACACATGCACATGCACATACTCATACACACATATACACTTATACATGCACATGCACATACATACATATACACACACATACACATGCACATACATACATATACACACACATACATATACACTTAGGTACACACATATGAATGAATTATATAATTAAAGTATTAAAACACATGCTTAATATAAACAATAATAACAATCAATAGAACAAAACTCTTCATTACTTAATACCATACACACAATTCAAAACATAACTGAAATGAAAAATATATAGATAAAATATATATATATATATCAATGTAAATACATATAATCCAATATCATAATCAACTAAAATCCTAATCATGATCATGATCATCATCATCATCATCAGCAATATCATGATCATCCTGATCTTCCTCATCCTCATCAATCATGATCACCCTGTGACGATCGAGATCGTCCCTCCTGTGTTTGTCTCTCCACCTCATCCATATTTGTCTCCCCATAATACTCCTGTATTACATATAACAAACATAAATCAATAAAATAATTAAAACATTCATAACAACAAAATAATTATATAAAATTTAAAAATACTCACAAAGGCATCAGGATGATCTTGTATATACTCGCCCAAACACTGATATCCAAAATGTGTTGCATACTCGATCTCGTGTCATAGGATATCGGCCATAATCCTTTCGCTGCAATGAAACAAATAAAAAACATTACTTGCTTGCATTGTAACTAAAATAAAAAATATACTCACAATAACACATATACTTACAAACGTAGCTACAAAACCATTATGGCTCATTTGGCCTAAGTACGATGTGTGGCCCGACTCCACTCTCTTCTTTGCAGCAGCCTGTTTATTCAAGAAAAAAAATACATAAATTAAATGTAAAAAATTACTAAAATATATAAAAATTATAAATATAAACTATTAATTTGTGTACCTTCTGCTGAGGAAATGACTCCTGAAGACGTAGCTGTCTACGAAAAAACTGCCATGACTTAGGTGGTATGTTAGCTCGCCTCTTATTTTTTTCGACCATACAATATCTCCTGTTAATTTAATCTCAAACAGAAAAAAAAAAGTCAGAATACATACACATATATACACACACATACACATACCCACATACACATATACATGCAAACATATACGCATGCATATATGTATACATATACACATATACATACATATAACATAAACACACATATACATATCCACATATATACGTACACACACATGCATGCATATACACTCATTCATACAAAATACATGCATTTATCCCACAATAATATGTAGTTGTGTATATGTGAATATGTGTGTATGTGTAAATGTGTATATGTGAATATGTGTGTATGTGTAAATATGTATATGTGAATTTTTTATTTATGTAGATAATCAAATTATTAATATCAAATACCATTATTTGTAGATTCTGATCAATCAGATGGAACTCCACCACCGTCTCCTCATCGTGGAACGACTTTATACTGTAAGTATATGAAATATTTAATTTTAACTATATTTGATGGATACATAACTTATATTTTTTTTAATGTTTCTTATGATGTGCAGATTATGATCAATCAGAGGGTACTCCACCACCTCCTACCCATGCAACAACTTCACATGTGTCCTCCGATAGGAATTATGATGAATTTTACTATCAAGAGCATATTATATGTTGGTGTAACTCTTGTTATGGCACGTATCGAAGACCACGATTGGAATGTATTCAACATGAGGCAGAGTATGGTACTTTTGAGCGTGCACCATCACCTAGTCAACGTGATAATGCTTGGGTATGTATTTTCTATATATATTAATGTCATTATTTTATTTAAAAACCATGTATACAATCAAATTATTATTGATATACAGGAATACTTGCTCTATGATGATGATGATGATGATTTTTCTCATAATGTTAATATACCTCGTACACGTCATGGACTTGCTGTTCATCAATTACAAGCAGAGGTTTCTAGAAATCCTCTACCTCGTGGTTTAGAGAATGAAACGGCTGGAGATTATCCATTGTCAGCTCGTGATCGTTCTTTAGTACAAACATATGATAGAAGAAGATATGGAGGATGGAATAGAGGACCACTTCCTTTAGATGGAGAGGTTTTCAACTTTTGGGGTAATCGCAATATGTTGCTCCATCCACTATTACTAATGCTGGCCGTGGTCTCTTTATTGTAGAGGATTTGTATGTGCCTCCGAACTCTGAAGTCACTCTTATGTCATTTTGTGGTCCTATATATGGATGGGGAGATTGGCATCATCGCAATATGATTGCTCCATCCACTATTACTAATGCTGGCCGTGGTCTCTTTATTGTAGAGGATTTGTATGTGCCTCCGAACTCTGAAGTCACTCTTATGTCATTTTGTGGTCCTATATATGGATGGGGAGATTGGCATCGACTTTCACGTTATGTTCAAAGCATGAGTACTTATGGAATATGCTTGAACGCAGCATCCCTTCCTAGTAGAAGGATTTTACATGCAGAAAATGAAAGATTATATATTGATGGAAGACCTTACACACATGGAAATATAGCAGGTTTAATAAATAGTAATCGAGGGTTACATAATAGTTCAAGAACTAATTGCACATTTGAGGAGCGTGAAAATAGTCATGAATCACCATACATGAGTAGAGATGTATCAAGATACATAGTTGTCAATGCTATTACTACATTACATGCTGGTGATGAACTATTAGTGAATTATGGATGGCATAGACCTCCAAGAGCACCTTTTAGCTAGAGAGAATAAAAATTTTCTATCCATATTTAATAAGTTATATACTTAATTTTATATTTGAAGTTTAATTTTTATTCATTTATGGAATACTAATGAGTTTTATTTATATGTGTAGATTCCAATGTATGATGTTGATGATATTCGTCCACAACATTCACAATTACCAGTAAGACCTCATTTATCAGAAGCTTCCATGAGGAGGCTATGCAAAACTAATCCTGTGCAATATGCAAAGTTGAAAGATCTATATTCAAAAGATGATAAAGTACAAGATTTGTGTGACAATGATGAAGATGATGGCATGGCAGATTTTATTGAGGATTGGTATCAAAATGACAGTGAGAGCATGGATATTTCTAAAAATGAGAAATATCTTCGAGAGGAATGTCTAAAGCATGTCTATGAAGGAAGTCATTTGACACGACTAAATGCGAGCTTACTTATTCTCAACCTTCAAAATCGTTTTGGATGGAGTAATTATCTGTTTCGACACTATTAAGGTATAAATTTCAATTTTCTATCTATTTATATGTATATATGCATAAATATATATAAATATATAAATACATGCAGGTTTTTATTCTTACTTTAGATAAGGTAAGAACAAGAACTTGAATTGAATGGAAACTTTTTGTCCACGCATCTTTTAAAACTATTAATGCATCTTTCCAAATATTCGCAATGGTGACCTGGATGAGTCGCATGCACAGAGGTTACTCAAGAGACAGCAATCTGATTATAATGGAGTAGTCCACTTTGTATCCTAAAGTTCAGATGCTCATCATTGACATGCAAGAGGTTTACTGCATACCTGAGAAATCCTACTCTATCTTGAGTAACCTCTGTGCATGCGATTCATCCAGGTCACCATTGTATGAACATATGTGTGAATTGACAGGATACGATTGTTTGGATGGTGGGATACGATTTTTTGTTTTGGAGGATATGAATGATTTGTCGATTCACACATATGTTCAGTTTGAAAGTGTGAATCGACAAATCATTCAATGAAGGTACATACTTCATATCATCCAAAACAAACAATCGTATCCTACCATCCAAATTTTGCGTAAATATTTTGAAAGATGCATTAATAGTTTTAAAAGATGCGCGGACAAAAAGTATCTATTCAATTCAAGTTCTTGTTCTTACCTTATCTAAAGTAAGAATAAAAACCTGCATGTATATATGTATATATATTTATTTACCTTTTTTAATATATCTTTTTTTGATAAACTTACAGGTTATTATCTGAAAATTCTTCCTACCTCACATGATGAAATGAAGAAGATAATCAACAATCTTGGTATAGATTATCAATGTATACATGCATGTCCTAACGATTGTATTTTATATAGAGGTGAATATGCAGACTCTTTGACATGTCCCAAATGTCAATCTCCTCGATATAAGGGTGAAGAAGGTAAAATCCCAAAAAAGGTATTGAGACATTTTCCATTGGCTCCATGAATTAGACATATATTTCAAAGCCCCGAATTATCAAAGCTTTTGACTTGGGGACATGATCACAAAAGTACTGATGGAATAATCAGAATTCCTCATGATAGTGTTGCTTTTTAACATATTGATTCTACATGGCCTGAATTTGCACAAAATCCACAGAATCTAAAGTTAGGAGTTGCATTAGATGGGGTTAATCCATTCTCCATGAAATCCAGTAAATGGTCAACATGGCCAGTGGTAGTCATAAACTACAATCTTCCGCCATATCTTAACATTAAAAAGGAACATTTAATGCTTTCACTTTTAATCCCAGGCAAAAGACAAGTTAAAGATATGAATGTATATCTTGCTCCTCTCATTGACAATCTTCAAGAGTTATGGAGAGGTATTAATGTCATTGATGTATCGAAAAGCATCAATGAAAGACATATTACGATTCGTGGTATTGTGGCTTGGACTATTCACGATTTTCCTGGATATGGCGTTTGTTCAGGTATTGATGTAATTTTTTTATTCAATATGCATGTAAATAAATATGATTTAATCTAATTATATTTTTATCATTTTCCATGATGCAGGAATATCTACTAAGGGTTATAAAGCTTGTCCATATTGTGGTGATTGGTTGAGATCAATCTATAGTAAGAATCTCAACAAAAATATTTATCTTCGACATCGATAATTCTTGCCTGATGATCATCCATTAAGATCTAAAAGAGAAGCGATACATTTTAATGGAAAGCTTGAAACAGGCCGGTATCCAAAACCTATGATGCCTATGGATTGTTATAAAAAATGGACAGATGGACCTCTGATAGATCTAGAAGCAGAAATCTTCAGTGATGATTCAGATAATGATTATGTGAACAGAGGTAAAGAGAAATTGGCACTCGTAGAGAACATATCAATATGGTATTCTTTGGAGTATTGGAAAGAGTTAAAAGTATGTCATCTTCTTGATCCTATGCATATATTCAAAAATATTGGTTATTCACTATGGCAGCATCTTCTTGGACTAAAAGATACCACAACATCAAGGAATGATTTGAAAGATCAAAAATCCAAACCAAAGTTATGGCCAGTTTTTGATAGACATCGACAAGAAACGACTTATGCATCTGCTCCTTGGGTACTTACAACAAAAGAGATACAGACTATCAACAATAGAATTCAATTGATCAAGACTCCTACAGGATATGGAGCATCGTTTCAAAACATGTTTACTATGGATGATAAGAGCTTATCTGGGTTAAAGACCCATGACTGGCATAACTTTTTGAAACATATTTTACCTTTGGTTATCGATGGATGTACAACGAAAGGAGTACGAGATGTGATCTATCGTCTTGGATCACTTATAAGGTAATTATGATACTTTTATATTTAGTATGTATGAATATTGGATATCTTTTATTTTTTAATTAACTTCTTTACAATTGTTTTTATGATTTGTACAGGTGGATTACATCCAAAGAGATCGATAAAAATTCGATCCCACAAAAAAAAAGTGAATGCAAAGAGCTACTATGTTTGATGGAAAAAGAACTTCCTACTTCATCTTTTGATATTCGGGTTCATTTACTAGTACATCTTGTAGATGAGATAGAGATTGCTGGTATTGTCAACACTCAATGGATGTTTTGGGTCGAGCGATTTATGGGAATACTAAAAGGTTACGTGCGACAAAGAGCAAAACCAGAAGGATCCATGGCAAAGGGTTGGATGCTTGAAGAGTGCATGTATTACGTTAGTGAGTACCTTGAAAGAGTTCATGAAGAAGCTCCACGTGCATGGACCAACGAGTCTTCTTCAAAAATAACAGATGAGGTATTATCAGGTAAGGGGGTTCCATTCTTATTTACATTTCAAGAAAAAAATGATGTTTCTACTTTTGTAACATATAATAGCAAATGCATGCAAGCATTCCTAAGCGAGTACGAGGAACTTCAAAGTCTCCGAAGTAAAAGGCGAAAAAACAAAAGATCTAGATGTAATCTCGATAATAATGAGATTACAGATATACCTTCTTTCACGGATTGGCTATATAGTCGTTTGCAACGCGCCAACGCAAATAATGAAGAAATCTCATATGAGCAAAGAGAGTTAATGATAGGTTGTGAACAAAAGGTAATTTTATTAAAATATATATTTTATTTTTTTCATATATGTATGTTAGTTTCTATTTACTAATTGAATTTATTTTGCAGGCTCGAATGTTCACTAACATGTGGGCTTTTGGACAACATATTAGAATCAAAGCCATTGATTCTTTACGTAAAACAGAGGATTCTAGTATTGTTGCTTGTTTCAAGCAACTATCATGTGCTAACTCAAAAGACACGAACATTATAGATAGCGAACTTGGTTACATAGGAACTATTGTTGGTATCTACGAAATTTCATTTCGTACATTCAAACAGGTAGAAAAAAGTTTATATATATTTTTTAGAGTTAGTTATTTTTTTAAGCACCTAATAATGGGACGTTTTTGTTGTTATATATTTTGATAGGTCATTTTGAAGGTTGACTGGTATCGAGCGGAGTATAAAGGTAGTAATTCTACAATAAGAAAGGAATTATCTGGGTTTTGGGCAATTGATTCTTCCAAGGTAATGCGATCTACTAAAGAACCATATATTCTTCCTAGGCATATTGAACAAGCATTTTTTTATAAAAACCCAGATGCTCATCCTTGGTGGCAAGTCATTCATGTGCAACCTAGAGGTAGGTCATTGTTTGAACAGTTTATTGTTAGAGAGATTGAAGAAAGTCCTCTTGATGATTCAGCATCAAATACTGATACATCAACATCTGGAATAGAAATTAGACTCATTATACGTGATAATGATACTAATCTTTTTGATGAAGAGGATAATTCTCTACATGCTGATTCTACTGATGAGGAAGAGGAATTACCAGAAATAGATATTAATCCACCAATAGATGATGTGATTCATGAGAACATAGATTTAACAATAGAAGAAATAAATGAAATCAATAAGGATAATGAAGATGAGACTATATTGATGTCTTACCAAAATGATGGCAATAATGAAAACATATGAGCAGATTAGATAGTAACTTGAAGCTTTTGAATGGATATCAGATAATAGGTTTTTTTTATTAACTTGAATAATGATGAATCCTACTAGAGAGATGAAATCATGTTCTTCTAAGTTAGAACATGAAGCTCCGGGGTATGCTTAATTATTTTATATATAGCTTTATCTTCGAGGAGTAAATTTTTATCATGTATGTATGCATATGTGTGTGTATTCATGTGTATTATATGTATACATATGTTAGTATGCATATATATGTATTTCATGTATATGTATGTGTTTGCATGTGTGTGATATATGTATACATGTGTTAAATATGCATATGTGTATATATGCATATGCATTTATGTAAAATATTCATGTATTCATGTACGTAATATATGCAAGTGTTTATAATTGTGTACATGTATATATGTATATGTGTCTATGTGTAAATATGTACATGTAAATATGTATGCATGTGCATGTAGGCATGTACATGTATGTGTAAATATGTACATGTAAATATGTTAGTATGTATATATATATTTATGTGTGCATTTAGGCATGTATGTGTGATGCATAATATATCTACTCCATTTTATATTTATGTATCCTATCTACATGATGTGTATATATCTTTACATATATTATGATCCTCATTGATTCGAGTAGCTATATATAGAGTCATAAGATTGGGAGGAGAGACATCTCTCTAGTAGGACGTCGGAGGTGTACATATACTTCAAACATATGGCTAAAAGGTTGAATTAGAGTTTTTAAATTAGGGATTTCAAAACCCTAATATCGAGATTAGTGTTCTCTCTCTCTCTCATATACATACATACCGTGCATTGTCGCGACGATGATCCATAAGTGGCCGCATCTCTTTTAAACACCATTTAAGAGACCACCCTGTCCCAAACTCCGTCTCAAGTGAACTGAGCACCTACTTTTTATCCCTCTCATCATGCTCACTACAAAAATAAAAAACATAATATAAATAAAACATAAGATATATATTTCAATTTATATGTAAAACTTTTACTTACTTCCACGGTAAGTGGATAAAGCGCAGGTAAGAGTCGCATAGTGCGCGCATTCTCCTCTTGAACTCCAATCCATTTCCTATGTATACAATATTCCCCTCTGGCTCTATGTCGCACTCTAGTCCTAACGTGCCTATGCATGTCCTCATAGGCAACGTCTCTGCTTTGCTATCACGTGCTGGAGGTGGTATAGGTGTCCTGAAAATAGATAGATAGAAATAAATAAAAATATGTGTTATAATATCATTAAAAAAGTTTATGAAAAAAAACATACCTATGAGCAGATAGCTCTCTTCCTGCGTGTGGAGCCGCAGAAGAGCCCTCTTCTGATCGCGTAAGCATCTGGATCGTATAATCCAGCTCCTCATTAGACATCTCTGCGTAGTCCCGCATTATGGCCCCTAGAGTATCTGACGGAACTCTTGCTCTCATAAGACTTTTTATGAGAGTGAGTTTTGCCTTTCTCTCTCTACCGGGATCCATAATACCTAACATATAAAACAAAATGGTTAGAAATCAATATATATATGTGTATGTGTGTGTATGCATGTGTATGTGTGTGTATGCATCATTATGTGTGTAAGTGTCTATGTGTGTTTGTGTGTGTGTATATGTCTGTGTGTGTGTGTCTATGTGTATGTGTGTGTCTATGAGTGTGTATGTGTTTATGTGTATGTATGTATCTATGTGTGTGTATGTGTCTTTGTGTGTATGTGTATGCATGTATGTATGCATATATGTGTGTATGCATGTGTATGTGTGTGTATGCATCATTATGTGTGTATGTGTCTATGTGTGTATGTATGTATGTATATGTGTGTGTTGTCTATGTGTATGTGTGTGTGTCTATGAGTGTGTATGTGTTTATGTATATGTATGTATCTATGTGTGTGTATGTGTCTATGTGTGTATGTGTATGCATGTATGTATGCATATGTGTGTGTATGCATATGTATGTGTGTGTATGCATCATTATGTGTGTCTATGTATGCATGTGTATGTGTGTATGCATCATTATGTGTGTATGTGTGTGTATATGTGTTTGTATGTGTGTATGCATGTGTATGTGTGTGTATGCATCATTATGTGTGTAAGTGTCTATGTGTGTTTGTGTGTGTGTATATGTGTGTGTGTGTGTCTATGTGTATGTGTGTGTGTGTCTATGAGTGTGTATGTGTTTATGTGTATGTATGTATCTATGTGTGTGTATGTGTCTATGTGTGTATGTGTATGCATGTATGTATGCATATATGTGTCTATGCATGTGTATGTGTGTGTATGCATCATTATGTGTGTATGTGTGTATGTATATGTGTGTGTTGTCTATGTGTATGTGTGTGTGTATATGAGTGTGTATGTGTTTATGTATATCTATGTATCTATGTGTGTGTATGTGTCTATGTGTGTATGTGTATGCATGTATGTATGCATATGTGTGTGTATGCATATGTATGTGTGTATGCATCATTATGTGTGTCTATGTATGCATGTGTATGTGTGTATGCATCATTACGTGTGTATGTGTCTATGTGTGTATGTGTGTGTGTATATGTGTTTGTATGTGTGTATGCATGTGTATGTGTGTGTATGTATCTATGTGTGTGTATGTGTCTATGTGTATGCATGTATGTATGCATATGTGTGTATGCATGTGTATGTGTGTGTATGCATCATTATGTGTGTATATGTCTATGTGTGTATGTGTGTAGGTATATGTGTGTGTTGTCTATGTGTATGTGTGTGTGTCTATGAGTGTGTATGTGTTTATGTATATGTATGTATCTATGTGTGTGTATGTATCTATGTGTGTATGTGTATGCATGTATGTATGCATGTATGTATGCATATGTGTGTGTATGCATATGTATGTGTGTGTATGCATCATTATGTGTGTCTATGTATGCATGTGTATGTGTGTATGCATCATTACGTGTGCATGTGTCTATGTGTGTATGTGTGTGTATATGTGTGTGTGTATGTGTATGTGTGTGTGTTTATGAGTGTGTATGTGTTTATGTGTATGTATGTATCTGTGTGTGTATGTGTCTATGTGTGTATGTGTATGCATGTATGTATGCATATGTATGTGTGTGTATGCAGCATTATGTGTGTCTATGTATGCATGTGTATGTGTGTATGCATCATTACGTGTATGTGTCTATGTGTGTATGTGTGTGTGTATGTGTGTGTGTCCATGTGTATGTGTGTGTGTCTATGAGTGTGTATGTATTTATGTGTATGTATGTATCTATGTGTGTGTATGTGTATGCATGTATGTATGCATATGTGTGTGTATGCATATGTATGTGTGTGTATGCATCATTATGTGTGTATGTGTCTATGTGTGTATGTGTGTGTGTATACATTATGACAGTGTATGTAAGCATGTGCATTATGTATGCATATAAGTATGTATGTATGCATATGCATATGCATTATGTATGCATATGCATTATGTATGCATATGCATTATGTATGCATATGCATTATGCATGCATATGTGTGTGTGTATGCATATGCATGTAAGTATGTATGTATGCATATGTGTGTGTGTATGCATATGCATGTAAGTATGTATGTATGCATATGCATATGCAATATGTATGCATGTATGTGTATGTGTGTGTATGCATATATGTGTGTGAATGTGTGTGTACATGTGTCTGTATGTGTGTATGCATGTGTATGTGTGTGTATGCATCATTATGTGTGTATGTGTGTGTGTCTATGTGTATGTGTGTGTATCTATGAGTATGTATGTGTTCATGTGTGTGTATGTGTCTATGTGTGTATGTATCTGTGTGTGTGTATGTATCTATGCATGTGCATTATGTATGCATGTAAGTATGTATGTACATTGTATGCATATGCATATGCATTATGTATGCAAATGTATGCATGTATGTGTTTATGTGTGTATGTCTCTCTATGTGTGTGTATGCATATATGTGTGTGTATGTGTGTATGTGTGTATGTGTGTGTATATGTGTCTGTATGTGTGTATGCATGTGTATGTGTGTGTGTCTATGTGTGCATGTGTGTGTATATACTATATGTGTGTGTGTGTCTATGTGTATGTGTGTGTACCTATGAGTGTGTATGTGTTTATGTGTGTATGTGTCTATGTGTGTGTATGTGTTTATGTGTGTATGTGTATGCATGTATGCATGTATGTGTATGTGTGTGTATGTCTCTCTATGTGTGTGTATGCATATATGTGTGTGTGTATATGTGTGTATGCATGTGTATGTGTGTGGATGCATCATTATGTGTGTATGTGTCTGTGTGTGTATATGTGTGTGTATGTGTGTGCACGTCTATGTGTGTGTATGTGTGTGCGCATCTATGTGTATGTGTGTGTGTCTATGAGTGTGTATGTTTGGATGTGTGTGTGTATGAATGTGTGTCTATGAGTGTGTATGTTTGGATGTGTAAGTGTATATGTGTGTCTATGTGTGTATGCATGTGTATGTGTGTGAATGCATCATTATGTGTGTGCATGTATATGTGTGTGCATGTGTATATGTGTGTGCATGTGTATGCATTATGTGTGCATGTGTGTATGTGTATGCATTATGCATTGTGTATGTGTGTATATGTGTGTGTATTTGTGTGTATGTGTGTGTGTGTCTATGCGTATGTGTGTGTGTGTGTGTGTCTATGCGTGTATATGTGTGTGTACATATGTATGTGTGTGTAAGTGTGTGTGTGTGCGCATACCTGCCAATGGTCTCGCTCTCTCTCTCTCTCTCCCTCTCGCGTGCGCTCTTTCTCTCTCTCTCTCTTGGTCTCTCTGTTCTTGCTCACGTCCAAGTCCCGGCACAAATGTGCCGGGAGAAATCAAAATTGTTTTTTTACATTCCAGAGCGTCGCATATGCGACGCTCTGCAGTTTGCCAACGTCGTTAAATTCGTCGCTAATCAGCGACAGTGATAGCGATGCTTTTTAAGTAGCATCGCTTATGCGACGAGGGTCAGGCAAAAAAAAAAATCTGAAATTCCTACCATCGCTTATGCGACGACTTCGTCGCATAAGCGACGGTTCCCGTTTTTTTCCCGATTTGGGGGCGTCGCTACGCCCCCTTTTTCTTGTAGTGATTCCTGTATCCTTGCGACTGATTGTTTCGCATCTGCGGTGGCACGTAGTGAGTTGCTGGCTGTCCTGGTTCCTGTATAATGGCATTTACAGCTGCTCGTCCTTGCACTTTGGCATTATACACACAATTTTTTATGGAGTGTCCAGTGATATTGCAGATGGCGCAATACATCTGATTAAGGGCACAGATAGTGCTGGTATGCCCTGGATTTTTGCACTTAGTGCAATACATCTGTTTAGCCTGATCATCCATACCATGCTTACTGGCTTTCAGCCATTCCAAGTCTTCAGTGAATCCTCCAACCTTATGCTCGAGTTGCAGGGCCATCGCGATAACAGCATCTAGTGTCATAGCTCCCACACAGCGGATGATCATAATTTGTCTTAGCTGTGGGGTCAAACCATTAATAAACCACTGGGTTATAACATCATCCGGTAAATTAGCATGTGCCGGAGGCAATTGTCTTAAATGAGTTCTAAATAATGTGGAATATTCCTGAACAGTCTAGTGCGGCTTCTATCTATTGTTCTGAAAGTAATCGAAGATTTCGACAGGATTTTTCTTCAACCGGAACCTCTATAAAAACGCATCCCTTACTGCCTCATAGGTGACGAAATGATTGAAATCATACTCTATTAACCATCGAGCTGCTTCATTGACTAATGTTGACTGGAATACGATGGCCTTGTATGCCAGATCGGGTGGATGGTTTAGCACTGCATAACTTATTTCAAAGGTGCATACATGGGCATCAGGATCGTCACCTGGAAATCCACCGAACTTTGTGTAAGTTACCCCTGTTGGAACCGGTCGAAGTGGAAGGGGTTGTTGTTGTTGCTGTTGTTGTTGTTGCTGCTGCTGTTGCTGTTGCTATTGACCACTCATAGTGCTAGCCGTGGTACCGTTGCTATCTCTTGAGTTCTGAGGTGGCGTTTCTTGACCTTCAGAGTCTGTATGGTCAGACTATTCACCTTCCGGCTTGAAAATAGCATTCAGTCTCTTACGGATCTCCAAAATCGAAGAACCTATCCTCAGCTTGGATATCCCAGGTAGGCAAATTTGCCCCGAACAGTGGAGTCCGAAATGAAGATTCACCAGGAAGTATCACACTGTCACCGAAAAACTGTAAATTCTCTGCAACTGGGATCGAAGTGTCACCGGAATTTGTCGAACTTTCCCCAAAACAGGGTATTCTCTCACCGACAATGATCTCTCTGGGTAACACAACTTTATCCTTGGAAAGGGTCAAATCCTGACCAGACGGTGTCGGGTCAACTACGCACTACATCCCTGTACACTCCAAAGTTACTGTACCTTCTGCAGACTGTTCCGAAATTACACCGGAATCTATCGGAATTGAAGCACGGTCACCGAAATGGTACCAGAATCATTGCTAACTGGCTCCGCTCCTTCGACGACTGGACTCAACTGGTCTATACTTCTGCCTCCTGGGGGTGTCCCTAACAAATTTGGTACCGCCCAAGGTTGCTAGTCTCTTCTGTACTTCGGATACGACTCGCCGGACCGAGTAACCGGCATATATCACCTTTGCACCAATTGCCTACTACTCCACCTTACTGTTGATTCACGATCTATGGCCACCTTCCCACAGACGGAGCCAGTGTTAAAATGTGCAGTTACACTACATGCATTTTAAGTTCTTTCGGGTTCTTGGGAGTGGTAGGGGTCTGATAAATCAGAGGCCCTGTAACTTGATTTTCCCAGTTAGTTTATCCAAGTCGCAGTACGTTAATGTTCCAAACTCTGTTTCATACGAATTACTGTCAAGACTCTGGTTAGTCCTCTCACAGATTTACTGTTCATACTCCGATTAATACTTTTCACCGTAGATAACGCAGGATTTATGCCTTTCCGTTACGCAGACTTATTATCCACACTTAATCTTACTGTATCAATCACACATTGAATGTAATTACACAACGATAAGAACAACAATACTCAGAGTTCAAGAATACTGCACTACAGCGACTTCGCAGACCGCAATTGCCCAGACAGACAGTCTGGCGATACTGCTCGTCCTTGCCGAAGCATCACCGCAATGTCTTTTCATTAGTTAATAAACAGATACATCACTTCGCAATCGACCTTTGGGTTCGTGCGGTATATGAAAAATAGGGAATTACAATATGCCAATCCGGCGGCTTACAACTAGAATGGTTGTTATAGAGGACTCTAAACCTAAAACAGAGTCTACTAACCTTGTGCAGAATGAAGAATGGGTGTTTACTACTATTTACAGCTATCAACCATCTTCTCATGAACAATGTATGTTTGTAGTGGACTCGGATGTTTGGTACTTTGATAGTGAGGCAACCAAACATATTACCTCGCAGCGCAGTTTCTTCAGTTCACTTGAGCCTACCCCTACAAGGAATATTGTCACATGCACCAACAAATCCTCCTATCCTATCATGGGAGTTGGTAAGATCATTCTAACTACTGTTCATGGTAGTTCTTTCACATTGTCTGATGTGTTGTTTGTGCCAAGGATCAAGAAAAAATTGTTTCTAGTTTCAACATTAGTCAAGATCGGCTTGGTTGTCAGATTTGTTGATGATAGATGTACAATTCATGATCTATCAAATGGAGATGTTATTATTGCTTTTGGCATTTTATGTCATGGGTTGTATAAGCTCGTAGACTATGAAAAATCTCTCAATGATTTTGCATGTGCATTTCAAGATTATCAGGCTATCTTAGATGCAAAGCTTTGGCATGCATGCTTTGGTCATCTAAATTTTGCTAGTTTGTTATGCCTGTAGAAATATGAAACTGGTCTTCATGTGATTTGCCTCCAGGCAAAAAGGCCATTGGCAGTAAATGGGTATACAAGTTGAAGCATAAGCATGATAGAACAGTTGACATGTATAAGGCTAGGCTTGTTGCAAAAGGTTATGCTCAAGAGAGAGACATTGATTTTGATGAGACCTTTGCACCCACATGCCGAATTACCACCATTCATAGCATTTGTGCACTTGCAACTCATCATGGTTGGAATGTACATCTGTTGGACATTAAAATTGCATTTCTAAATGGTGACTTACATGAAGAAGTGTATGTATTTCAGCCTTGTGGTTTTGTACAAAATGAGCATGAAAACAAAGTGTGCAAGTTGAAAAAGGTGTTATATGGTTTGAAGCAAGCACCACCTGCTTGGTATGAAAAGATACATGCCTACTTGATTGCACATGGTTTTGAGAAAAGTCTGATTGAGAGAATTTATATGTTAAGCATGCAAATGATGTGCTTTTGAACATTGTTGTTTATGTTGATGACATGCTCCTCACTAGTCCTAATGAGAAGCATATTGCTGATTTTAACATTGATTTGCATGCCTCTTTTGAGATGTCAGATTTGGGGTGTTTCAATTATTATTCACGCATTTACTTTAGGCAAGTTGATGGGGGAGTAGCTTTATTTCCAAAAAAAAAATATTGACACATTATTGTGGCATTTTTACCTTAAAGAAAACAAAACTATTGCCACTCCTATGGAAACAGGTTTATGGTTGACTCTTCATGATGTTGGAGGTGCCTTTAATATTGTTCTATACCAAGAGGTTGTTGGATGCTTGATTTACTTATGCATAACTCGACTTGATATTCAATTTGTTGTCTCTAAGATGAGCAGGTTTATGCATTGCCCAAGTGTCAAACATTGGCAGGCAGTTAAGCATATCTTTTGCTACTTAAGTGGTACCCGACTACTTGGATTGTTTTTATCCCAACAAGGGATCACTACCACCAGATTTACATGCTTTTTCTAACTCTAACTAGGCTGGTTGCTATGACACTCGTGTGTCCACTAGTGGTTTTTTTTTTCATTCTTGGTAGCTCATGCACATCTTACTTGAGCAAGAACCAACCTATTGTGGCTACTTCTAGTTGTGAGGCTGAGTATATAACAACTTTCACAATGATTGTTGAGTGTGTGTAGCTCAAACACCTTTTGGCTGATTTGGGGGTTGGTCAATCTTCTGCCACCACCATCTTCACTGATAGTCAGAGCACATCGGTAGTTGTGAGGAACCCTATGTTCCATGCTCGCACAAAGCACATTGAGGTGCATTATCATTATGTTAGGGAGAGGTTCTCTACTGGGAAGATCAATTTGGCATACGTTCCCACGCAAGATAACATTTCAATTCTTTTCACAAAGGCTCTTCCTCGAGAGAAGTTTGAAGCTTTTCGCAAAGCTTTGGTCTTACTTCCTTTTGCGGATTGATATCTTTCCACATAGCTTGGCACTTCCTTATACATGAGTGCTAGCTCCTTGTTCACCACATCACTCTCAAGGGGGATTTGTTGATATATTTTGGTAGTGATGTGTGTGAACACACTTAGGACCACCATGACACCTTTTTCCCTTCTTTGGGAGGTTTTTTCCACCCCAACTTGTATATATGTCTATAACCATAATGAGTCACTTATCTTTGCACATTCACTTGCTCATACATTCAGTATTATGTGTTGTGCTCCAAGCTTCTATTTCTTCCTTGTGCTGTTTGTGCGCTTCTACAGACCTCAAACTCCAACAAGAAGGCCATTAATTTTTATGAGAATTTTGTTCCTATGTGTGATATGATAACTTTCATAGCATTTGTACACTTATAGCTCACAATCGTTGGAATATATAATGATTGGGTAGTAAATAAGAATTTTTTAATGTGGATTAAGACATTTTTGTATTTGAGCCCCATGGATTTGTGAAAATCACCTCTTGTCCATAGTGATGTTCTTTATGGTAGTTACTTGTACTTTGTTACTTTTGTAAATGACTTTTAAATCATGGATGGTCTATCCACTCAAGTCAAAGTTCATTTTTTTTTGTGTCCGAATAGTTTCTAGTTTTAGCTAAAAATATATCATGTGAAATGGGCATTCTCTATTTTGATCGAGAGAGTATATATATTTTAATTTAATGCATTTCTTATTGAGTGTGGGTTAAAAAAACAATGTACAATTCCATATACACCATGTAAAAATGGTATTTTTGAGAGAAGTATTAATTCTCTAATGGAAATGGCAAGATGTACAGTTTAAATTCAAGCATTGAGTCATAGCTTCTAGCGTGAGTCTTTGATGTGCAATACATAAATACTTAAGAGGCACCCCGCTAAAGCATTACAATCTATCACCTCTTATATGGCTTCAAATTTCTACAAGCCATCCATTCTTCATCAGCATGTTAAGATCCAAGAACATGGATAGTAAAGCTATGAAACACTCACCCTAACCTCTTAATAAATTTGTAAATTTTTCACACTTAAGAAATTGAGTTCGCATATATTGTGGTTGGATTTTAAATTTGTTTGTAAAAAAGCATCAGCCAATGAGACTTTGTTGCGCCCAGAAAAGTCATATTGTTCAAAGTCAACCATAGTCAAAGTCAACCATAGTCAAAGTCAAAGAGGTCAGACTCAATGTGTTCTAGGTCAAAGTCAACATGGGTGAAGTCAAAGTGTTCAAAGTTCGAGGTCAAGGTGCACAGGTAGTGCACAATTAATTATTCATAAAGGGTATAATTGCAGAAAGTTGGTTGTAGGTTGCAGAGGTATTTCTCTAATTTCCTAAGGTTCGAACACGGTTTTAAAGTGTTTTGGAAGGTTCAGGTGAACCCTCTCTTAGGTGCACATTTGAGAAATTAAAAGGCAAAATGTGAAGGTATGTGAAGCGGCAACGTACGCAGAAGTGAAAGTATGGCCCCCCAATTTAAAATTTTGTTTTAGTCTAAAGTCACTACATGACAAAACAAGGATTTGTTGGCTGCCCACTTTTGGAGACAATCTTAGGACATCAGAGTGAGCACCAAGATACTCTAGCAGTTAGGAGCGTACGTGAATCGACACTCAAATCAAGGCAAAGCATTATTCTTGGAGGACTAAGCAAGGTGAGCATAGTCTAAGCTAAGCAAGAGAGAAGTGCAAGAGACACACAATGTGCGACGCAGAGAAGTGAAGTGCAAGGTGTGCATGAAGAGGACTTAGAAGTGTGCAGATAAGTGCTAAGCTATACAACCAAAGATCCCAAGGTCCCATTGAAGTTGTGCACGTGTCGACTGAAGGTGTCCATCCCTCCCCCTATTGGAAGTTTGAGTGCAAGGTGTGCACAAGTGCAAGCTTGGAGAAGGTGGAGGTCTGGTGCAAAGAAGGCCGACAGCAACAAGACCCTTGGGTATTTTGTATTTTTGTGATTGTGCACTCTATGGGATTTTGCGCAGAAAGCATTGGATTGTATTGTGCATCACCATTGTCTTTGTCTTCTTATAATCAATCGACAGAGGTTTCTAGTGTTGTATCTTTCTTCTTATCTTTCCCTTTTCTCCTACAAACACTCAAATCCCTTTTTGCACAAGAATCCCCCAACAGACTTCTTGACTAGGGATGTAGCAATTTTCTCTTTCTTGACATTATATTGTCTTTATGTTTGAGCAATGTAGTTCATGCTTCATGTAAACTATCTCTTTAGATGGTTTTGAGTAGAGAAAAATTTTGTCTATTAGATAATAGATTTTCAATTAATTGATCACTCATTTTTAGTACCATTTGAACTTTGGCGGCCTTGACATGAACTTCATCTCATAATTACTAATCTCCAGAGTTCACTTTCTTCTTATTCTAGATCGAATCAATTAGCATTTCTTGTATTTTCTTTATTTTCTGTTTTGAATCCTTGATATTTCTTTAGTTTGCAACATGTTTATCTCACTATTTGAGATCATTTGTTATGCATTATACCCATGTCAACCAAGATTGTGATGAGCTAGACGAGGTGGACACATGGGAATATAGATAGGCACATTGGGAAATTTTCAAATGCCAATATTTGTAGAAGGCGTGTTGTGCATGGACATCAAACTAGAGGTGAATAACTAGAGTGGGACAAAAAGAGGTGAGAAAAAAACTTCAATATTATGGGTATGGGTGAAGGGTAATGGATTTGAGTAAGGAAGTGTTCATGATGCTATGAATGAATTGAGATGATAGAGGATCAAGTGATGTGGGGATGGATGAAGATTTTCATAATGAGTAAGATTGTCATAGTGATTTCAGATGAATTGGGGAATAATTTGTGCTACTTGAATGGATTAGAGTTTACAAAATAAAAAAAAATTGAGGTACACTATTGTAGCCCAAAGACCCTTCCAAAGATGAATCAAGTTATAATATGGCCTTCTAATGAAAAGAATCTTGAAGGCATTAACATAAAATGATGGAAAGCTCAATTATCTTTGCATTAATGGTTGGCCCAAAAGGTTCATCTCATTTTACCCAATGATTTTTGTGCATCTTCTCTTTTCTTTCTCAAATTATGCATATGTTATTAGTGTTGACCCAAATATATTCATGGTTGATAGGTCCCAAGGGAGTCTATGACTTGAGAAACCCTATTGTATGTGACTTTTGCAATTTAATATTGTGTAACTTTTGCAATTTTATACCCTCAACTTTTTCCTTAGACCTCACATTTTCCATAATTTTTCTCCTCACCAATTTTTGGAGACAATCTTGGGACCTCAACTTTTTCCTTAGACCTCACATTTTTCCATAATTTGTTCTTTTTCTTTTTGTCATGGGGAAAGGGCTCACCACTACATTCTTCACATGCAACAAGGATATCTTCGATAACTCTCTACTTATTTGAACATGGAAACTATATCTTTTTCCCTTGGAATAATTCTCAATGTATAACTTCTGTACATTTTCAAAAGGGAGTGATATTAGTAGGTCATTCTTATGTTGAAAAAAATCATATGTAATGTGTGTTAATTTGTCCCATTCTCTAATCAAAATATGGTCAGCTTCAACTACTAAAAATATAGGATACTAGTTCTAAATATGACCATGTAAGATTTACTTAGATTTTAAGAATAGAAAATAGTATTGGAGGCGTTCTATTCTACTCATAAACACTCTAAGAGATTAATCAAGTTCTAATCTGGCCTCTTTGGTGGTAGCTTCAACCTAACTTTCTAAATCATTAGAAAAACATACAAGATAGTGGGAACTTTAATTTTCACTATGAAGAATGGAAAACTTGATCATCTACTGTTGAGTCATGTACTTTCTCTTATTAGGATTAGAAGCTTATTGCAAAACCTTGGCTTTTTCACCATACAATTAATTCTCATTATTAGAGTATTCATTTTATAGGGCACCTTGCATAGACATTGTTGCTATATCCCATGAACATAAGCACACGTATATATGTACAATATTTACTTATGTACTAATCGTTTTTCTTTATTATTATTATTATTATTATTAAAATTATGAAAAAGAAGAATTACCTAGTTGTAGAGCAAGTTTGATTGTAGAGAAAAATCTTCACATTGTAGAGCTTTACGACATCAAATAGATACCTTGAGGGACTTCTTGATTGAGAGTCTAGCTAAGAAAATGGAAAAATCTTGGAAGGATAGCCGTGAGAAAATGAAAAGATAATGGTCCAAGAAGATGAACAAAATTGAGGAAAACTTAAGAGAAACAAAAGCCAAGTTAATCAAAATCGCATCTCAAAGGCACTCACAAAATCCACCATCCCCATCCATCCCAAACCTTCCCATTAATTCACCACCACCTACAATAAGATGAGTCAAGTGTGATAACGAACTCAAGCACTCCTCATGATGTAAATTAGTGGACAAATCCAAGTAAAATAAAAAGAACAAGCTGTGATTGATACAAAAGGACATCACAACGTTGTTGTACTTGAGAAATCGAGTTAATCGATAAGGTTATGAACCTTAGATCAGGTAGACATCTAGGCCAGGATAGACAAAGCACTAGATCTTATGAGGCTAGTGTCAACCATACAACTAGTTTGTGGGTTTAGCAACTCAGTGATTATCCCTACATGTTGAGTTTAGAGAACAATGAATCAGGGATGTCATATAGTATGGAGAGGCCAGTAGGTAGTTTGGATGTTGCATACCTAGAAATACCAGAAGGGCCATATAAGACTCAATTGGAATACATTAGGACCAACTGATTAGGTGCTCACATCTATGAGGATGGTCTGAGAGGGACTATTGTATATCGAGACCATTTCCTGTGTGTGTGTGTGTGGGACAAGGGCTAGCCATAGCCAAGGTCCGTAGCTTGGGGGATATCGTAAGGTATTCAATGGTAATGGGGATGAGTGTTGCATGTTCGCCACATGTCTGCACTAGATCATTCCAAAGCATTACTATTTTGCAAGGGGATATAATGGATGGGAGGAGAGTGGCACACACATCATTCACAAGTCTTATTTTCAAAGAGAGTTTTTAGGCAAGTCTTATACTCCTGTCCATTAGGGACTACTTGAGGCACTTCATGTTGACATTGGGGGTCTCTTTTGTATGACAGGCATAATCTAAATTGGTTCATGCTATGTGGATGTGTAGCTACAAAAGTATGTGAGGAACCTCTCCTCATGGGAGTGAAAGAAGATGAGATAGAAAGAGAGAGGGACTTTTAGTTATAAGTCCAGGAAGGAAAGATAGTGGTGTTAGTGAAAGTTATTCAACCAACTAGAGATCACATGTGTCATGTGTCGTTACATAGAGGGAGAAAGGGAGAGAGAAAACCCTTCTTTATGTCAAAAGATTCACAACTTTATGCACTACAAAGAGATAGAGAGGAATCCTCTACACATTCCCATGTGGAAAGAAAGGGGATATTCTAGGTAGAAAGGAGAAATGCGTATTGGGGATGGGAATATTCGAGCCTTTTGTATGAAGGAACATTGAACAATAGAGTAGAAATCCGATTATTCAAAACGCATAATGGCTTTTGAAGTGTCCACCACTACTTCACATGTTTATGGGTGGGAGGGGCATCTTCCACCACATAAATTCAATTCAAAATAATTTCCAAGAAAATTGAAAATGAACTTATTTTAATATATTTTAATGGAAATGAACATAAAAGTATTAGTTGTAGTATGTAATTTGTTCACATGTGTATATGAGATGTTCACATATGTATATGAGACAATTAAGAAAGAATGATGTATACAAAAATGTTTAGAGGATTTTCAATTTCTTTTTCCATTTTTTTAAATTCATAATAAAAAGTTTACCTTGTAATCCTAGGTTGAGATAGATGGAAGTGAAGAGTGAATATCCATGTGGAGCTCTTATAAAATTTGTGCATTAACATAAAGATGGCAACAAGAAGGAGGAAATAGATTGAAAAACCATTAGATAGTAGATATTCAGGAAGTCTAGTTTTTTTCTATTATACTTTGGGAGATCTTTGCATTTACATCGAGGGAGGAGTCACAAGGTTAAGTGTTATGAGGATGTTGTGTGGGAAACATCCATGGGGGTTGAACGCATGACCTAAGGGCAATCTTATTTGCTGGGTTAACCATAAAACCTTTCGAATTTGGTGGTCACTATGTGGGAACTTGACTCAACCAACCTTGTTTTTTTTTACCTTCTTGTCAGAGTTATGTAAAATTTTTATAGTTTTAGTTGATGATGTCCCCAATTATCATTGTAATTTGATGACTTTTCAACTCACCATTAGTGGTCACTCCAACTCCATCCCATTGGACACCCATGTTTGGCCACTGGCTACTAGTTTTAAGCCATATGGTTATTCACAACTTTACAAAGTCGTTCCTCACATGAGCCATCATGCAGTGGACCATAGCCTGACTCAAATGACTACTACTCTTCCTGATGAATTGCAATGGACTCTCGTGTCACTATTGCATGGATGTTGTATGGGCAATATCCATATGAACTCAGCCCACCACCTAAGGGCAACCAAATGCATTGGGCTAAACACAAGCCCTCTTGGTTGTGAATATGTTGGGACTCAAGCAATCTTGTTTGACCCCCTTGTCAAAGTTATGTAACACCAAATGTTTGACTCCTTTGTCAAAGGTATGTAACACCAAATGTGGATTTAGAAGTACATCTCATTGGCCACTCCTTATCGTGTGCGAATACAAAGGAAATGGAAGATTATGGCTCTTTTCTTCTTTGAAAGAGCATTATGGCAGGTGGCAATGAACACCCTCCCTTAGAAATTTCACTACATAAGAAGAAGACGCCTTATTTTTGATGCTCACCAAGAGACTTCATGTACTTATTTTCGACATGCAAAAAGTTTTTTGTGATCAATTGCAAACTTCATAAAAGTCACCCAAGATTTCCAAAAATAGTTACATGGTTCACATTGCTCGGCAGCACAATGAGCGTTTCCATATGGCACAATCTGATTTGCTTTAAAAATGAAAGAATTCAGGGTCCACCATTTCTTGAGCCGAACAACCCCTCTGAACAAATATATGCCGCTCTGACAATAACTTCTGATTGATTCTTTAAGTTGTTCAACCAATAAAATAATGCAAAAATTTTGATATCCAGAGCCTACTGCCACTCTGTGTGAACTGAACCCGACAACACATTATGTGATTCTGGTTCAGCCTTGTTTGAACCCACCCTTAAAGTTCGTAAAATCATATATGCGTTACTTACTCGAATTCTATGTGAACATTGAGTTGGCATCGCCTCATGTTCCCATGTCAATAAGAGCTTACCCTAAAAACACTTCGAGTCTCAAACATATCCCAAATAAAAGGCCAATAATAAAAAGAAATCCAAATTCAAAAACAAAATAATAATTTTCTTCTACTTTAATTTTATTTTCTATTACGTTTTAAAATGCTATAAAAATATGTCTAATTTTTTATTTTATTTTCTTTTTTGTTATATAAGAGAGTGCGATCCTTTGACTTACGCTCTATAGACTTAATCCTTATAAGAGAGAGCTTCGTTTCAAAGGTCTTCTTAACTTTGAGCTTCATCTTTCTTACTTTAAATTTAAAAAAAAAAAAATGGAGGTTCAGCTTAGGCCGGGACTCCCCTTATCCCACAAGAACAGGGATTTACAAGACTGAGTTAAACAGCGATCACAAGTATCGCGAGGATGGTCAAACGATGGCCATCTTTCTTACTTTAAAAATTTTAATAATATGTTTAAAATCCTCTTAATGAACCTAATTTTATATAGAAATCTTTTAAGCTTAAAACCTCAAGTGGAGGTGCTGTCCTACTCGGATCAACCTTTCTTATCGTTGTGAGTCGTGACAGAGGGAAGAGGAGAGTTGCCTAAAAGCACAGACGAGGAAGGTACCATAGGACCTTACAAAAGGAGGGGAGCACTCCCTTCTCCGTCCTCGTGTCTAGTTCTGCAAATGGAAAACGGTGGTGTGGGAGTAGATGGTTTTACCGGGGGCATGATCATGCAGCAGGGATATTCCTACACTTACGATGATATCATTTTGCTTCCAGGTTACATCGATTTTCCCACAGAGGAGGTTGATCTCAGTACGCATCTCACCAAGAACATAACACTTAGGACACCATGTGTCTCCTCCCCTATGGATACTGTAACAGAGTCGCAGATGGCAGCCGCTATGGCTCTTCAAGGAGGCATCGGTATTGTGCATTACAATATGAGACCGGAAGAGCAAGCTTACCACGTCCGTAGAGCCAAAAATTTAAGGTTGGGGTTCGTCCCTGAACCTGCATGCTTGAAGCCCTCTGACACCATCGCACAAGTTGACCAAATCAAGCTCAACAGGGGTTTTTCTTCTGTTTTGATTACAGAAAACGGGCAGATAGGATCAAAGCTGCTTGGGATAGTAACAAGCAGAGACACTGATTTCATAACTGATAGGTTTACTGAGTTGCGTGAAGTTATGAGTACAGACCTAGTTACTGCTTCCATAGATTCTTCATATGAGGAATCTTTGAAGGTATTGATCTCAAGTAAGAAGAGTTTACTTCCAATTGTTCGGGAAAACGGTGAAGTTGTAGAGCTTATGTGCAGGACAGATGCACAGGCTCAGCAATCATATCCTCCTTTGGGTGCATCATCTCTAGATCGAGATGGGAAAATTCTAGTCGGTGCTGCTATTGGCACAAGAGAAAGCGACAAGCTAAGGCTTAGGATGCTTGCTGAGGCAGGAGTGAATGTTGTCGTCCTGGACAGTTCTCAGGGAGATTCCATCTATCAAAGGCAGATGCTTGCATTTTCCAAGAAGGCTTACCCTGAGTTGGATATCATTGCTGGGAATGTGGTAACTTCATATCAAGCTCGAAATTTGATTGAAGCAGGAGCTGACGCCTTAAGAGTTGGGATGGGATCTGGTTCTATATGCACAACGCAAGAAGTTTGTGCAGTTGGAAGAGGTCAGGTGAGCTACTTCAATGCAGGATGGGCCTGATTTCTTTGATGGGTGTTCATGTAACAGTTTTGTTTGTTTAAGCCGTGACCCTCTTTTTTGTCTAAGAACTACGTTTTCATGTGATCTAAAGGCTGGAATTATTGGCCATCATACCAAAGCCACCATAACGCAAATTCTCATCAAACATAAAGGTTCCATTGTCTTTTCAAATGTCCATGCGTGGAGAAGAGAGAGTTGTTTGTACATTTATGTGTGAAAATATGAATGTTGGAGTTCAATCTCACAGATCTTCTTCTAAACAAGGATTGTTAAGAATCTGTTCTGCATGCTCTCATGACTTGATAAAGAAAGTAGACCGTTTGCAGATTGCCTATATCCTCTCTCTGAATTTTCCAGACAACATGTTTATTTTAAAGTCCAGGCTCAGATTCCTTGTCGTTTTGTTGGAAGTACACCAAAAAAAAGCTTGTCGGTCTGCTGCCTCACTTCACTCTTTACTCTCGTTGCAGGCAACAGCTGTGTATAAAACAGCATCTTTGGCAAAGCAGATGAATATCCCTGTGATTGCTGATGGTGGTATAGCAAATTCTGGTCATATTGTAAAGGCCCTTGTCTTGGGTGCTTCGACTGTGATGATGGGGAGTTTTCTAGCTGGAACGACTGAGGCTCCAGGGGACTACTTTTACCAGGTATTTCTCAGTATTGATGAAACTTATGTTGGGTGTTCACGATTATTGTGGTAATGCCAATTGTATTCATATTGTAGTCTCCTTTTGCAATCTTGATCTTAAATTGGCTATCAGCATGAGATGTGTTTTACATTGATGTATTTAGTTTCAAATTTGATTCTTGACATTATCGCATTTACACACTAGTTCTATGTGGCACATGCACCTGACGCATTGGCTTTTAGAAGTCACACTTGAAGGTGGATGTGCTGAAGCCATCCTGTTGCTTGAGAACAGGGCCGAAATACCTTGAACAATATCTATGAGAAAAGTGAAACAGATCCATCTTCCTCACTAAAAGTGCCATTTCTTCCTCCACCCTCCAGAAAAAGTAAAAAAAGAGGAGGCTTGCTCCTCCCACTACCCATGAAAAAGAAGAAGGAAATGGAGGCTTGCTTTATTGTGATACATCACAAATTACATTCATAGCAGAAATTTTTGTACATAGATGCATATACATCTTTATTTGTATATTTTTATGCTTGCTTTGAATCTCTTTATTACGGGAATTGTTGCTATGATATTATCTAATGTATTTGTTTTTGTTTTCATACCTTAAGTTTGTTGTTGTATTTCCTTATGTATGTGTGTTTGTCTTTCCTACGTTTTAAATAAGCTGAGATAATCTGAACTTACAAAAGTAACTACATGCATGCACACATATGACATTCACACACATCAATACATACTTACACATGCACAGATTCTACTTTGGACTATACATATATACATATATCCATTGTTACATACATACATACATACACATAAATATGTAGATCCCCACATCCCTCATCACATGCAAAAGTATTCATGCATGCATACACGTATGGCGTGCTTATCCATTCACCCATGCGTATATGCATTTATACATTGAGAATTCAAAAGTAGATTCTATTATTTTATTTGAAGTTTCCTATATAGGAGTTGTGACGTGATGTTTCCAATATTTTGAATTGAAGTTTTCCATCTTGAAGTATCTGGTGTGATGCCTTCAACTTTGCCCTTTATTTATTAATTAATATCATTTACAGCGTACGTATAATTACAATTTCTGTGCATGCATGCCTGCAAGTATGTATGTATGTATGTATGCATCTTTCAAAAATAACATAGAACCTGAATTTTGGACCACTGGGCTACAACTAAGACATTGATAACCTGTTATCCTGATTATTTTCCGGAATGGTTCTATTAATACTCATCTCTTTCTGAAATTGTGGAAATCTACAGAATGGTCAACGTCTGAAAAAGTATCGAGGGATGGGCTCCCTTGAAGCCATGGCTAAAGGGAGTGATACTCGTTACCTGGGCGACAAATCGAGGCTCAAAATTGCCCAGGGCGTTTCTGGAGCTGTAGCAGACAAAGGTTCTGTGATGAAATTAATACCATATACAATGCATGCTGTTAGACAGGGATTTCAGGATCTTGGAGTGAAGACTATAGCTGCAGCACAGGATGCAGTTGCCCAGGGCCGTATTGAGTTAGAGGTAATGTGAATAAATCCTATCTCTATTATAGCACATGTGAATGTCTTCATCCTTACTGGAACCATTTATGTAGGTCCGTACTGGTGCTGCACAAGTGGAGGGAGGCATCCATCATCTTGTTTCTTATGAAAAAAAAGCATTTTAATATGCTCTAACTAGGTGACCATAAAAGGTCAAGACAATGCTGGTTGCAGGAAGTATACTTGTTATGTTAGTTAGCCTACAGGGAAAAAAAAAAGGCAGCGATTTGAGCAATGCCAGATGGCATGATTTTTCTTAATGTAATTTTTTTGGCAACAAAAGAACATGGTCCTCTGTTCTTCCTTGAAACGTGTTCTCTTAAGAGTTTTTTCTCAATCCGACGTCAAATATTTTTTATTGACCCACTTAATTGTGAACCGTAAAATAAGAAGTTTGTAAGAAAGAGTCTGTAAAACTTCTTTTGCACATACTTGTGTGTATAATGGTACGAGTCCTCATTCATGGTTTGTGGAATGGAAGGTCTGCTACAGGAAAGTAAGTGCTGCACATCTGAGAAGTGAGGCTGCTCGTCGTCATGGTCTCATTTTATATACCTTCAGACCTCACTTGCTGATCATGTCTGTGGTGTATTCATAGTTTCTGTCTCATTTAGTCTGTTTGACTTTTCTATCATGGGGAAATGACCTGTGTGCTTGCTGCTCTCATTTATCTTTTGCATTGGTGTTTGACTGCATCCATCTTATGCATCTAGGCTGCAAATGGTCTCCTGTTGCTTTGTTTTTTTCTTTTACCGCACTTGCATAACCTTGTAGGGCTTACGACTGGATTTGTGTCATGGTAATATTTGTTGGGTATCAACTTTGTTTTTGTTTTTGAAGCATATAGTATGGTTTATATTTTTCTTCATCCGTACAGTTTAATGGGTTTTCTTCTGGGACCTCTTCCTAAGTGCGATTCGATATGTAATTCTTTGTCTGTGTTGAATTTTCCTACAATGTTTGTTGCCCAGTTTGGGATCTCCTGCTCGTACAGGAGCTCTTTTTTAATCTTGGAAGATGGTATTCTCCTTCCGGCTTGCTCTTCTGTTTTCCTTTTCACATAAGTTTCTGGGGAGACATCCTAATATAGGTAGTTAGGTTCTCGAGTCTTAGTATCTGGAGCTCGAATCACTTGATGCTTTGCTGAATTTGTTTTTCTCGGAGATTTCGACTAGTGCTGATCTCCAGTCGTTCTTTGAACTGTGTTCTCTCTTTTACGACTGTTTCGAATGTGTTCTACGATACAATTACTACAATATGTGGATATCTCATGAACGTGGAAAATACCTTGTTTCTTGTTGATTATGAGGAAATGATTGAATGCTGCTGAGTTGAAAACTCAGTGTCTGAGGAGCATACTTACTCTTTGACATGCAGCAGAATGTTGAATCCTGTTTTGTCTTCAGTTTTCCACGATTTGAATGTGTGCTTTATCATGGAAAGTAATATAATATGTAGGCATGTCACAAATGTGAAAAATTAAAAAAAAATATACGGGTGAGTTTTAGCCCAATGGCGAATTCACACCCCAAAAAAGGAAAAGAAATATATTTCTCTATGTTTCTCAGTTGAAAAAATAGCCCTGATTATTATTTTTCTGAAAAAAAGGGGTATGTATATCTCGCCCTAACTTGTATTTGCTCTCAGCTTTAGAACATAAGAAATTGCCCACTTTATCAAATCTTGTACTGCTGGTTTCATCTTGACATACGCCCTGTTGTCTCTAAGTGTCACATCCATTGAGAGCTTTGAGTAATGCTTTTATCACGGAAACAAGGGATGCTTGCCTCTATTGTTGACTGTTTTCAACCTCTCTTTCTGTGCTCATATGTAGTGGCATACTACGACATAGAAGGAAGTGCATGTGTTGCACCATGCATGCAGGTGTATGCACATACACAAACAGGTTGGCAGAAAATGATACATTAATGAATCTATGAGTCTCTCATCATGAGTGTTTTTGACATACTTATTCGCGTAGAGACTGTGTACCAATAAGTATGATATGTACATTGTCCACCAGCAAAGGCAGCAGAAGGTTTAGAGTTGGTGCTTTTGTCAAGCTTTATACCATGTTTGGGTAAGAGATCAATGCTTGTGAGTAGGTGCATGAGCACATTTACATCCATCTTTTGTTGTCTCCTGATAAATGAAGTAACATGTATGGATTTACGAACAGGTGCACATTAGAGTTGCAAAACAAAAGCTAGGAGTATAAGTTGTGCATTTATCTCTCATGTTTGTTATGCATGCATAATGGATACAGTAAATGCATATGGTAACTGTTGTTGGGTTTGATTTTGATCCTCATAGATATTTTGCAGAAAGTTAATGATGTCATAATACTGAAGACTAGAGCGGTTATGGCAACTCTCAATGCAGGGATTTGGAGAGAGAAAAAATGAAATTGTGTACTGAATTCAAACTTGGAAAATTGGCAGAAAGGAAGGTATGTACTCTATTATCGGATGAGAGTTGATTCTGGTTTTGAGATAGTTGCATTAAAACTCACATCATCTTGCATACTCTTTTTGTAATGTGAAATGGTGTTAAAGGTAAATAAAAGATACAATTCCCTCACGTAGCTGGGGAGGGAGTCCAAAAATTGGGGACCGATAATAAAAGGATAATAAAAGGTTACCAAAAAGAGGTTACGAGGCCAGATTACAAAGCTAGACACTAGTCAATAGGGGTAACAAAAAAAAAAAGGGGGGAGGGGAGATCTAAGATAACACGTGATTAACCGACACTATTCATTCTTCACCTTCATGTTACTGTAATCATGGACTTGATAGAGGTCATCAAAGTAGTTGTACTTTGGGGATTCATCTTCTGTGGCTATTTTCGAACTGTTGGGGTAAAAATGATAGAAAACCATGTACGCTTCTGAGATATACCCCTTAAACCTACTGACACAGAAGTAAAGCATTACAGAGAATTTTTTTTTTCTCTAAGACTGAAATATTTCGGGAAGAGGGCTCCCAACAGTAACAATGTCCTTGTAATTTAATTTGAGTTTAAACACAAGAGCATGTCCTCTCTGTCCATCCAGGAGTGTTTTATTGTCCACCTTTCTTTTCCAGGGGAGTTCTTTGAGAGCTGTGTTGTGCTCCTTGAAAATTTGATTCTTTTACTTGCAAAAGTGTGTGGTTCGTTAATTTTGCAAGCAAATGAATTTTTTTCTTTTTTTTCCCTCACCATTGAACACCAACTGAGTTCTCTTTCTCTCCACTAGATGTATATTATTCCAAGTTCTCACAATGTTCCACAGATAAATGTATGCAAAGGAATTGACTCCCAAAAGAATTTCTTTCCACTGGAATGGGGTTTTTTCCCAGTAAAACCATTGGGTATGAAACCAACTCCAATAAGCCATAGCATGTTGACGGTCAACAAACAAGCGAATAAGGGATTTTACCTTATTACAGTATGAGGAATTAATCTGAGTGTTCTGAAGTGAAATCAATTTGCTACCACACCAGATCCCATGATGTGAGATAGGCCACTCAAAGATGCACTCTTTGTAGGGAACGAAAGGAACAAAATCACACAAAATCTGTATTTCATTGCTGCCATGACCAATTCAAGTGCCAGATTTTGTTGAGTTTATTAGTCAGCGAGATCCTATCCGCCGTTTGAGCCGAGGTAGATGAAATGAACTTACAGTAGTCAGAACTAAGTGGACTTAGGTGTGATGTAGTTAGGGCTATTTTGGATAACAATTTCCCAATGGATCGTGTAAGCCGTCTGAGAAATGACATTGCCTTGTACTAAAGTGTTAATGTCCTTAACCTGTTAATATTCATTCGATATATCCTTAAAAGAGATAATACCATGAGAGATGAGTCTGCCTAGTTTTAAAGAAGATTCTTTCAAGGGGCTGTCAGTGAGAGTTAAACCAAATGTTGGTATCCTAAGCACGGATCCAATCACATATTGGGAATCAAACGTTTTGTTTCAAATTTTGCAAGGCTTGAAAGGATGTTTGAAAAAAATGGGGCTTCTAAATTGAAATTCTTGATTGCGAAAGCAGATAGCGAGAAGGGCAAACTCAGTCCATGTGGGATAGCTTTTCGTGTAGCTCTTGAGGACAAAGTGTTCGAACAAAGAGGCTTAATAATCATTCGAATTAAGGGATCTGAAAATCCATTTGGCTGCAATTTTCTTTCCTACTTTTTCCAAATCTAGAAGGCCAAGACGACCTCCTTAAGGAAGCAAGGAGATCAAATACTTCACTCTTGGGAGGCCATTATGCTGATTTGTAGAGACCCAAAGAAAGTCGAGAATCACTGACTTTACCTTATGGAATTGAGACTTTGGAGGAGTAAAACCTAAAAGGTGAAAAATGATGGCAAGGGCAATATAATGATTATGCGGAAAATTTTTATATGCTAAATTGAAGCATTGATTGTTCCATTTGGAGACTTTGGTTTTGAGTTTGTTCATAAACCATTCCCATTTGATTTAGGAGGTAAACCAAAACCCATAGGCATTCCAAGGAGTCTGAATACCTTGCATTCAACAAAAGATTGACATCCAGCCCTGGCAATAAACATCAGGAAAATGGTTATCGATAATCATAATAATCAATATGGAGATGGTTCATCGGCTTGATCGCAATTGGGATATAGTCATGAACTTGAGTAAAAGGGTCAATTGTGATACGATACTCCACCAGTCATCAAGAAGGGATGAAGACCAATATACTATGTCAATTCTAGCAATCCTTAAATTGTTTACCCCTCGGTCGTTGGACTAGGTGAAACCAATATTAAATGAAATGCCTTTGAGATTGAGATGCCTATTGAGCAAAAACCAAGCTTGCTTTTGGTAGCCCACTAGGACTCTGCCCATGTTTGTTGTTTCTTTCATGTATGTTGGTGATCATATTGAAGTCCCCTATTATGACAATGGGGTCTTTCAAGCTAACTAAGGAATTCCATCCTAATGTCCGTTTGATTGAGGTGTTGATTGCCTATACAGAGACAATTTTAAAGTTGAAAGGTTGTGCAAGAGGGAGAGAGAGAGAGAGAGAGAGAGAGAGAGAGAGAGAGAGAGAGAGAGAGAGAGAGAGAGAGAGAGAGAGAGAGAGAGAGAGAGAGAGAGAGAGAGAGAGAGAGAGAGAGAGAGAGAGAGAGAGAGAGAGAGAGGAGGGAGGGAGGGAGGGAGGGAGGGAGGGAGGGAGAGAGAGAGAGAGAGAGAGAGAGAGAGAGAGAGAGATTTTTCATGATGCAAATATGGTAGATCTCATCTCTGAGCTTTAGACCTGTAGGGCAAGTCATAATGCATATAAATGTACAATGAAAAGTTCTTCCCTTTTATGCATGATGGTGTTAATTTGCTATAATTTTTAAATATGTTTGTTATTTAAACAAGGGAACTTGGATATATTTACTACGTTAGCTCAAGATATCATAGGAGCTAAGTCCACAATATACACCTGTATTGCGAATGTACACCAAATATATACTTTTTGGGATTTGTATTAAAAAGTTTCAACATCGAGAATTTCACTGATTATAGTAGAAAAATAAATGGGGAACTAAAGGCATAGTAAAAGCCTTGAATGACATTTATTCAAGTCCCTTGGTGCACGTAAAAATTTGGACTTAATGGAGTACTTCCCAATGAGAGATCATTATATGTTCAAGAGGTGCTCTTCTAATTTAGCTAAGGTTTTTGCTCTCAATTGACATTGTTTTATTCCTATACGAATATGGGGTTTTGATTGAGTGCTTCTATGTCCAAACACTTAGTATCTATCTAGAGAAAGCAAGAGCATTTAGTGTTTTGATGTAATTTATATCAGTGTTGCAAGCACATTGATTATCATATAGGGAGTGTAGTGCCCTTTGGGTCTTTTGGTTTCTTATTGTGTGCTCGCCATCACTTTTGTGATTAAGTGCATGTAGAGCACTTTGGTTATTTTTTTTTTCAGATTATCATTTTGCTATCGAAATTTTATTGAAATTTGTGAGATTTCTATGCATGGTTTCTTGATGCATGAAAGTATAGAGCATACTAGTACTAGTTGAGTTGTTTTGTTCTTTTATGCAAAGATTTGTGATTTGTCACTTTTGTTGCCACTCTTTATATTAAGTGTACATACACACATAAAAACATTAAAACACTTAAAAAAGAGGAAGAGAACATACAAAACATAACATAAAAGAACTCATACTTTCCTAAACATGGAATCCGGACCTTCATCACCTCATAGGAAGATACACACATGGCCGAGCATACAATAGACACTATAGAAACCATGAGCACTAGAATATCACACTTAGCAGCATGTTTCAGACTATCTTACAACATGTTTGTAGCTTTAAGAAAGGTGAAGCTATGCTTGAAAGTGGGATTCCAGGGATGGAGTTGGAGGCTCTAGGTGAGCATCACACTTCAAAAATCTATGGCGAGGGTGTTCTAGTTAGAGAGGCCAGATGGAAGCTTAAGGATGTCAAGCCATCACGATATAATGGATCCATTAATGCACATATTGTTGGTGCTATTGAGGAGTGGATCAACAAGTGGGAGTAGTGCTTCTGCTTATGCCATATCATGGATGATAGGCATAAGATACAACATGCCACATACAATCTCATGGATGTTGCCCACGTGATGGCATAAAATAGAACAGGATAAGAAAGAGCCACAAAAAATTTAATATCTTGTTCTATAATAACTTTGTGCCACCTGACGAGAGGTCTAGGGCACTTGACGCTTGGCTTTTCATTAGTAAAAAAAACCAAATAATTCAGAATTATGTTGATAAATACAGGGAGATACTTCTTAAAGTACCATAATCCATCCCAAAGTTTCTCCAAGTCCCTAAGTTTTTCTTGGAACTAAGAGAAACAATACGACCTTTAGTGAGAAGAAGAGGTGTCACTCTTTGGCACAACCCATAGAGATGGCTCTAGTCTACAAGGATGGTCATAGGGGCATAGGCAGGACCAAGGCTAGAGATCCTCATGGACTAAGATAAGTCGGCCCTCCTCCTCTAGTGCTGCTATCTTGATTAGTGCACAACCTTAGAAAGAGGCTAAGTCGGTGCACATGATCAAAAGAGTTTCAGGAGCTAAAAGAAAGGTGTTTGCTCTAGCTAAGAGGGCTTATAATAAGTAGATTCTTATCCCTCAACAGAAAGAGATGGGAATGGGAGAAGGTTTATGCTATGGGTGCTTAGGGCAACATCCATTTAAAGACCGTCTTAAGAAGAAAAAGATAATCATAGCCATAATGGTAAACCATACATAAACAAGGAGTGTTGCACATGATTATTTTGGAAATTCCCCATCTCAGATATCATCTCCCATAGTGGCCATGAAGAACACTAAAAACATATGTTCTGTTCTAGATGCCGAGCTTTCGCTAGTGGCACAGAAAGTTTACTAGTTTCTAGACATGTAACTCATTGTTATGAGAGGAGTTGTGGTAACACAACCTATCAAGGTCCTCTTTGACACTCGTTACACACATAATGTCATTAGTTCTTGCATCTCAGATGGTTACATTTAGACACTATGCAGTCAAAGTATGCCTACATAGTGTAGTTTGCAGATGGGAAGGGCACTGAGGCATGGGACCGGGGAGTAGCTGGTCTGCCCATTCATATCCATTCCTATGAGGACAGATTGGATTTTGGGATCATACAAATGGCCCATTTCGATATAGTCCTAAGTAAGCATGGGCATGCTAGAAAATGAACAATCGTACGATTTGCTTCACATGTGTATCAGTTTGAGCATGAGGGGAGGTGACTACTGATCCATGGAGAGAGAGATCTCCAAGAGACCTAGTTGGTGACTGCAACCAAGTGGCTCAAAATTCGTTCTAAGTATAGCTATTTTTTGTATTTTATGTATTCATAATGTGTAGTGTTGATTCTTAGAGTCACATAAGCTTGTAGGCTGATAGTTTTTTAGAGTAAAAAGTTAAGTACTGCACAACACGATTGGCCAGTGCATGAACTAGAGTTATATGCAGTGGTGTATGCTCTTCAAGTTTGGAGACACTATCTTTATGGTGTAAACTTTAAGGTATACACAAATCACCATACACTCAAGTGTTTTTGTAGTCATCCACATCTTTGTGGAAGAGAGGCTCATTGGGTTTAGTTCATGCAAGAGTTTCATATGGAAATCATGTATAGAGGAAGGTGGAAGATCCACATTTGTTACAAATCATTAGATCCATCAGTGATGACTCTATTATAGGAGATGGGGCAGTTCTCTGCTTCTACACCAGTAAAGCAAAAAAGTCAAGTCTTTATTTCAATTTCTTAATGGAGAATGGAATAGTTAAATGGAAACGAAAGATTTGGATACCAGATTCTTGAAATTTGAGAAGAAAAATCATGCCTTGTGTGGGATATCAACATGGCAAGAAGGGTTAAGACACAATTCTTTTACATCCTTTACATATTTCAGAGGCACAAATAGGATAGTGTATCAATGGACTTCATTGTGGGGTTATGGTGGACCCAAAGGGAGGGGGATGCTATCCTAGTAGTGGTAGATAGATTGAGCAAAATGGCTCATTTTATATCCACATAGGAGACAATAGAAGCTTCACAAGTAGCAGAGTAATTTATCCAGCATGTCTTGAAATTGCATGGGTTACCATCATCCATAGTTTTAGATAGGGATGTTTGTGTTGGAGTTTGAGGTCTATGGAAGCATGTGAACAACACAAGGAAGAAGAATAAGCTTGGTTCACAACACACAATATTGAATGTATTACCAAGAGAATGTACAAAGATAAGTGACCTATTAGGGTTATAGGTGTTTATCTACAACAAGCATTCCAACCTCTTTTTTCTTTGCCTCTTTTGCAGCTAGTTTTGGACAATTCTTTATGACATGATCATTTCCTTTATACTATTTGCAAAACAATTTTTGCATTTTTGTTTTCTTCTTATCTCTGCCATCCTTGTTTGATTGTGCAGAATTAGTAGATTTCTACTTACAACTAGATGAGCTCCATTTACCTTTGCCCTTCTGACTAGCTAGGAAAGCTTGATCTGCAATACACATAATGGACATGTTCTACCTAGACTGATCTTACTGTAATAGAATAGATACTAACTCCTCAAATGCCAAGGCATTTGGATTGCCTTTCATCATCAATCAAAGAGTGGAAGAAAAACTCTAATACATCACTTCTTTCAGCCATGGCCATTGACGAAAATACCCTGATGTAGAAAAATGACTGTAACTCAAAAAGTTGAACATAATTACCTTGTCGAATTGTGCGAAAGCTATAGCAAACTTCAAGGAGCTTATAGTGGCAAACCGAAACCTGTATATATCTTTGGCACAAAAAGACAAAATTGCCTACATTGGTGTTGTGATAGTGTGTTCGGAGGTTAAAACGAGTTTGTGGAAGCATGCAAACAACACAAGGAACAAGAAGAAGCTTGGAGCACAACACACAATACTGAATGTGATACCAAGAGAATATGCAGAGATAAGTGATCCGTTAGGGTTATAGGTGTATATACAAGCTGAGGAAAAAAACCTCCTAAGAGGGAAAAAAGTGCCCCTGACAGTCCTAGTATGTTCACACATCACTACCTAAATGTATCAGCAGTTGGATTTAGAGGAAACTTCTGGAAGTTTTTCTTTGAAAAGATGAAAGTGTCATTGAAAATGAGTAGTGATGACCATCCACATACATATGGTTAGACCGAGAGGGTCAGTCAAATTTTGGAGGACATGTTGAGGGCATGTGTGTCTGAGAGATATAGAGATTGGCATAGTTAATAGACCTCATAAAGTGATGGGAATGTCTCCATTTTATGTTGTGGGCTATATAAGATCATAGACTATGAAAAATCTGTGAATGATTTAGCATGTGCAGTACATGATTCTCAGGCTTTGTCAGATTCAAAGCTTTGCCATGCACGCTTTGGTCATGTGAATTTTGCTCGTTTGCTACAACAACAGAAATCTATTTGCAGTTTGTTCATAGTGATGTATGTGGTCCTATGCAAACACCTTTTTTTGGGAACTCTCTTTACTTCATGACTTTCATTTATGATTTTTCTAGGCATGCATGGGTATATCCATTGAAAGCAAAGTCTGAAGTGTTTATGTGCTTCAAACAGTTTTTGGTTTTGGCTAAAAATCTATCAGCATGTAAAATGGGCACCTTCCATTATGATAGAGGGGGGAATGTATGTTTTCTAACTTTAATGCATTTCTAGTTAAACATGGGATAAAACATCAATGTACAGTGCCACATACACCTCAACAAAATGGAGTTGTTTAAGGGAAGAATAGGTCACTCATGAAGATGGTGAGGTGTACGGTTAAGAGTCACACTTTACCACATAGTTTCTAGCTTGAGGCTCTTGTGTGCAACATATGTACTTAACAGGTGTCCCACTAAAGCTTTGTAGTCTATCACTCCATATGAGGCTTGGCATGGTTGTAAGCCATCTGTTGCTCACCTGCATGTTTTTGGTTGTCTGGCATATGTATTAGTGCCTAACTAACAACGTAGGAAATGTTAGACATGATCAATGCTCCATTCTCAAGGAAGACTTGGCATCATGCCAAGAAAGTAGTTCACCTTTGGGTGGACATTGAGGGGGGTGTTAGATATGCTCAATGCCTCACCCTTATGTAGCACCACGATTGTTCCATAACACTCTATTTCTAAGGACCCCATTATGATGAGAAGCCATGTGAGGGTGTTGGACATTGGTAGGTTCCTGACTTTGAGGTCAGATGAGGTCTAGCGTAGACCGTAGATGGATAGTTAGGAAGGTTATTTCTAGCCCTTGATTTAGGTTGATCCTCACATTGGATCAATCCCAAATCCAATGGCTTAGAATTAACCTTCCTAACTATCCATTTGCGGTCTACACTAGACCTCATTTGACCTCAAAGTCAGGAACCTACCAATGTCCAATACTCTCACATGGCTTCTCCTCATAATGGGGGCCTTAAAAATAGAGTGTTATGGAATAATGGTGGTGCTACATAATGGTGAGGCATTGAGCATATCTAACAACCCCCCTCAATGTCCACCCAAAGGTGAACTACTTTCTTGGCATGATGCCAAGTCTTCCATGAGGGTGGAGCATTGACCATGTCTAACATTTCCTACATTGTTATTTAGTCACTAATGCATGTGCCAGACAACCAAAAACATGTCAAATCAAAATGTTGAATGTAAGAAAAACAAAATGAAATGAATAATGACTGAGTGGTGGGCTAATGGTGTAAATCTAATGCCATGTAGAGGTTACCACGACACACATATAAGATCAAGGTTAGATAGAAAGAGAGATATCAATACTCATGGGAATAACACAAGATATTTGGTTATAATGGAAAGTGGACTCAAGATGAATAGAAGATGAAATCAACTCAATTCAACTAAAACTCATAACTTTAATACAATGGAACTCAAACACTAAACAATATATAGATGGTTCTATCCACCCATGCACTCCCTATATGGAGCTTAGATGGTGATGTAGATAGAAGCTAGGTGAAGGGATATAGGCCAACACAATGGGTACTAAGATGGACACCCTAATGGTTCCAAACACACAAACTGATGATCTACATGGGAAGAGGACCATCCTTATAAGGTCCTCCAAGCTTAAGTCGGCCTACCCATGTTCTAGGGTCGTGGTAGCTTGATCCATGCCCAAAATAATCTCCACCATTGATCTATGAGGTGAATCCAATGGTAGAAAGGTAGGATCAACAACCATTTGTTTGCAGCCCTTGATCTTGCTTAATCCACACTTAGGATCAAGTGTAGATCCAATGGCCCATATTAAATAGACCCTTCTCCAAGTTAAGAAAGCTACTTTTGTTTCTAGCCCGTGATTTAGGTTGATCCTCACATCGGATCAATCCCAAATCCAATGGCTTAGAAGTAACCTTCCTAGCTATCCATCTACGGTCTACGCTAGACCTCATCTGACCTCAAAGTCAGGAACCTACAAATGTCCAACACTCTCACATGGCTTCTCCTCATAATGGGGGCCTTAGAAATAGAGTCTTATGGAACAATGGTGGTGCTACATAAGGGTGAGGCATTGAGCATACCTTTTCTTCTTGTTTGGATAGCATGCTCTTTCCAACATCCTTCTCAGGTGTAATTGCTTACCAACTCTTGAATGTCCTTCATGAGGTCTATTTCCAAGCCTTCTCAAAAGTTTGACTGCAAACTTGATATCTTGTATGGTACTTCATAAGTAGATAAGACTACCAAAGACCTTCGTGTAGTTCCCAATGTTTATCTACTGGTATAATGATCTTAGGGCTTGTTTCGTCACATAGAATGCCTTCTTCAATTTACATAATGTGCTCTTTGAATGTGGAGCCTCAAAACCTGATGAATGAGACACATGTACCTCCTCCTTGAGGTCAACATTCAAAAGTTTTGATTTGACATCTAACATAGAAACGTGCCACTTCATTTGAGCTGTTAACATTAGTATGATGCAAATATTGGTCATTAGAGGAAAAGAGTATTGAAAACTAAAACCCTTCATGAGTGAAAGTCCTTGTGATATTATTGTGTCTTGATAGCATTCCAAGATCCCTTGTATCATGTGCTTCACTTGCCTGACCCACTTGGTGCTACTGACCTCTCATGCTTCATTCTTGATTAAGCTATCATAGTTGGCTTGCACAACCTCCTTCCATGCTGGATCTACAAGTGCTTCATCTTCAATTATTGGCTTCATTAATTCCTTCATAATAACAACCATCATGGCTATATTGACTATGCGAGTAGAAGCCCACTTGCACTCCTCTATTCTCTGTGATCTCCTTGGTCCTTCTAGCTTCTCTTCAGTAGTTGTTGGCATAGGATTATTGTGACCATAGAGCTTCTTCTTCACCCATTGCAATGAAAACCAATCTGTTTGGGTGACTTTCAGTTGGTAGACTCTCTTCTCACCATCTAATGATGATGCTTCCTCCTGTTCATAGGTAGGGATGACTCTTGGGCTAGGTACATAGTGAATTACTCCTTCGCTTGATGATAAAATGGAAGCTCTTTTCTTGTCCTCCACTACATGTGGTTACTCCATAGACATCACATCACGACTCCCTTGTATCTTCTTTGCCTCGTGGTCGTATAATATAAAAGCCCTTTGCTTTTCATTATGACCTAAGAAGATGCATCTCTTGCTTTTTGGTTCCAACTTGTTCTTTCTTTGACGTGGGACAAGAGCATAACACACACTCTCAAAAATTCTGAAGTATAAGATGGATGGATTCTTACCAATGTAGTCTTCATGATGAATCTTTCTATTTTGATAAGAAAAGCTCATGCCTTCCCTCATACACATTGTTATCTCAACAATGGTGTGACTCTTGCATTCCATAATGCCATCATGCTGTGATGTGTCAGGTGTCACTGATTGACACTTTATCCCTTTGCACTTGCAAAAGCCTTCCAACTCCTCTGAGTTGAGCTCACCACCACCTCCTATTCCAAGCTTCTTCAAACTTTTCCCTGGTTCATTAACAAAAAGTTGTGGTTGTTCTTTAATCTTACCAAAAGCTTGAGCTTTATCACGAAGAAAGTACATCCACATCTTCCTGCTATAGTCATCGACGATCACAATGTAGGAAGATCCTCCCAAGGCTTGTATAGACATCTTACCACACAAGTTATCATATACCAACACTAGAGGAGCCTTTGACCTACTCTTGCTTTCTTGTGGGGATGTCTCTCTGTGTGGCTTGCCCATCATACAAGCTCTAAAACGTTCCTTCATTCCATTCACTGTAGGTAAGAGATGAAGAACAATACCTTGCTTTTGCATCTCCTTCCATACTATCCCTGTCACCATGATGGGTTCTTACTGAGGCTGCATAGAACTAGATTGACTTATATCATTGGTCATTTGACAAGATGCACCACTATCTAGTACCGATGAATCCACAATTGATTCTTCTTGTGTTGAGGGGCATACCACCTTTGCATTGGCTCCATGTATTGTCTCCTCCTTCACTTCATCTATCCTCTTGACATGAAAATCTGCAATCGCATGTCCCTTGCCTTTGCAATGGAAGCATTGTCCTTGAATCTTCTTCTTACTACTCCTCCTCTTTGCACTCTCACCTCTGGTTGAGGAACCACTTTTACCTGATGCATTGCTTGAGAACATGGCATCTTTGTTGCTAATTCTTTCTTGGGATTCAAGATCCATATCCTCTTCCATTGGTAGTGAAGAAAACTCTTGAAATATCAAAGCTTGAGGTCTCACCTGAGTGTCGAGAGTAGTTACCCTTCCATCATACTTTGGCAGAGGATTTTGGAGATGCCTTTGAGCTAGCCCCTTGCTAGTCTTCTCTATCCCTTCAAAAGACTTTCCATCACATGGCTTCTTGATCTGAGTAGTGGATGCCTTAACTCCTTCTGCAAACTTCTCTACTTCCGATTGGCTTTTTAACTTTTGAATGCATGCTTTGTTTCTTACCTCAAAGTGACTCCTCAATATAATCCATGCCTCACTTGCCTTGGATGTATGCTGAATAAGAGGTAGAATAGATTCCATACAATTGTTAGCTATATAATATAGTGCGTTTGCATTCTTGATCTTCCAAGCTTGTAGAAGCTTTGCATCTGGGGGAATCACCGCACTCGGATCCAATGGGTCAAAGGTAGGTTGTGGCTCTCGCTCACTTCCCATCACCATCTCCAAAAAATCGTAAGAATCAAGGATAATTGTAATCTTGAACTTCCGAAGAAAATAATTCGTACCATCTAACTTGCCTTCACTGAAGGTTGGTGGATGAACCCATAGTGTTTTCATTTCCAAATCCATTGCACCAACTCCACTTCCAATTCCACTTCTAGATTCTAACACCTCCATAGTGTTGAAGCCTTTGTGTCCCATGAACTTGAATCTTTGAAGCCTTTGCCTCCCAAGAACTCTAGCGTTGAAGCCTTTGCCTCCCACAAGCTATAGTGTTGAAGCCTTTGCCTCCCAAGAACCTCCAACGTTGAAGCCTTTACCTACCAAAAACTATGGAGTTGAAGCATTTACCTTTGACAAGCTTGAATGTTGAAGCATTCCTTCCACAAATGCTAGAGTTGATTCCTTGGCCTCCATGATCTCTGCAATCTTCTATACCGTCCTGAGCTCTGATACCATGTAAGAAAAACAAAATGAAATGAATATAAGTGCTGGGCTAATGGTGTAACTCGAATGCCATGTAGAGGTTACCACAACACACATATAAGATCAAGGTTAGATAGAAAGAGAGATATCAATACTCATGGGAATAACACAAGATTTTTGTTATAATGGAAAGTGGACTCAAGATGAATAGAAGATGGATTCAACTCAATTCAACTAAAACTCATAACTTTAATACAATGGAACTCAAACACTAAACAATATATAGATGGTTCTATCCACCCATGCACTCCCTATATGGAGCTTGGATGGTGATCTAGATAGAAGCTAGGTGAAGGGCTATAGGCCAACACAATGGGTACTAAGATGGACACCCTAATGGTTCCAAACACACAAACTGATGAGCCTACATGGGAAGGGCACCATCCTTATAAGGTCCTCAAAGCCTAAGTTGGCCTACCCATGTTCTAGGGTCGTGGTAGCTTGCTCCATGCCCAAAATAATCTCCACCATTGATCTATGAGGTGAATCCAATGGTAGAAAGGTAGGATCAACAACCATTTGTTTGCAGCCCTTGATCTTGCTTTATACACACTTAGGATCAAGTGTAGATCCAATGGCCCATATTAAATAGACCCTTTCGCAAGTTAAGAAAGCTACTTTTGTTTCTAGCTCGTGATTTAGGTTGATCCTCACATCGGATCAATCCCAAATCCAATGGCTTAGAAGTGACCTTCCTAACTATCCATCTACGGTCTATGCTAGACCTCATGTGACCTCAAAGTCAAGAACCTACCAATGTCCAACAATCTCACATGGCTTCTCCTCATAATGGGGGCCTTAGAAATAAAGTGTTATGGAACAATGGTGGTGCTACATAAGGGTGAGGCATGGAGCATATCTAACAGGAAATTGGATGATAAAGTAGTGAAATGTATTTTTGTTGGGTATAGTTCTGAAAACAAAGGCTACCATCTGTATCATACATAGACTAAACACATATTAGTTAGCAGTGATGTTGTTTTTGTGTAAGATGCTATTCAACCATTACTTTCATGTACTAAGGAGACATCAGTGAGCTCCAAAGACATGTATGATACTTTGCTTCCTCTTTTTACAGATGGAAAGTCTAGTGTCAGTCCTAATGAGGAAATTTCTCAACCTTTATAGGTTTCATGTGATGATGCAGATGCTTCCATTTCTAATGCATATTTACATGATGCACTTGTTGATGAGAGAGATCATATTGAGGAGGCAAAAACTATGCCCAAATTGTTGGTGTAGGCTTTGTGTGATAGCACATTAGATGCACCTCTATCATATCACAATCGTTCAATCTCTCATAGTGCCTCTTTTGCATCAGATTCCTATGCTATGGTTGCCTCTAGTCTCTATGATGAGAATGAGCCTAATTTGTTTCCTGAAGCACAAAATTTGCTATCATGAGAAATGGTACCTGGTCTTTATGTGGCTTGCCTCCTAGCAAGAAGGCCATTGGCACTAAGTGGGTATACAAGCTGAAGCGTAAGCATGATGGAACAGTTGACATGTATAAGTCTAGGCTTGTTGCAAAGGGTTATGCTCAGGAAAGAGGCATTGATTTTGATGAGACCTTTGCTCCTACTTGCCGAATGACTATTGTTCGTAGCATCTGTGCCTTGCAGCTCATCATGGTTGGAACGTACAAAAAATGAACATCAAAACTACATTTTTGAACGGTGATTTGCATGAATAAGTGTATGTTTTTCAGCCCCATGGCGTTGTGTAGAAAAGGCATGAAAACCAAGTGTGCAGGTTGAGAAAGGCATTATATGGTTTGAAGCAACACCACATGCTTGGTATGAAGATACATGCCTACCTGATTGCACATGGTTTTAAGAATAAATCAAAGGAGAGCACCTTATATATTAGCATGCAAATGATGTGATTATGTGTGTTGATGACATGTTTCTCACTCGTCCTCATGAGAAGCATATTGCTGATTTTAAGGATGATTTGCATGTCTCAATTGAAATGTCAAATTTGGGGCATTTGCATCATTATTTGGGCATTCAAGTTATGCAAGTTGATGGTGGAATAGCCTTGTGTCTAATCAAATATATTGATACATTATTGTAGTGTTTTGGCCTTGAAGATACCAAACCTATTGTCACTCCTATGGAGATAGGTTTACAATAGAGTCTTCATGATGCTAGAGATGCATTTGATGCTATTCTTTATCAATAGTTTGTTGGATGCTTGATTTACTTATGCATTACTCGGCGAGATATTCAATTTTCTATCTTAGAGATGAGCAGGTTTATGCATTGCCCAGGTGTCAAGCATTGGCACGCGGTTAAGCGCATCTTTTGCTACTTGAGTGGTACTGGACTACTTGGATTGTTTTATCCCAAGGGGGAATCACTACGGCCGGATTTACATGCTTTTTTTTTACTATGATTGGGCTGGTTGCTATGACACTCATGTGTCCACCAATGGCTTTTGCTTCATGCTTGGTAGCTCATGCATATCTTGATTGAGCAAGAAGTAGCCTAGTGTGGCCACTTCCAATTGTAAGGCTGAGTATAGGGTAGTCTTCAAAGTGATTGTTGAGTGTGTGTGGCTCATATGCCTTATGGCTGATTTGGGTGTTGGTTAGTCTTTTGCAACCTCCATCTTAACTGATATTCAGAGCGCATTGGCAGTTGTGAGGAACCCTATGTTCCATGCTCTGACTAAGCACATTTAGGTGCACTATTATTATGTTAGGGAGAGGTTCTCTGCTAGAGAGATCAATTTGGCATATGTGGACACACGGGAGAACATTGCAGACCTTTTCACAAAGGCTCTACCTAGGGAGAAGTTTGAAGCTTTCTGCAAAGCTTTGGGCTTACTTCCTTTTGTGGATTGATTCCACATAGCTTGGTACTTCCTTATACATGAGTGCCAGCTACTTGTTCACCGCATCACTCCCAAGGGGAATTTGCTGATATATTTAGGTAGCCATGTGTATGAACACACTAGGACCACCAAGGCACTTTGTTCCCTCTTTAGGAGGTTTTTTTCCCCATCATGTATATATGCCTATAGCCCTAACATGTTACTTATCTTTGTACATTCTAGTGGTAATGCATTTAGTATTGTGTGTTGTGCTCCAAGCTTCTTCTTCTTCCTTGTGTTGTTTGCATGCTTCCGTAGACCTCAAACTCCAACATGCGTATATGTGTGTAGGCATGTACATGTGTGCATGTGTTATGTGTATGTGCATGTGTGGATATGGTTGGAATGTATGTGTTTGTGTATAAATGTATATAGTATGTATATGTGTGTGGCTGTTGTTGCAATGCAGGCATATGTGGTTGTTGCATTCTTATATATGCGCACTGTGTGAGAGATTCAAGAAGTGCACCAAGGCCTCAAGAACCTGGTATTGGCTAACAAGTTATGTCCATGCAGTCAAGATGTCTTTTGTTCACTTTCATGTCTGGGATTGTTGGGAGAAGATACATAACAACATGGCCTTGGGGCCCTATGATCACTTTGCAATTGAAGTAGATGGTGCAAGTAACTGTTTAACATGCCCATCAATATTCTATCATTTACCTTTAGCATTCTTTAATGCATCACAATATTTCTTCATGTGTCCCTTCTTATGACAATAATGGCATTCGAGATCCCTCTTCCTTGATTTACTTCTACTCTTATTCCTTTGACCATTCTTTTCCTTGTTCTTGCTCCTGCCACATTGCTGATTCTTTCCTTGGTAAGAATCACGAACAT